>JAABKJ010075445.1:50983543-51583543 GCA_011634705.1 Andricus grossulariae
TTTGCAGAGAATTATAGAAAAAGTAATCAGAAAGATATTCTTGGTTAATTTTGTAAAAAAGTTCAGCCTATTTATTGAAAAATAGCCAAACTATGAATTTTTTTATGGAAATTGTTCAAATAATTAATAATTCTTGTAAATTTACAAAGCATCATACAAAAAAGTCATCGGGAAGATATTCTTAGTTAATTTTGTAAAAAAATTGAGCCTATTCGTTGAAAAATAGCCAAAAGCCTATTCGCTGAAGAATAGCCAAAAAGGCTATTCGTTAAGAAATGGCCAAGCTCTGAATTCGTTTATGTAAATTGTTTGAGTAATCAATAATTATCTAATTTGTAAAATATCGCTGGAAAGACTCATCGAAAAATTTAAAATATGCAAACTCTGAATTTTTTAAATGAAAATTGTTTAAATAATTAATAATTCTTGGGACGTTACCAAGCATCATAGACAAAATTTATCGGAAGTGAAATCATATTTTCAATTGTTAACTTATTCAACTATTTAACTATTTAACTATGTAACTATTAAATTATTTAAATATTTGATTCATAACTTATAAATTATTAACTATTGAACTATCAACATAATAATCTATGTCAACTATTGAACTATTAAAGAATTTAACTATATGTCTATTTAACTATTCAACTATTCAAGTAATCAGCTAATTAAGTACTTAACTATTGCACGTTCATACTTCTAACTATTAAACTTTTTCAATATTAACTATCAACCTATTTAACTATTTAAAAAATAAATTGTGTAACTATTAAACTTGTAAACTATTAACTATTTATCTATTAAACTATTTACATATTTAACTATTAAACTTATAAACTATTAACTATTTTACTGTCAACGCATTTAACTAATAACTATCAAACCATTTAACAATTAAAATATAATTATTAAACTACTTAACTATTCAACTGCTAAACTATTTAACTATTAACCCAGTTAACTATTTAATTCATAAACAAATAACTATTATCCCATTAGGCTTTTTAACTATTAAACTATTTAGCTAATAACCTATTAAATTATTCAACTATTCAACTATTAGCATATCTAATAATTTAACTATTTAACTATTTGACTGATAAACTATTAACCTATGTAACTATTTAACTCTTAAACTAATAACTATTATCCTATTAAGCTTTTTAACTATTAAACTATTTAGCTATTAGCCTATTAAATTATTCAACTATTCAACTATTAGCCTATCTAATAATTTAACCATTTGACTGATAAACTATTAACCTATGTAACTATTTAACTCTTAAACAGATAACTATTATCCTATTAAGCTTTTTAACTATTGAACTATTTATCTATAAACCTATTAAACTATTCAACTATTAAACCATTAAACTTTTTAAATACTAAACTATTTATCTATTAGACTATTTAAATATTCCATGATCAAACTATTTAACAATTTAACAATTAAACTATTAACTATTGAACAATTTAACAATTAAAATATTAACTATTGAACAATTAAACAATTCAAATATTAAGCTAATCAACTATTTAAATATTAACCTATTAAGTTATTAAACTACTGAACTATTAAACAATTTACCTATTTGTCTATTAAACTATTTAAATATTCAAGTATTCAACTAGTAAACTATTCAACTATTTAAATATTTAACTATTTCACTTTTATACTACTAACAATTAGTAAACTATTAAACTTTTTAAATATTAAACTATGTAACTATTAAACTATTCAAATATTTAACTAATAACTTACAAATTATTAACTATTTAACTATTAACCTATTTAAACCATTGAACTATGGAACTATTGAACTACTAAACAATTTAATTATTTGTTTATTTAACTATTCAAATATTGAACTATTTAAGTAATGAACTAATTAAGTATTTCACTATTTCACTTTTAAACTACCAACTATCAAACGTTTTAAATAATAAACATTTGAACTATGAACTATTAAATAATTAGCAATTTAACAATTTTATTCTTAAATTGTTTAAATATTTTACTATGTAACTATTAAAATATTTGATTAATAACTCATAAATTATTAACTATTGAACTATTAACATAATAACCTATTTAAAATATTGAACTATGGAACTATTGAACTATTAAAGAGTTGAACTATTTTTATATTTAACTATTCAAGTAATCAACTAAATAAGTATTTAACTATTTCACTTTTAAACTACTAACTATTAAACGTTTTAAATAATAAACTTGTAGACCAATAAACAATTAAGTGTTGAACAATTAAACTAATAAACCATTAACTATTAAACCACTAACTATAAAACTATTTAACTGTTTAACTATTCAACTATGTAACTATTACACAATTTAAATATGAACCTATTTAACTATTTAACTATTTAAGTATCAAACTTTTCAAATATATAACCATTAAACTTATAAACTATTACCTATGTAACTATTTAACTATTAACATATTTGACTATTTAACTATTAAATTGTATAACTATTAAACTTATAACCTAGCAACTATGTAAGTATTACACTTTTTAAATATTTAACTATTAAACTTATAAACTATTAACTATTTATCTATTAAACTATTTAGATATGTAACTATTAAACTTATAAACTATTAACTATTTTACTGTTAACCCATTTAACTATTAACTATCAAACTATTTAACAATTAAACAATTAAACTATAATTATTAAACTACTTAACTATTATTAGAAATTATGGTGAGTAGGAGGGTGAAAGTGTGGGGAGTGAGGGGAAATGAGTGAAGGAGAAGTAGGGAAGGTAGGGAACTGAGGGAAAATAGGGGGAATTAGTGAGAATGAGGGAGGGGAAGCAGAAAAAATCAAGAAAAATATGGAAAGTGGGGGAAATATGGGGAAATATAGAAAGTGAGTGAAAATAGTGAAATTGAGGGAAAGTGAGAGGATGACAAGTGAGAGGAATTATAGAGGCGAAGTCAAGGATGTGAGGAGGTAGGGAAAATGATCATAAATGATGGTGAGTAGGAGAGGGAAAGTGAGCGGAAATGAGCGAAGAAGAAGTAGGGGAAGTGAGGGGTGATGAGTGAAAGGAAAGTAGAAATATGAGAAGAAATGTGGGAAGTAGTGGGAATGAGGGTGGGGGAAGTATAGAAAATAAGGAGAAATGGGTGAAGTAGGGGAAATATGAGGAAATAAAGCAAGTGAGGAAAATAGGGAAATTAAGGGAAAATGAGAGAATGAGAAGTAGAAGGAATTAGGAAGGCGAAGTATAGGATTGAGGGGAAGTAGAGAAAATGATTGGAAATGATGGTGAGTAGGAGTGGGAAAGTGTGGTGATTGAGGGAAAATGAGTGAAGGAGAAGTAGGAAAAGTGAGGGTAAATGAGAGAAGGGGGAGTAGGGAAAGTAGGAAAATGAGAAAAAATGGAGAAGGTAGTCGGAATGAGGGTAGGGGAAGTAGGAAGAATAAGGAAAAACAGAAAAAGTAAAGAAAATATAGAAAGCGAGGAAAAATAGGGGAATTAAGAGGATATGAGAGGATGACAAGCAGGGGGAATCAGGAAGGCGAAGTAGAGGATGTAAGTGGAGGTCGGGAAAGTGAGGCAAAACAAGTGAAGAGGAAGTACGGAAAGTAGGGAAATGAGAGGAAATGTTGGAAATGAATGGAGGGGAAGTAAAAGAAATGAAGAGAAATAGAGAAAGTAGGTGAAATATCAGGAAATACTGAAAGTGAGGGAAAATAGGAGAATTAGGGGAAATGAGGGTATGAGAAGTAGGGAAACTTGGGATGCAAAGTAGAGTATATAAGGGGAAGTAGGGGAAATGATTGAAAATGATAGTAAGTAGGAGAGGGGAAGTAGGGAAGGTGACGAGAAATGAGTTCAGGGGAAGTAGAGAAAGTGAAGCAAAATGAGTGAAGGGAAAGTAGGAAACTGGGAGGAAGTGTTGGAAATGAATAGAGAGAAAGTAGAAGAAATAAAGAAAAATAGAGAAGATAGTTGAAATATGGGAAAATATTGAAAGTGAGAAAAAAAAGAGGAATTAAGGGGGAATGAGGGGATGAGAAGTAGGAGAAACTAGGGAGACAAAGTAGAGTATATAAGGGGAAGTAGGGGGAATGATTAGAAATGATAGTAAGTAGGAGAGGGGAAGTAGGCACAGTGGGGGGAAATGAGTTCAGGGGAAGTAGGGAAAGTGAGGCAAAATAAGTGAAGGGAAACGGGAAAGTAGGGAAATGAGGGGAAGTAGAAGAAATAAAGAGAAAATAGGGGAATTAACGGGAAATGAGGGGATGAGGAGTAGTGGAAACTAGGAAGGCAAAGTAGAGTATGTGAGGGTATTGTAGGGGAAGTGCGGGGAAATGAGTGAAGTGATAGTAGGGAAAATATGGAAACGAGGAAAAATGGGATGGAATGTTATAGAATTTATTTTTCTCGAAAATAAACTAATTGGAGGGATCGACTAGCAAAAATCGAAGGCCGAACTTTTGAAAAAAGGTAGATTTTCAGTTAAATTTGCAGTTAAAAAATAATCTTTAACGAAAAAAACTAATTTTCAACCAAATAATTTTATTTTGAACAAATAGATGAATTTTCAACTAAAAAAGATAAAAAGATTCGACCAAAAATAAAATAGTTAAATTTTCACTTAAAAATTTAATTCGTTAATCAAAAAAGGAATTTCAAACAAAATATTTGAATTTGCAAACCAAGGAACTAAATCTTCAATCAAAATGATGAATGTTCGAACAAAAAACTGAAATATTAACAAAATACCGGAACCCATTAGGTTTGTAATATGAAAATCGAGTTTTTTATCGCAATCCGCAGCCAAGCCTGCTTAAGTGATGCTTATATCTAAAATTGTAATGGTTTAAAACATATTTCTCTACGTTTTTATTTTTGCAAAAAATAAAAAAAAATTAAATTTCAATCGCTATCCGGAAGCGATTAGGCTTGTTCTCTAAAAAACAAATTTTCTATCGCAATCCGCAGCCAAGCCTGCTTAAGTGATGTTTATAGCTAAAATTGTAATGGTTTAAAACACATTTTTCTACGTTTTTATTCCTGTCCAATAATTAAAAATTATATTTTTAATCACTTTCCGGAACCGATTAGGTTTTTAATCTAAAAATTGAATTTTCATCGCAATCCGCAGCCAAAGCTGCTCAAGTGATGTTCATAGCTAAAATTGCAATCGCTTAAAATATATTTTTCTACGTTGTTATTTTTGAAAAAAAATTGTAATTCTTTTTTTTTATCGCTATCCGCAACCGATCAGGTTGGTAATCTAAAAATCGAATTTTTTAACGCAATCCGCAGCCCAGCTTGCTTGAGTGATGTTTATAGCTAAAATTGTAATGGTTTAAAACACACTTTTCTACGTTTTTATTCCTGTCCAATAATTAAAAATGATATTTTTAATCACTTTCCGGAACCGATTAGGTTTTTAATCTAAAAATTGAATTTTCATCGCAATCCGCAGCCAAACCTGCTTAAATGATGTTCATAGCTAGAATTGTATTGGTTCAAAACATATTTTTCTACGTTTTTATTTTTGTAACAAATTGAACATTCTTTTTTTAATCGCTATCCGAAACCAATCAGGCTTGTAATCTAAAAATTGAATTTTTTATCGAAATCTGTAGCCAAGCCTACTCGAGTGATTTTTATAGCCGAAATTGTAATTTTTTTAAACATATTTTTCTAAGTTTTTCTTTCTGCAAAAGATTAAAAATTATATTTTTAATCACTATCCGGAACCGATTAGGAATAACACCATTGCTTTAACACCAGGATTAGTGTCAAAATGACACTTTGTTCTTGCTATGGATTATTTATAAAAATAGTAAGAAGTAGAAATTAGTATAACTTTAAATTAATAATCCCTTTTACTTCACTTTATTTTACTACTTTACAGGTGTTATTTTATTATTTTAACCAGAGTTGGGTAGTAACTTGTTACAAGGAACTAAGTTACTAAAAAGTTACGTTATTTCTAAATTTTGGGATAACTTCGTTACTTTTTCAAAAAGTAATTTTTAAACAATTTTTGTAAAAAGTAACGTAACTTAGTTACGATTTTTCAGTAATTTGGAACTTTAATTTTAGTTACTTTGAAGTTACTTTGTATTTCTTGTATATCATCTCCTATTAAGAAAGGTTTATGGGTCAGTTATGGGTAGAAAATTAATCTCTTTTAGTTGAGGATTTAGCTATTTTCTTTAAAATTCATATTTTTGGTTGAATTAAACTGTGTTTTATTTCTAATTAAAGTCTTTTTTGGCTGAAATAATATCAACTACTATATTTTTCGTTGAGAATTCATCTATTTCGGCTGAAAACTATTTTATTTGGTTGAAAAGCAATTTTTTTTCAAATGAAAATTCATATTTTCCATTTGAAAATATAACTGTTTTATAGAAAATTCTTCTTCTTGGCTTGAAGTGTCGTGGACATTAATTTTCTTTTTTAGTTCAAAATTCGGCTTTTTCGTTTTCAAATTTATCTCTTTTGGTAAATAAATATAATTTCAGTTAGTCTGAAATTCAACTATTTTAATAGGAAATTAACTTGGTTTGCTTTGGAAATAATGAACACTTTTGTTAAAAATTCAAATCTTGTTTTGTAAAATGTTTACTTTGGTTGGAAAATTTATCTCTTTCCATAAAAAATTTCTGAAGAGGGTTTAGATATTTTTTTGAGAATTTGTCCTTTCTGGTGGAAAATGTAACAACTTGTTTTAAAGTTGACCTATTTTATTAAAAATTAAATTGTTTGGTTGAAAATTTTGCTTGAAAATTCAACTGATTGGTTAAAAATTAACTTTTTTGTTGAAAAATAATAGTTTCGGTATAAAAATTAAACCATGTGGTTGAAAATTTCTGTATATTGTTAAAAATTTAGATATTTTGGTAGAAAGTTTTGAAATTTGATAGAAAAATTCACTGCTTGGTAAAAAGTTGAACTACTTGGTTGAAAATTCCTTTTTTTTGTTGAAGATTCATCACTTTAGTCGAAAATTCATCTCTTTATTGTTGAAAAATCAACTATTTGGTTAAAAGTTGAACTACTTTGTTAACAATTCATTTTTTTAAATAAACATTTATTATTTTAGTTGTAAATTCATCTCTTTGGTTGAAAAATTAACTTTTGTGTAAAAAATTTGCATTTTTGGCTCGAAAATTCTACAATTTGGTAGAAAATTGAACTATTTTGTGGAAAATTCGCCTCTTTTGGTACAAAGTAAATTTTGTCCGTTCAAATTCATCGGTTTATTGAAAATTAACATTTGTGGTTAAATTTGAATTATTTTGTTGGAAATTCCACAATTTTGTTAAAAAGCCACACCATGAATAATAGTGTATTACATTTTTCGTTTAGAATTTATCTTTTTTGGTTGAAAATTTTATTATTAAGCACAAAATTTAATTAGTTGGCTGAAAATTCAACAGTTTTGTTAAAAAATCATATTTCTTTGTTGAAAATTCAACAATTTGATTAAGATTTTTTTTACAGACTAAAAAATTTTGTTTGATTTGAGAATTCATCCCTTTTTTCTTTGGTTAAAAATGTAACTGAAATTTGGTAGAAAATTGAACTATTCTGTGGAAAATTCCTCTCTTTTGGTACAAAGTAATTTTTTTTTGGTTCAAATCTAACGGTTTGATTGAAAATTAAAATTTTCGATGAAAATGCATATTCTCGGGTTGTTCAGAATTCACCTTTTTGGTTAAAAATTCCATCCCTCAGGTCAAAATTAATTTATTTTGTCGAGAATTCCACAATCTTGTTCAAAAGCTATACTATGAAAAATATTATCCTACAATTTTTCAAATATTAAACTTATGTCACAGTCTTTTCCATATTCAAATAATAATTTTTTCGTTAAAAATTTATCTTTTTGGTTAGAAATGTTATTATTTGGTTCAAAATTGAAATATTTTCTTGAAAATTCCACAACTTTGTTGAAAAGTTGTATTTCTTGGTTGAAAATTGCACTGTTTTCCTGAATATAAAGAGTGTTTTGCAAAAATATTATTTAAGTATATATTATGATAATATATAAGTATTATAAATATATTTTGTTAAAAATTCAACAACTTTGTTAAGAAGTGAAAATTTGTCTTTCTGGCTTGAAAATTCAACAATTTGATTCTTTTTGGTTTAAAAATTCATATCTTACTGAAAAAACTCATCTTTTACTGTAGAAATTACACCTTTTTTGGTTAAAAATGCAACCTTTTGATTGGAGATTAAATTTTTTGTTGAAAATATAACTATTCCATTATTGGTGGAAAATTTATATATTTTATTGTAAATTCGTCTTTTTTTGTAGAAAATTAATCTCCTTAATGGAAAATTTTAATTCTTCATTGAAAGTTAAACTTTTTTGTTAAAAATTAGTTTTTCTGTTTGAAAATCATTTTTTTTTAATCTGGAAACTTAACTATTCCATTTTTTGATAAAAACGTATCGTTTTTAGTTAAAAATTAATCTTTTTGGATGAGAAATTCTGTTTTTTCGTAGAAAATTCAACTATTTGTTTGAAAATTTACGGTTTTGTTGGAAATTTAACGGTTTTGTTTGGAAATTAGTCTTTTAGGTTTGAAAATAGTACAAAATTCTACTTTTTGGTTGAAAATAATTTTTTTTGATGAAAATTAATATTTTTGTTATTAAGATTCAACCATTTGATTGAAAAAGCATGCATTTTGTTAAAAATTAAAGTATTTTGGTAAAAAGTCGAAATTTTGTCAAAAATTAACTTTTTTGTTAGAACTTTAATTCTTTTATAGAAAATTCTTCTATTTGGTAAGATAAATTCATTTTAATTTAAATCAAAATTAAAATATTTGTTATGCTTGCATATTAATCGAGTTTAAAATTAATCCTGTGTTACGATTTCGAATTTGCAATGTAAGTAGAAAAAAAGAAGACTAAAATATATTAAAAATATATTTTTCGAGTATTATTTAAAAGATGAATTAATGTTTTTTAATAGATGTTTTATTTTTTTAATTGCCATTGTAAATTCTGAACTCTAAATCATAAGATAGGATTAATCTTGAACTTAATTAATATGCAGACATAAAATAAAATTTTAATTGTTATTTAAATTAAAAGAAATTAATCTTTATTTCTTAGGCTTAAAAAATTCCTGGTGTAAAATTTGATTTTTGATTGATTGATTTATAGTTCTTTAAATTCGGAAATCTGGTGAGCACTCATAAATTGGAATAAGCCGGTTAAGCCGTTAAGGGGAATTTCCTGTGTTCCCAAACTTTAAAAATTTTAAACCTTTTAGTCCAAATCCGGAGATGATCATAAAATGGTCAGTTTACCTTCTATTTCTAGTACTTAGTAGCGAGCTTAGTACTGATTAGTACTGATCAGTTAATTTTAAACCAGTTAATTATTAATATTTTAGTATCACTTCGAGATTACCGAGTTACCTTGTATCAATTATTATAAACTTCAATAATAGGAACTGTTTTTTTATTTATTACCTATTCAGTTTTGAATGGATTATACCTATTTCTGAATTTTCTTTAATTCTTCTTGACAATCTTTTAGGCCTAGGATATTTAAAAAAATGCTACGCTATTTTTCATAGATTTGAATAAATTGAAGGGATTTCAAAGAATTTTTGTTTCAAGGTATTTTAAAAAAATTCAAGAAATTATCAATACCTTCAAAAAATTTTAAGGGATTTCAAAGAATTTAAAATATTTTAGGGTATTTTAAAAATTTTAAGGAATTTGCAATAGATTTCAATAATTTCAATGGTTTTCAAATGATTTTAAAGTATTGAAAGTATTTCTAAAAATTCCAAGGAATTTTCAAAAGTTTTAAAAAGTTTCAAACGATTGCGAATGATTGCAAGGGATCATAAATATTTTTGGGTATTTTAAAAGTTTCCAATGATTTTTTCCCAAGATTTGAATGATTTTGAGAAATTTAAAAACAAAATTAAGGAGGTTTTAAAGAATTTCCTCGAATTTCGGCAGATATGGAACGATTTCATAGGACCTATAAGATTTTAGGATATTAAAAAAAATCCGAAGAGATTTTATAATGTTTCCGAGGATTTCAATGATTTTATAAGGATTTTGAAAAGCTCCCAAGGTATTTTAATACATTTTCCAGAATTTGAGGAAATATCAGGTTTCATGTAATTTCACGGAATTTTATAATATTTTATTGGATTTCAAAGAATTTATTTAGAAGGATTGTAGGATTTCAAAGATTTTCAAATATTTCAAGGTGTTACACAAAGATTTTAAAGAATTAACAAAATTTTAGGATATTCTTAATGATTTCAATGAATTTTAAATTGATTTCGATATTTAAAGGGTTTTCAAGGAATTTCCAAGAGGTCTAAAAAAATTCAAGGGATTTCAAATGATTTTGAAGAATTTGAAATATTTTATATCAAACTGTTTTGTAAGTAATTTCAACAGGTTTAAAAAAATTATGATTAATTTCAAATGATTCCGTCAGGGGTTTTAAACAAGTATGTGGGATTTCACGGGGTTTCACAAATTTTCAATCAACTATGATGGATTTTTTTTTAAATTTGGAGATTTTGAAAGTATTTCAAATTATTTCAAATGATTTTGTGGGGGTTTAAAGAAATGTATAAGATTTCATGAGAATTATTAAAATATTGTAAATCTTGTTCAAATTGTAATAATTTTTATGTGAAATTACGAATTTTCGATGTAAAATGCCAAACTAGCCTAAAATTGTAAAAAAATTATTAATATTCTTTGAAACCTAATAATTTTTTAATAAAATATACAAATATTAGGTGCATACGAACATAACACACTTTCAAAATAATACATTTTTGTTGTAATAACAATTTTGGTTGTAAAACTCCAACATAACCTAAAATTGTTCGAATTTATGAATCTTCTGTTCAATTTTTTTTTTTTTAAATTAAAAATGCCAATCTCCAACGGAAAACATTAACATAATTTAAAATTGTTAAAAGATTCTTAATCATGTTAAATTTACAATGATTTTTGTTGTAAAATACCAATTTTTGGTATAAAACGCTAACATAACCTTAAATTGTTTGCAAAATATAAACTTTTAAAATTCAATTATATTTGTTTAAAATATAACCAATTGGCCCATATTCTATGAAAACGTTAATATAACCTGGAACTGTTAAAAATTTGCAAATATTTAATTGTTCGAACTATATTGATTTTGACTTCAAAATACCATTTTTGGATGTAAAACACTAACATGACATAAAATTGTTAAAAGTTGTAAATCGGCTTTGAAATGTATATTTTTTTTACAAATACCAATTTCCGACGAAAAGTGCTAACATAATTCAAAACTGTTAAAAGATTCTAAAGCTTGTTCAAATTATAATTATTTTCGTTTTCAAATACCAATTTTTTGTGTAAAATACTAACGTAACCTAAAGTTGTTCAAAAAATTATGAACCTCTAAATTTAATGATTTTTGTTCAAAAGTCTCAATTCCCGGAAAAAACGCTAATAAAGCCGAAAAACGTAAATTGTTGAAAAAATTTTAATCAATGAAAGCTAATCATTTCCGATTAAAAATTCCAATTTCCGGTGTAAAACGCAAACATAACCGAAAATTATTAAAAATTGCGAATTTATTAGATAATTTGACGGTTTTTTATTTAACCGCACAAAATTATTTAAAAGGACAAATGCTTCATTTCCAATCCGCATAAGTTTTTCTATCACTTTTCTTATTCAAAGGCATTATTTCTAAATTTAATTTTCAAAATATCAAATTTAGGATATGAAACAACTTTAGGTAATGAAATGCCAATATCGTTACACTACTTTTTTAGATGGGAAAATTATTTTATAACAAATCACGTTGATTTTACAAGTTCATTATCGTTTTGACAGTTTAATTCGATTTGAGTTACAAACTTTCTGAGTTAAAAATACAAGAATTGAGTTTCGCAGGTTAAAAGTAGTTTTCGACAGAGTTGTAGATCAGAAATCTGACAAATTGAACTGTGCGCGCCTTTTTATAATCAAAAATATGGGAGGAGACTTATTCCCTCTTCTAGGCCAAGAACCACTCACATTGCTGGACGGAATTTTCCTACTGATTAACCAATAATAGAGTAGGTCAATTTACTCCGCCTACAGGATATGACTCATGAAATGAATCATTTGATGATTGACATTTCTAACCGTCATAAATTCTAAACAAGTCCAAAGTCCATTTTACATCCGGTCTGACTGGCGCCAAAACCCATTAATGATACTATAATTAGGCCGATGACTCATCTATTAAATAAACAATTCGCTGTTAAGACGCAATTATTGCATACTGCATAGTATTTCGTACTGCGTAGAAGTTTAGGCAAACATAACCTTACTTTGAGATAGAGCCAGAGAGAGAGAGAGAGAGTATTGTATTACATTTGGCTACCTTAAGTACTTTCTTACTTATTTTATATGATTGCATGCCTAATAAGAAAGAGCTATTACGTACTGAATCTTTCTTGGTATTTTGTAATAGAAAAGAAGTCTTAACGTTTGAAGTTGAACTCGTGGTCAACTGTGAGAAATAACTGTTACATTTTGAATTTAAAGCAAAATTGAATCTTAGAATCTTACTTAATCTTCCTAACATTAGTGATATTCTTGACCAATTAGGGGGCGCTAAATATTTTTCAGTCCTGGATCTTGTTTCGGGATTTCATCAGATCCCTATGGATCCTGATTCAAGAGAAAACCCCGCCTTTTCAATCCCTCCTGCTCATCTAGAATATACTCGAATACCATTTGGTTTGAAAAATGCCCCAGCCACTTTTCAGAAATTGATGGATCGTGTCTTGACCGGGTTACAAGGAATAGAACTCTTTGTTTATATGGATGATATTATCATCTATGCAAGTTCCCTGGAAGACCATGCACGGAAGTTGAAATCACTTTTCAGACGTCTAAAAACAGCTGGCTTAGTATTACAGCCGGAAAAATGTAAATTTTTAAAGAAAGAAATAACGTATTTGGGTCATATCATTACTCAATGTGAGGTAAAGCCAGACACAAGGAAAATAGAAGCTCTTAAAAATTTTCCGATTCCGAAACGTAAAAAGAATATTAAACAATTTTTGGGATTAATCGGGTATTACCGGCGATTCATCCCAGATTTTGCTGGAGAGGCAAAATCATTGACTGCAATATTGAAGGAAGATGTTCCTTTTCATTGGACTGATTTGCAACAGAAAGCATTTGAAATTTTAAGAGATAAAATTTGTTCAGAACAGTTATTACAATATCCCGATTTGACAAGACCATTTTTACTCACTACTGATGCATCCAATTATGCATTGGGAGCGGTATTAAGTCAAGGAGAAATTAATACAGATTCACCAATATCTTTTGGATCTAGAACTTTAAATGATGCAGAAATAACTTATAGTTCAACTGAGAAGGAGCTTCTTGCTATAGTCTGGGCCGTTAGATATTTTCGCCCTTATTTATACGGACGCAAATTCGTCCTTATCACAGATCATAGACCTTTAGTTTAGTTGCATGGATTAAAAGATCCAGTATCTAGATTGGCTAGATGGAAAATTAAGCTTAGCCATTATGATTATGAAATTCAGTATAAACCAGGAAAAATAAATTCTAATGCTGATGCTTTGTCTCGGAATCCTTGTGATATAGATCAATATCAAAGTGGAAAAATAAATTTTTGTGGATCATTTAGCTCGACCCGGATCCGTGAGTGCACCACGGGGGAATAGGTTTTGGATGATGATAAATGGGTTCAAAGTGAACAAACTGATGAAATTAATTAACTTATTGAAAATGTGTTTATGGTTGGTGAAATCCTTGATTCTGTAAATCCCGGAAAGGAATCAGATCATATAGGGAAGTTAAGAATTCTGCCTTAAAAAATAATCGTCTTGGTGAAGAGACGAGTCCGGGGAGTGAAGGTAATCCCGTGGATGCATACGATAGGTGGCTACCTATGTCAAGAGAACTGTGACAATGAGTGCCATGCAAATGATAAAAATATAACAACCACGGCCTGCATTCGGGGACGCCTTTGCAGTGTCGGGTCAGAAGTTGTTGAAGGTATGAATCAGAGATTTCACGAAAGAAAGATTCAATTAAATGACTCACCCGTTTTGGTGATTTTTGATGGAAAAATCAGATACAGTAATGATAAAATTACAATTGGAAACGGTCATGTGGTAAATCTTGTTCCGGCAGATTGCGAATGTGGTAATTAAAAGCAAATTCAAAGATCAACCTTTTCTAAATATAATATCAGAAGTTATTTTGACTCTTCAGAATGCAATAGGAACTCTAAATGTAAAATGTATTAAAATTCCAAGCTATGAAACTGATTTCAATAGGGTCTCTTGGATGTCCATCAAACAAATCTTAAGACGACAATTTAGAGATTCAGGAATTTCAATTTTAATCTGTTCAGGGGAAGTAACAATTCCACCAGAGGCTGATCGTGAGGGAATTATACCAAAATTCCATGAATCAGCGGCTGGGGGGCATAAAGGCGTTTCCAAAACTTATTGGGGAATTAGAAATAAACTTTACTGGAAAAATATGAAAATAGATATTCAAAATGTTATGAAACTTTCTCAAAATTGTCAAGAAAGGAAATTAGTTCAGAGTCAAAACAAAAATGCCAATGGAAATTACAGAAACTCCTAAAGAACCTTTCGATAAAATTCAAATTGATATTGTCGGGCCTATTATGTCGGGATAATTCAACCACGTACCATCCTCAATCGCTGGGTTCTCTTGAGAGGAGACATCAAAGTTTAATAGAATATTTAAAACAATTTGGTACAAAACAGGATTGGGATGAATGGCTACGGTATGCCATTTTTTCATATAATTCGTCTGTGCATGAGTATATTTAAGTTGTTCTGGACAGAGTCGATTATTATGAAAAAAGTCGTTGTTGGGGAATACAAACCGTTCCACTGTTTAAAATTACTGATATTTTCCTCAATTGTTTTGTTCCGCACAAGAAAGTTCATACTTGGTTTGACATGCTTGAATTTTTGAAGGATTTTCTCGATTTTGTCTTCCTTTTGAAATAGAGCCTCAGTAATAATCAGCAACGTTTGATATGCAGAGATATCTTGTTCCACGTACTTTGATAAGCCTTCTAAGCAGCTTGGTAGATTTGTTACTTCTTTGCAATTGATAAAATGACATATTGAAATGAGAGTGTATAAATCAATTAGCAAATTTATAAACATTTTGAAGATTCGAGAATTGAAACACTTACTACTAATGTCTGTTTTATATCTAAAAAAATTTGCTTCGTTTTGTACTTTTCTTTTATTAGCAACAAGCTCAATTACTAATTTTGCTGATGAGCTTGCGACAGTTCATTGCTTTAAAAGCATGGCAAATAGCAGAATACAGAATGAAAGTTTACTTATGCTGTAAGAAATGCGTTAAGTTTATTGAAATACTTTTTCAAATCCTTGACATGCATTTTTTTTTAATAAGCCGCCGATTGATGGCGCTTAAACGTGAATTTTTAATCCTCAATAATCTTCTTCTTGCTTCTGACAATCACACACTGCGAAAAAATAAGTCACAGTTTGTAAGAAATTTCAGCAGTGACGTATACTCTACTCGCTACTCAATCCTGTTTTCTACATTTTTCAACAAAGTATTTCAAATTGAAAGTATTTTATTTTTATAAGTGTTGTGTAAATATCATCGCCACTTCTTACCAAATGATCAAACGCTTCTTCATTCTTTACTGTAGTTGATATCCCTGGCATAACGTCTTTATTTCACAGCGCGAAGATTCCAAATTCCATTGGTTTTAAGAGAAGATTATCAAATCAAGCAGTACCATCTGCACTCATCTGCATTCTTTTTTGCGACTGCATAAAGGAATAAAATCCTTTGTGTTGTGGAATTGAGTCCAAAACTTATTAACTATGCTCAAATTTTAAATGTCCGTATTCATGCAAGCATTACCACAGGATCAGTTTTAAGTGTCAGACCTAATTAATGCGTACACCGGGTTACAGAGCATTGCAGGAAGTACTTAAATTGGTTTAAGTGCGAGTAGAAAACTTACTGGATCAAAATCTACCTGGTTCTACATTTTTGGTGACAGAACTTTTAAAGTTTCTCATCCAATTACCAAATGCTCTAGGAATAAGTCGTCGCCGACTTTCGCCATCATTGGCTGGATGAGAGCGATTCGAATTTAGTTTCGAATTAACTGCTGGATGAAAGAGCTGTTTTTATCTTCATAATAACGCCTGTTTCAAACTTAACAATGAAGTTCATTTTCATCTCTGAAGCATTCAACAAATGTACGTTACATTCAAAATAATTTACTGTGTAACCGAAGGTGTTGAATTCGATATTAAAATGTGTATGATAATGCACATCTGTGACTGACACCTCGTAACGGTTCATGTCCGTAAATGGACTGAAGTACTGCACCTTGGATGTGTTTTCGACGATATCAAGAATACTGATGTCCAAACACTGAATATGATGAAGAACGTCATAGTTGGGGAAGCATAAGCTTCCTAATACTTTGAATTACTGATTTCACCCTTGATAGTTTCACTTCGTACAAGAAAATTCATACTTGGATTGACACGCTTGATTTCTGAAAAGTTCTCTCACTTTCTCCTTCTTTCGAAATAGATCTTCGTAAATTATAAGCATCGTTTGAAACGTAGACGAATCTTGTGCAACGTATCGATGTTCTGTTTTCCTATTGAATTCCCTAGGTAAGAACATCGGTAAATATCGATTGGTTATATAATGTGTGGCTGACTGTTGGCAATTTCATTACTTCATATCATTATATTCTAGTCCTTGACATACATTTACATTGTCAAGTTATAGAAAATGAGATATTTTGTAAAAGTGTACGCGACATTGTACGATAAATTTTATGAAAAATGTTTGTAGTAAAACTTTCCATATTTTCAATTTCAATCATTTAGTTCAAATTCAAACACTTTTGAATCAGCTCAAATGTGTCCCTTGATTCGATGTAATTATTCATTTAAGATAACAATTCTCGATAGAAACTTTAGGCAAAATAAGCGTATTTCATTTGAAAACTATCAAACAGGTCATTGCCAAAAATTTGTGAAACTGGGATTATAAATTTTCAAGAAGAAAACATTCGGTTACCACTTATAGTTATTTGATTCACTCATTCTAATCAAAATCAAAACAAAAATACCAATTTCAGAGCTCAAGAATCGTGTTTTAGTGTTCCTGATATGCCACATGCGGCATGTCTCTCTGCGGCATGTCACATCAGCGCAATGTCTCATCTGCGCCATGACAAAATTGCGAGATCTCTACCTAGTGGCATCTCTCACTAGTGAAAAGGGCTTTGATCAATATTATTTGTGTAGCTAGTCACAGGGGCGTTTTCCTGCCCCCCCCCCCACGAGACATTGGAAAAGGGGTAGGGGTTTTACCAGCATCATTTCTATGGCCCGTCACAGCGGTGCGATGTGAGATGCCGCAAAAATGTCAATTTCACTGGGAGAAATGCCATGAGTGAGAGAAGCCGCTAGATTGACATGCCGCAGCTTTGACTACCCGCAGAGAGACTTGCCCCATGTCAGATGGTGTGTCCCCCATATTTTACTTTAAACGCTACTGGAATTTTTTCAACTCAATCATAATAATTCGTATTAGTACCGATGATTTCTTTCTTTTCACTTATCAGTTTTTAAACGAAATATGAAGGCACATGAAAAATATTTGGACTACGCTTACAGAATTTCGCTAAAACTAGGCACGGCCATTTTTAAATGTAAAAATTTTCCACTTATTTTTGATAAAGTTCGAATGAGTGTATGATTATTCATTTATAAGAGACACAAGAGATACAAATGTAATTATACACAATAAAGAAAGAATGCTATAACTCCATCTTCTTATATATTATTTCCCTAATATTTCCCTATTGCTTCATTATTATTTCTCTATTATTTCCCTATTATTTTCCTATTATTTCCCTTTAATTTCCCTGTTATTTTCATATCATTATCCTATTATTCCGCTATTATTTCCCTATTACTTTCCTATTATTTTCATATTAATATACTATTTTTTTCCTATTATTTTCATATTACTTTCCTATTATTTTCCTATTATTTTCCCATTATTTCCTTATTATTTTCATATTATTTCCCTATCATTTTTATATTTTTACCCTATCATTTGCTCTATTATACCCCAATTATTTCCCTATTATTTCCTCATTATTATCCAATATTTCCCTATTATTTTCATATTGTTTCCCTATTATTTTCCTATTATTTTCATGTTAATATCCTATTATTTCACTATCATTTTCATATTATTTCCCTATCATTTTTCTATTATTTTCCTATTATTTCCTCATTATTTCCCTAATATTTCCCTATTAATTCCCTAATATTTCCCTAATATTTCCTTGTTATTTCATTATGATTTCCTTATCATTTCCCTATTATTTTCCTATTATTTTCCTATTATTTTCATATTATTTTCCTATCATTCCGCTATTATTTCCCTATTATTTTCCCATTATTTTCATATTATTTCCCTATTATTTTTATATTATTTCCCTATTATTTCTCTATTATTTCCCCATTATTTCATTATTATTCTCTAATATTTCCCTATTATTTTTATATAATTTCCCTATTATTTCCCTATTTTTTTCCTATTATTTTCGTATTAATATCCTATTATTTTACTAATATTTTCATATTATTTCCCTATCATTTTCCTTTCATTTTCCTATTATTTCCTCATTATTTCCTTACTATGGCCCTAATATTTCCCTATTAATTTGCTAATATTTCCCTAATATTTCCTTATTATTTCCTTATTATTTCCCTATGATCCTCCCATTATTTTCCTTTTCTTTCCCTATTATTTTCATATTATTTTCCTATTATTCCGCTATTATTTCCCCATTATTTTCCTATTATTTGTATATTAATATCCTATTATTTTCCTATTACTTTCCTATGATTTCGCTATTATTTTCCTATAATTTACCTATTATTCCCTATTATTTGTCTCTTATTTCCCTATTATTTCTCTATTATTTCCCTACTATTGTTTTCAAAGCCCTTTGTGCTATAAAGTCTGCAATCGTACAGCTATGTCCATAATCAATTCTCTCCTTATCTCAACAGCCAATATAAAAGAACTTTTCTGTCCCATTTCTTTTTTCTGGAGACGCTCGTGCGGTTTCGTAATCCGCTCTAACACAGAAGATTTTTCTTCCTTATTGGCAAAGTGTTACCTAAATCGGTATACTTGGGAATAAAATCCCTTAAGCTACATTTGGTAGGTAACACTATTACGAGTACAAGAGTACAAAAGCTGCTGGATACGAGTCACGACTGGCAAATACAGTCTCATTTATAACTTTATGAAATATAGTTATGCTACATACTCGATGGTAGATTCAGGGCACGTCCGGTACTTTTGAATGCCGTCGGGTAAGCTGTATTAGGGAAGGCGCCGTAGAAGTCGCTGCTTTTACTGGAATAGGTTTCAGGCGATGCCGTTCGTTGATAGGGACGACTTTGGGCTCCTAGAACCATATTAGTACCCTCGCCAAGGGGGCTCACTGACAGTGGCAACGTGTTATCCATCATCGATAAGGGACAATTTCCACTGTTGGGTCTACGGCAAACATCAAATTATACAGCAATAATAATAATAATATAGATCCAGATCAAAAGGGGTCGCTCTCATTATTCAACTTTTTATGCCACCTGATATGGATTCGAGAAATAATTATACCTCCTTTCTCCTCTTAAGGGTATTTAGGAAATATTAAAAAGTCTCCATCTTAGCCAATTCTTAGATTCTTGTATTGCAAAAAAATTATATAGGAATAATTAGAAGGAATATGTATTATCATCGGAGTTCATAATCGATTACATGAAGATAACTTTCACGAACTGTGAAACTGGAAATCAACAATACCGATCTAAGGTAACTCCTTAAATAACAGAAATTCCTAACGTCATTTCAGACTAGATAGAGTTTGGAAATTTATAAATTGATCATTTTAAATTTCTGAAAAAAGATCTTTCTCCTTCGCTCCGGTGGGAATGTATAGCAAAAAAATATAAAAAAACAATTAGAAGGGATCTGTATTATCATCGGAGTTGGTAACGATCGATCATCTGTAGATAACTTTCACGAACTGTGAAACTAGAAATCATCGATATCGATCTAAGTTAACTCTATGAATAACAGAAATTATTAACGTCATTTCAGACTAGATGGAGTATGGTAATTTGAAAATTTTTAATTTTTAATTTCTGAAAGAAGATCTTTCTCCTTCGCTCCAGTGGGAATGTCTGTAGTAAAAGAAAATATAAAAAAACAATTGGAAGGAATCTGTATTATCATCGAAGTTAGTAACGATCGATCATCTGTAGATAACTTTCACGAACTGTGAAACTAGAAATCAACGATATCGATCTAAGTTAACTCTATAAATAACAGAAATTATTAACGTCATTTCAGACTAGACGGAGTATGGAAATTTGAAAATTTTTAATTTTTAATTTATGAAAGAAGATCTTTCTCCTTCGCTCCAGTGGGAATGTCTGTAGTAAAAGAAAATATAAAAAAACAATTAGCAGGAATCTGTATTATCATCGGAGTTGGTAACGATCTATCATCTGTAGATAACTTTCACGAACTGTGAAACTAGAAATCAACAATATCGATCTAAGTTAACTCTATAAATAATAGAAATTATTAACGTCATTTCAGACTAGATGGAGTTTGGAAATCTATCAATTAAAAATTTCAAATTTCTGAAAAAAGATCTTTATCCTTCGCTCCAGTGGGAATGTCTGTAGTAAAAGAAAATATAAAAAAAACAATTAGAAGGAATCTGTATTATCATCGAAGTTAGTAACGATCGATCATCTGTAGATAACTTTCACGAACTGTGAAACTAGAAATTTCTGGCGTGATGACCTCTTTTGGGCGACCTGAACGTTCGGCGTCACTTGTGCTGGTACGACCACAACAGAACTCAGTAAACCACTTCTTAACCATTCGAATTGATGGTGAAAAGTTCCCATACTATTTATCAAGCCTTCCTTTGGTTTCAGTGATGGTTTTTTACGAAAAAAATAATGCTTAATCAGCACACGAAATTCACCCACAAAATTTTTTTAAATGGCATTATTGGCTCAAATTTTTTTTTAAAACTCTAATGCACATCCTGATGAAAGGATCAAGCTGAATAGTTTTTTAAATTGAGAATTGGATTTTCTTATTACTATTCAGTTTGTTTATCACGTGTAAACGTGCGCCTACAGCGAAAAAAATCCCCCTCCATCTTCTCGAAGCCTAATAATATTTTTTAAATCAATTTTTGTTATTGATTCAGCAACTCAATAGCTAAACATTGAATTTTCACTTTCTTTTTTAAATTTTGAATTTGACTTTTTATCACCGTCTACATTTCAGAAAACGTGCCCATCTAGCTAAAAAAAACTCCCCCGCCCTCCATTTTCTCAAATCCTGAAACTATTTTTCAATAAAACCTTTTTTTTATTGATTCCGCAAATCAATAGCTAGAAAGTAAATTTATTCAGCCAGCTGAAAAAACAAGCGCATGAAATGAAAGAATAAACTTTCTACTTTAATTTGCTCGGAACCTAATAAGAGTTTCGAATCAAATTTTCCATGGTTCTATTTAGCACCGAATTATCTCAAAAGTACTTTTTCATTTTTTTTAAATAAAAATTCTATTTTTGAGGATCTTTTTTGTCTCTCCTGTGAAATCGCGAAAATGTGAGTTAGGCTCTCATGATATCCTACCTTCCATTTGATGTCCAAGTCTGAATAGATTTTGAGCTAGATCAGCGAAATAGAACTGCTTTTTTTGCTCTTAAGACGTTTAATGTCAGTACGAAAGATGTCCCGAGAACGTCCTATGTCTTTAAGACGTCTTTAGAACATTGGACGTCTTAGAGACATTGTTTGGACTGGCATTGGACGTCCTAGGAACGCCCCAAGGACGTTCTTGGGAT
Source organism: Andricus grossulariae (assembly GCA_011634705.1). Taxonomy (NCBI): domain Eukaryota; kingdom Metazoa; phylum Arthropoda; class Insecta; order Hymenoptera; family Cynipidae; genus Andricus; species Andricus grossulariae. The sequence goes on from JAABKJ010075445.1 coordinate 51,005,609, forward strand.
GTTCATGGTTTTGTGCCCGCTGCGTTAACAGATCATTTGAAGCGACTCGGAAACGCGAACAATGACATCAAATGCAGTATTGTCATATTTACCATACTAAAAAACATTTTCTCATATAAACAAGGGATACTATTTTGTTTAAGAATTAAAAGCCGGTATTGGTAGGTCATGAAAGTTCATGAAAGGTTCGGCCATATCTCTCCCAATATACAAAATTGACGCGCGGGGCTAAGTCGACACCGAGTACGTCATCGTGCCTACAGGATACATGCAGATATACAGACATACGAGTACATACAGACAGACACATTTATAAAAATCGTTTTTCTGACTCATGGGATCTCAAAATGTGAAGATTTGTAGAAAACCGACGAAGTCCAATTTTACATAAAACTAATACCCAGTGGGCACAAAACCATGAACATCCCAAGAACGTCCAATGTGAATCCAAACAACGTCTCTAAGACTTCAAATGTCCTAAAGATGTCCTAAAGACGTCTTAAAGACATAGGACGTTCTCGGGACATCTTTCGCACTGACATTAAACGTCTTAAGAGCATCCCTAGGATGTCCAAAAGACATGTTCCAAAAGACGTCTCAAACTCTAGGATATCCTTAATTTTTTTGCTCACTGGGAAGAAACCCTTTTTGATTGTTTGAAATATAACATTACTGTAACTTAAAATGTTGTTCATTGCAACAAGACACATTGATTGACCTTTTGGTGATTACCTTTCTGTTAAGAAGATTTTCGGTTAATACGCTTGACAAAGTATAAGGTATTGTTGGATCGAGAATCTAGTTGGCTACAATATTAAAAATAAAAAAATATGCCCTATTCTTTTTTCAAACATTATAGTCCAGCGTTGAGTTAGTCTCAGGAGAGTGTCGTCTTCGGCCCACCACTTTTCACTCGACAGATTTTCTATCACTTCAATTCTTTATAATAATTGATAAAAAACACAGTATTTTAAAATCAAAAGAAACATTTTGTGGCAAACTAAATTCTCCATCGAACAATACCTAAAACGTTCTTAAACAATTTTTTTTAAATTAAAAAACGACTTGAAAAAGGCTTAGCCCCACTCTCCCCTAATCGTACTATCTGATATACAATAATATATATATATATAGCTCGTTGACTGCCTAAATATGGTAAATTACAAACATTCATCTATGAGGATGTTATTAAAATTTATTTTTAATTTATTTAGTCTTACTTCATTTATCGTGGTTAACAAAATACCCTTAATTAGCGACATAAAATTACTATGAAAATCGTAGCGATTTTACGAAAAAGAATCGTATATCACTACGTTTATCGTACGTAGGTCTGTTTTCACCGGTGACTATCATGGTAATTTTTCTAAATCACGTAAAATCATTAGGGTTATCGCAAGGAGTTTACTTGATTTGATTAAGCAGCACCTCCCCCTGAAATTACGCCTCGTGGTGCCAAAATAACTGTTATATTAAATAATCTTTTTGTAATAAGCGTTATTTATTATTTGTTTTTGTTTCTCAAGCACGCTTTGTATATCCTTTTTATTAAAGTGCATAACTCAGACTTTTTCCAGATTTAAGAAATAATATTTAGATTTTAAAATATGTTTCATATATATATATATATATATATATATATATGAAATATATATCGGTTTTGATTCCTTTAGAATCGAACCGAAGGGCCTATGACAAAGCCACCGGACGCATCCTCGGGTTGCGGATAGAGGATCCCTGTACCAGGGGTTTCTGCTAAATATGGTCACAATTATTATTAAGCAGTCGCGAACAATTGTCCAGGGATAGTCCGTAAGGAATAACTCCTAAGCCAAGGCGTAATAAACGTGCCGAAAGCTGAATGGCACCTGGGTGAGGTGTCTTAAACGGTGACTCTGGGATACCGGGCGATCTCTCAGAGTATGCAGCCTTATCCTTGCACGCGGGGCTCTACAAGGATGGAGCTGGGAGCGGGTGCAATTTTTAAGATTAGCACCTGCTCCCGGCGAAATCCTGCGGTTGTCCTTATGAAAAACTTTTGACTATATATATTCTTTATTTTTTTAGAATGTTTAGCCAAAACAGGTCTGTCATACTGTGATAACAGGATTTGATGAAATATTGAATATACGATTTTCATTGCTATCCAAAGCTGATTTTGAAAACCCGAGAAATTTCAATTTCCAAATTCTCGATTGCTTTTCTTGAAATTAGCTAAGTTTTGGACATCAAACTTCACTTACCTGTATGCACAAGATTCATATCTCGTGAGCATTTTTTCTGTTTTATTTCTAACTAAAAAAATACATTTTTTATCGCAATCTGCAGTTGAACCTGCTCCAATTTTGGTTAGTCTCACTTTGAGATTTTGAACTTCAACATTCACTTCACCTGACGTGGATAATTTTTCGTAATAATAAAGCTGTTTTGACCGAAATTAAGCACTACTTTAGCTCGGAACTAGATACTGGCTGCATCTTTGAATGATTATTTCGATTTTACAGGATCTTTTTTCGTTCTTTCGAAAAATTCCTATGTTGCCTTTACCATTCTGTACTGCCGCACCCTTTTACCATAATTAAAAATTGTGTTTTTATATTGAGACACCACATATTCCGTTTTCGTAATTTTAAAAGTTTTTCCAATTTTTTTTAGAAAAATTCGAGTTAATTTAAAAATCGTGTAGGAATTTTAGAAGTTTTGTAGCTCAAAAATCTAAAACGAAATGTGTGCTTTGAATTCCTAATATTCAAGTGAACAACATTTTTTTATTCATTTCTATCTAATCTAGAAACAGAACAAAAATATGACGGTATATTACATTGAAAATAATGCAATTATGAAAAAAAATTATAATGCATATTTTTATCTGTAACTGAAAAATATTTCTAGATAAAATAGGATTAGGAAAATATATTTCGTTCATTTAAACGTGCAGAACTTCAAATTACAAGAAAAGTTTTAGGTACTCAGGTAGTTGAAACTCGTCGCGATTCCCCTTCCACTGCGTTGTTCCGTGGGAAGCCACCATCTGGCTGTTCAGTTTTAGAATCCCGAGACTATCCGAGAGATATGTCGGTTCTCCGATACCAAACCGATACAAGACAAAACCGACACTAGAGTCTCGAAAACCGATACCGAAACGAGAAAAACCGAGATTTTTCGATACGATATCGAGACAGTCTCGTATCGAACGGCATCACTAATCGTTATGCCTGTGCGTATATTCTCTTTGAGTCATAACGCGACAACCGTCAATAATGTGCTCGACGGATTCATTGGTATCTCCACATAATCGGCACCGGTCAACCACGTCTTGATGTAGCACGTGTTTGCGATAATTTCTGGTGCTGACATCCCTGTCCTGTATCGCAATAACGAATCCTTCCGCTTCAGGATACAGGACGCCCTTTCTCAGCCAAATATTGGATGCCTCACTATCCACTTCATTTTGATATAACGTTTTGGGGTGCTCGCCGTGGATGGCTTTCTGTCACCATTGCGTTTCTAATTCCTTTATGGTTTCTGCTCTGGTACTCAAGGCCTCCTCTGAGGACAAATTCAAGGACATGTAATCAAGATCAGCTTTTTGGATGGTGTTGTAAAGCGTATCATGTCGCTTGCTGTTAAAATAGTCTCTCAACTATATAACTTGTGACTCACACAGTTTTCTCACATCTACAATGCCCCTACCCCCTCTATGTCGTGGTAAAACTACCCTTTCAATCGCCGAATTACTGTAGTGCATTCGGTGCTTCGTCATTTCTACGCGGATGATTCTGATGATCACTTGACGCAGTTTCTGGTCCGAACTAGCGTATAGCTTCAGGTCATCCATGTGTAGAAGATGGGTCACTTGATGACCATCTTCGTTATCATATATTCGGAACCCATGTGACATGCTATTTAGTATTTTGCTTAGTGGGTTCAACGCCAAACAGAACCATAATGCACTGAAGGAGTCTCCCTGAAATATACCCGTCGTTATGCGTATTGATTTAGTTATCCTTGATTGTCCATGATCAAAATACTTGATTATTGTACCCTAAAGCATCATCGCACGACTTAGGAAGTCAATGATGCCTGGGCAAATTTTGTATATTTTCAAGACTTCAAGCAAATAGTCATGTGGTACAGAAGGAAACGCTTGCTAGTAGTCAATGTATGCCATGTGCAAGTTTTTTTTTATGTTTACGAGCTTGCATCATGGCAACAGTGTCTATGGTGACCAGATCTTTACTGCCTCGCGAGTTTTCACAACATCCTATTTGTTCTTCAGTAAGGATGTCATTCTCGTCTCAGTGAGAATATACCTTATCTCCTATGATAGCTATAAGGCATTTATATATTGTTGGAAGACAGGCTATTGGTCGAAAATCAGATGGATTTTGAGCATCCGGTTTTTTAGGCAACATATACATAGTACCCTGGAGCATAAAGCCTGGCATCAGATCTGGTTCTTCGATGATCTTCTGAGAACACCTAGCCAACGCTGAAACATCCAAAAGTGTGCTGTTGGTCAACACCATTTCAGTGTCATTGTTAGCTCTTGTTTTCTCTAGTTGGAACCAAGCAGCGTTTAAATTGCTTCTATTCATTTTCCCCGAAACAGCCGACCAATAGTTAGTCATGTCTTCCAGTTCAGGGACTTTTGTGTCTTGCTGGTTATTTTGCTTTATACTCAGTTCACGATAGAACCTTCTCTCATCTGCCTGAAAGGTTTGATTTTGTTGCCTTCTTGCACCACTTTTCTTGTACCGACGCAGTCTAGCAGTAAGAACATCAAGTCTCTGCCTTTAGGAGTCTATAATCTCATCCAATATTGCTGGTGGTAATCTCTCTATGTACTGCGGGTGAATGATTTGAGTAACATGGTGTATCAGCTTTCTGGTTCTATTTCCTTTTTTATATTGAGTCAGTCGACCCAATGTGCACCTTACTTTGCTGACATCCATATCCAACCTGATCTTCCATGGTGGATCTCGCTCCCTTCCTGGGGCAAAGACTCGTTTATTAATCAGTTATTGTAATTTTAAACAAATTTGGTGAAAAATTGATAATTTCTGAAAATTAGCATTCTTTAACTTACAATTTTTTTCATTTCTTTCATTTTATAAGAAAAAAAAAACAAATTTTCAATCTAATTTTCTAAATATAATAATAACTTGATGAACTATTAACTATTTTGTATAAAGATTTTATTGTTTTCAGATTAAAAACAAAAAAATCTGTAACTTGTGCATTGAATATATTTTCATCTCCAGTTTTAATTGTTTCAAACCATTTCATTTGTTTTAAATAAAATTATTAATATTATAGACTTAAAACAAGTTTTGTAATATCCCTGAAAACTTTGGAATTGAGCAAATTATACTGACCTGAAATTGAACTAATTTTATTCCAGGATACCAGATTTTATCAAAATATTCGACAAGGCCTACTCAAAAAGCAGTATGCGACCAATCACGGAAAATTTCAGATCCAACATTTGGTCAACCAACTTACCTGACTCATCCTCATCTCATGAAGGAAGGTGAAGTCGTCCCAGGAATTGATCTTGAAGAATTCAAAAGCAGACGCAGCAAATTACTGGAAAGAATCATAAGAAACAATTCCGTATCGAAAAATCCGACTCTCACACATGTCGTGATAATTCCTTCCTCATCGACGGTCTACATATCCGACAAAATCCCCTACGTTTTTCGACAAAACTCGGACTTTCTATATTTTTCTGGTTGCCAAGAACCAGACAGCATTCTCATACTCACTGCCAAAGGAGATAATTTTTCCTCGACCATATTCATGAGAAAAAAAGACGCTCATTCTGAATTATGGGATGGACCCAGAACAGGAGTAGAAGCTGCTGCTTCCTTATTCGGGGTCGATCAAGCACTTCCGGTTGGAGAATTTGAGAGATTTTTCATCTCGTTTGTAAATGATAACAATAAAAGTATGATCTGGTACGATAATGCCAATATTATCCAGTCGGAGCTGCACAGAAAATTAACGCAGCTTATCAAAATAGCTGATAATCAAATGTTCAATTGTCCAAAGACAATGTTTCACCAGATTCGATCGATTAAATCAAAAGCGGAAGTTGCTTTGATGCAGAAAAGTTGTGATATTGCCTCGGAAGCTATAGCAAAAACGATTAGTGTCTCGAGACCAGGAATGAGCGAACATCAGTTGTTTGCTACTGTTGATTATGAATCGAGAATGAGGGGTGCTGAATTTTTGGCTTATCCGCCTGTTGTTGCTGGTGGAAAAAATGCTTGTACGATTCATTATATTAAGAATAATCAAATTATCAAGGATGGAGATATGGTGCTGATGGATGCTGGTTAGTTTTATTTTTATACCGGGCAAAGAAATTAATCAAGCAGGGTTGCTTATTAGCATTCTTTATCTTATAAATTTGATCATTTCTTTCGTTTTATAAGAGCAGGGTGTCCAGCGACCTTGAAAACCTTGAAAATCTGGAAATCTCCTTGAATTTTTCACGAGAACCTGGAATTTGAAGGAATTTTTTTGATTTTATAACAGTTATTTTATTGAAATGTGAAGAGTAATTTAAATTTGTTAATCTATTAATGAAAGAAACATCTTGTTTAGAAGGAATCTTTACAGAATATTACATTACAGAATAAATAAAGAGATTTCAAGACACTTTTTGTAGACTGTACCAATTATTTTATATATTGAAATTAATATACTTTCATGTTGTGAATAATTCTATATGATTTTAATTTCTTCTCCAACAAATATACAAATATAAATACAAAATATTTTTAAAGATTTCAAAGGTTTAAAGGATTTTAATAATTTTAAAAAAGATACAGCACACCAGATTTCAAAACATTTCAAAAGGTTTCAAAAAGTTTTGGAAGGATTCGCAAAGATTTCAAATAATTCAGTGATTTCAACGAATACAAAAGATTTCACAAAGATTTAAGAAAGATTTCCTAAATATTTCAAAAGATTTCACGAAAGTTTTAAGGATTTTAAATATTTAAACAAGGCGTGTACACCAGATTTCCAAGATTTCAAAGCATTTCAAAGATTTGAAACGATTTCAATATGATTTAGAGTATTTCAAAAGATTTCCAATATTTTAATGATTTCAAATTAATTCACAAAGATTTAATCAGATTTTAAAGATTTCGAAACATTTCAAAGATTTTAAACAATTTCAAATTTTTTTAGAAGATTTCACAAAGAATAAAAATATTCCATTGATTTCAAAATAATACAAGAGATTTTACAAATATTTCAAAGAATTCATAAGGATCTCAAAAGATTTTAAGAATTTTAAATATTTTAACAAGGGTTCAGTATACTAGAGTTCAAAAATTAAAATTTTTTAGAAGATTACAAAATATTAAAAATATTCCAGTGATTTCAATCAAATAAAAAAGATTTCATAGAGATTTTACAAATATTTCAAATATTTCATAAGGATTTCAAAAGAATACAAGAATTTTAAAGATTTCAAAAAAGGTACAGTACACGAGATTTCAAAAACTTTCAAAGATTTTTAACGATTTCAATTTTTTTTTTTTAATTTCACAAATATGAAGAATATTCCAGTGATTTCAAACGAATACAAAATATTTCAGAAATATTTCAAAGAATTTATAAGGATTTCAAAAGATTTCCAATATTTTAATGATTTCAAATTAATTCACAAAGATTTAATCAGATTTTAAAGATTTCATTTTTTTTAGAAGATTTCACAAAGAATAAAAATATTCCATTGATTTCAAAATAATACAAAAGATTTCACAAATATTTCAAAGAATTCATCAGGATCTCAAAAGATTTCAAGAATTTTAAAGATCTCAACAAGGGTGCAGTATACTAGATTTCAAAAATTAAATTTTTTTAGAAGATTACAAAATATTAAAAATATTCCAGTGATTTCAATCGAATAAAAAAGATTTCATAAAGATTTTACAAATATATCAAAGATTTCACAAGGATTTCAAAAGAATACAAGAATTTTAAAGATTTCAAAAAAGGTACAGTACACGAGATTTCAAAAACTTTCAAAGGTCAGGGTACTATCGGCGATTCATAGAGAACTATGCTAAATTGGCCAAACCCTTAGCAGATCTACTAAAAAAGGAATACAATTTTGTCTGGACACCGGAGCAAGAAGAAAGTTTAGTTAGACTACGTGACTACCTTTGCCAAGAGCCGATACTGATATACCTGGATTACACGAAAAAGTTCAAATTGACGACGGATGCTTCCGAGTATGCCGCGGGTGTCGTGCTCACCCAAGAGATAGAGAAGGCAGACATTTCAGTTATCTACTACTCTAAAATACTCACAAGTATCGAACGGCGATACGACACGACTGAAAGGGAGTGTCTCGTGGTTACTTACGCATTACTAAACTTTAGACCGTATCTCTATGGGCGCGAATTCATACTAGCGTGTGATCACGAACCCGTGCATTGGATCACATATGCTGACAATCCGGGTCCAAGGCTCATTCGATGGAAGTACAGACTCAAAGACTATCAATACGTCTTTGAGTTCAAGAAGGGAAAACTTAATAGAGGTGTGGAAGCCTTGTCGGGAAACCCCGTGAAGCTCGAGAGACCTTCACATACGAATGATTCCAGGGACCTAAAAGCTGCTGAGTTTAACGAGGTCTCTGCCAATACCTCGACGGATGCTATGGATGGTGTGAATCCCAAAAATAATGCCGATTCCAGTAACCCTCATCAGGACGAGGAAGGTGCATTGGAGAGGTAGCGGATACCGGCTGCAGGTCGGTATTGCGCCCTGCCGCTGAAATCAACATAGACCAAGGTTGCTGAAGCTTCTAGGAACCCCGTAAGCAAAATAACACAATTGTCGCGGCAGGAAACCGTCCAAGCCTCCCAGAAAGAAGGTAATCCTCTAGGCCTAGAAGCAGGGGCTCACCCCTTACCATCGACAAGTACCAGAGCTCTAACCACACAAATACCTGTACCAGGTAAGAAAAGGGGAAGGCCTGCGCTGAGAAAGCCCATTCTAAAGAAAGGTACTCAAACCTCCGAAGTACATCCAAACTTGCGTAAGAACGTCACATCTCAGCGCCGACCACTGTTACTAGGAACCTCGGGAGTGGAAGGCTCCGATGAACCCTACAAGCCATTGTCACATTATAAGGATCCAATGCTGGATCAAAGCAGCATCGCCAGCCGACTTCGGTTGAGACCTCGTATGACGGGAGGATCTACAAAGACTGCTTCCAGCCATGACAATTCATCTTCTGACGATGCATCCTCAGAGGACAGCGAGGATTGTAATTCACCGGTCTACAGAAAGGATTATAGCTTGTCCCCTAGCATCGAACCTACGCTGGTATTCCCTGCTGAAAAAGTACCATCAAAAAGTGTCCCGTCTTGCCCACTCAACCCATATCTTCCTGCCCTGCGCAATAAGCCAATTGAGGTGTACATATACGGCGCATGTGCTCATGACGAAAAAGGAGAGCCAAAGGGAGGCGTGGGAGTCTGGTCTGGTCAGGACCACCCTTGAAACCTATCCAAACCTGCCCAGGCTCGTCAAACAAATAACTCCACGAAAATCCAAGCTGCAACCGCCGCTGCCCAAAAAGCGCTCGAAAACGGAATAACCCAGCTGAGCATCTTCACCGATTCGAAGTTCCTCATAGATAGTTGTACCAAGTGGATGCCCACGTGGGAGACCAATGGTTGGTAAACGGCAGAGGGTAAGCCTGTCATCAACAAAACCGAGTTCAAGGAACTGCGTGAAACTGTGGCACATGTAGAGGTGACTTGGCATCATGTACCAAGCCACCAGGGGGTAGTAGGTAACGTAGCAGCTAACGAGCAAGAACGCGCTGGAATTACGCGGATGGATGGAACCTCCAGTGTGCCTGAAACTAGCACTTTTCAAAGAAACCAAGATGAAGAATTTACCGGAAAACCCCTCGGAGGCATCGTTGATGTTAACCCAACCAGCACCAGCAGTGAGGACAGCGACAGCAACGACGACGAGGACCATGACGAGCGAACTAAGGACGTCTCTCGCAGGGCTACCTTTGGAGCAGAATTACAGAAGTCCATAGCTGAGTTCGATCAGTCTATGGCTGGGCATCAATCACACTTTGGGGACCAAGAAGGGTTAAATCAACCCGCTAGTCCTGATGCGACCCAAATTAAAATCACGGCAGTGTCTGAAGGAGAACAAGATCAGGACCTGTTGCTCCACTTGGAAAGCATGGATCCTTTTACAGGACTGGATGATCCTCTTCCTGGACGGGTAACTAAGTTTTTGGAATCATTCCGGAATCAGCTTCAGCAACGCAACAGAGCTGAGCAAGGGGATCCCATATCAGAGCCCTCTGAAGAGCTAAAGGATCGGGTACCCTCCGAACCGGAGAAGGGACATCGAGAGAGTACAGTACGCTTCAGGGATACACCAGAGATGGTGGACTCTCCCATCATTGGAAAAGCACCACCCAGGCGGTCCCTATTTCAGACTCCTCTAATGGCCTCGACTTCTTCAGCTCGCTCGACTCCAGCAGTCGTAGCTCCAAGGTCGACTCCAATTGGAGCACCCTCACAAATTCATATACCTTACATCGATCCACCCAACCCCTCGTCAGAGGAGGAACCGAAAGAACCTAACACGCTGGTCTCTCACGGGCTGGAAGTAGCTGGATCGCCCCCTTCTTGCTTTCTTCATCAGCGGACTGAGCCATTAACGTTTGTGCGAGATCACTACGCCCACTTCATTGCAGAAGATTGCCAACCAACAACTCTAATCTTCAAACTACTGATTGCCATTGATCGCGTGAACCCTTAAGATTTGTGGGAAAAGCGACCTCAGAAAGGACAAGTATTGGTAACTCCATCCGGTAAGTATAGCACTTACTCGATTGTTATCCAGAAAAGGCATTTTTTTTATATAGATTGGGGCGTCGTTAAACAAGGCCTCAAAAACCTGAAAGCAGAATTAACCCGGGACCAGCACGCAACATGTCGTATGGCTAGTTCAAGCGACTTGTTAGGCAACGTACCACAAAACAAGTTAGCTGAATTGCTAGCCGATGTATTTCGGGATGGTCCACCCAAGCTATCATCTCCAGTAACTTTTATCATGCTGGCTTCTCACCTGCCAAAAGACGCATTGGGATCTCGGACTATTACTAAGGACATGGATTCGGCAATACTTAGTTTTCACTCACACTTGAGCCTGAGTAAGCGATTTGACACACGCACGCACGCACACACACACACACACGCGCGCGCGCGCCACGAAATTCAGACAATAATCGCAAAGGTATATTCACACTCTTAACATACCGCCCGCCTTGTAGTGCTAGAGCAACACGAAATAAATTTTTCAATCACAATTAAATTTGATAAAATTTCGCAAAATCGAAAAAAAAACAACAATAAAAGAGGATACCGCCCACCGTGACATAGCGGCCTTAAATTTGAACACGATAAGTATAAAAATATCGCGACCGCTCACCAGGAACTATATTTATATTGCAAAACAAAATTATAACATAAAAAACGAAGATTCCTTCAACTGGGTCACTTTCCGATAATTCAGCAGCCTCGACCGAAGAGATAGGTAACAAGCAAATGTTAGAGATCGAACGATCGAATTCTGTGTTAGCAGTTTTAACCCTAACGGTGCGTACATATTTATCTTTTTCCGTATAGCACTTAATGATGCGACCCACAGTCTATTTTGAAGGGGGTAGATCATCATGCTTTATTAGGACCATATCACCCACCTTAATGTTGGGACGTTCTTGTTGCCACTTATAATGTTGCTGCAAAGAATGCAAGTATTCAACCTTCGCCAAAACATTTCTGCTATACGTTGCACAATTTGCCAACTAGTCAAGCGATTTTCTAGAACTAGTTCTGCAGAAGATTCAGGAGTACTAGTAAGAGGGGCATAAATCAGAAAGTCAACTTGTGCCAAATACGAGAAATCATCAGGATCATCAGAATGTTGGCCTATTGGACGCGAGTTCAAGCAGGGTTCTATTCGAGCTAGAGTCGTAGTAAATTTCTCAAATGTAAGGGTATGCGAGCCCACACATCTACGCAGATGATGCTTTAGACTCTTAACGCCAGCTCCCCCCCCCCCCAATTAGGAGCTGGTGGTGGAATAAAATTCCACGCAGTTCCTTTTACTGAAAATAGATTCAATAAATCAGCATCCTTGTCTAACTGAGCTGAATTATGTCTCATTTCGCGATTGGCACTTTGAAAGGTAGTACCATTATCGCTGTACAAATTCGAGGGTTTACCTAGAGGAGCGATGAAGCGTTGATAAGCTGCTAAAAAGCCTTGAGAAGTGTAGTCAGAAACAAATTCCAAATGATTCGCATGAGTTACGCAGCAAACGAATAGCGCAACATAACCTTTATAACTTTTCTGACCCCTAACTGGAGCAAACCGAACGGAGAAGTGACCAGCGTAATCAACCCCAGTATGTGTGAAAGGCCTACAATTCATAGTTCGATAGTCAGGCAAGCTACACATTAATTGCTGAACAGTGACAGCTCGCTCAAGTACACAAATCACACGACGGCGAATTATGCTCTTTACAAGAGTTCGACCTCCGATTATCCAAAACCCTTGACGAAGAGTATATAATGTTAGCTGTATGCCACCGTGTATAGATCTCACATGAGCGTGTCAAGCTATAAGTTCACTGATACGATGGACAGGCAATATAACAGGATGTTTCTCCAAAAAACTTATAGAAGCCTGATGTAAGCGGCCACCTACGAGTAAAACACCCAAACCATCCAAAAAAGGGTTCAAGGGTGACCCTGAAGAAATCACGTTTCCTATTTTTAAAGCGCGTATATCAGATTCGAATGCACAATTTTTAATTTCATCGATCCATCATAAAGAGGCTCTATTTATCCCAGATGCAGATAGAGTAAGGAAATTCTTCGGATCTTTAACTTTCGTCGACTGCCCCGTTTTTAGACGAAGAGCCTTAATAAAACGATGACAATAGGCCGTGATCCCAATTAGTTTTGGCCAGGATGAACTTCTATCAGCAAGATCAATAAAGGGCTGCATCTATTAATACGTAGATATATCACAGCGGAATACACTTTGGCTGAAGCGCCAGAAAACCCATGAAGCTCATAACCTAAGCTTGACTGTGTCTGCCCAGTCCACCTTGGGATCTCAATCCGTTCTAGCTTTGAAAGGCTGCTATAATACGTGGACCAACGATCTAACAAATTTTCAGGCAGTGGCTCATCCCAGTCAATTTTATGGAACCAGAGTTCCTGCATTATTCTTTTCGCTACAACGTTAACCGGCGAGAGCCATCCTAAAGGATCATAATGTTTAGCGATTACTGAAACAATCTGTAGTTTTGTAGGTTGTTCGATGGGTCGCGCTTCAACCTGAATTCAAAAACTATCGGAAGCTGGATCTCAATGTAGACCTTAAACTTTAAACTGAATGTCCTTCCCAGCAAAAAATTGAAAGGCTCTGTCATGAAAGTCTCCTCGAGCCATCAGCTGAGAGACCAATCTCTGATACAATCGATATTAATAAATCCTTGGGAAACTTTCCTTCCGATTACATACCTTTGATAGAACACTGTCTCAATAATACTTACTCCTCTTTCAATAGCCAATTCTATGAAAAAACTTCAGGAGCAGCAATGGGATCTCCAATCTCATCTGTAATAGCCAACATCTTTATGGAAAATATAGAAACTGAAATCTTTAACAAATCCAAGATCAAGCCGGAATTCTGGTGCCGTTACGTTGACGACACTTTTGTCATCTGGAGACATGGACTAGATGAACTACACAAGTTTTTCGATTTTATCAATCATTTACACCCGAATATCCAGTTCACCATGGAAATTGAACAAAACGAAAAATTGCCTTTCTTGGACGTACAAGTTTACAAAAGATCTGATAACATATTAGGACACGAAGTTTACAGAAAACCCACCCACACAAACAGATACTTACATGCCTTCTCCCACCACCACCCATCTCAAAAGCAATCGGTCATCAATTCCCTTGTATACAGATCTGTCTCCATAACAGATAAAGATAACTTACAAAAGGAATTACAAAATGTTAAACAAATCCTAATACAAAACGATTACGAATTCAGATGATTCTCAGGAGTCCAGGAATTTCAGAATATTCAAAGGCATCAGAGAACTCAAGGGATTCTGGGAATACTAAATATTTTAAGAATTTAGGTGATTTAGATGATTCAAGGAATCTCAGGATTTTAGAATATTAAAGGATTTGAGAGAATTATGAAGAAGGAAATTATGAAAACTTCATGGATTTGGGAGCATGTAAGGAATTCGAGAAATTCAGGGAATTGAATATATTCCAAGAATTCAAGGAATACAGGGGATTCAGAGAATTCAAGAAATTTTAGGTATTCAGAATATTCGAGGAATTCAGGGAATTACAATTAGTTAGGGATATAAGAGCATTTAGGAAATTCAAAAATTTGTTTAAATTCATAGGATGTTTGGAAACGACGAGTTTGCTTGCCACCTGTGTTTCATGCCTTTTGTCGAAGCTCTTCCCTGTCCTTTTCATGGCCGCCGGTAATGGCCAACAAATTTCCCGAAGCGAGTTGATCACGTTTTCCCAGCATGGCACGCTCCGTTAACCGACCGGGATCCTTCGCCAAGTCACGTACGCCGGGCTCTCTCTCTCTCTCACTCCTATGCGCGCTTCCTCCTTTCACCTTAATTTCCCTCCGTCTCTTTCTTTCATATAGGCCTCTCGCTCGTACGCACTGACTCACGAAACAAAGGATCTCAACCGGCGGGCGCACAACCCAATGATTACTAATACGAAAATGTATCAACTAAAGCAAATTTTTCGATTTTTGATAAATAAAAATAAGGATAGGGATGAGCAGAGACAGGAGGCCCTTTTATATTTTAGACCGGGTCTATTTCAAAAAACAGGGACCCAGAAATAGAATAAAAAGAGAAATGCGTAAAGCCATTACTCCCCCCCCCCTCGACTACTTACACGCTAATCTTAATTCGATGTCTGAGTTTTTATGATTTTTATAAACACTCACACATCGACGAACATTTTAGAAATTACGATTTAGATTTTAGGCAACTAAGTAAACTTCGGAGTAAATATTATTATTTCAAACTATAATTTTAATTTTGTAAATAATTACAAATTAAACTTAAAACTGAACAATCGTTCTAATAGGATTAGAGCAATGGCGTTTGCGTAGAAACTAAGTTAGTATTAAGATAAGCATCTCTTTTTAATTTCATCCATTTTAGTCTATTGGTTATATTTTTAATTTTCAATTCAAAATTCTAGAATTAGGATTACTTTCGGCGAAACATGGCCGTCGGCGCGCGAAGACCCGGGCCTTGGGCCTGGGCGTCTGTCCCCACCGCTTGGCTGCGACTTCGTTGTCAGTTGTCGGCCAATCGGCGGGCTCGCAGCCGCTCCTACCGCCTCGGAGACTCTCGCGCCGAAGCTGCTGCGAGTCGAGAGGAGCGTTGTTCAGTCAGTAATTCTTGAGATATCGAAGAGACAGCTTACGCTCGCCTTCTCGAACGCCTGTCACTCTTACAAAATAAACGCAGTCTACCAGTAACCCAGTTCACTTCGTTCTCTCACCTTAAATTAAATTACCCTCTCGAACATTCCCTGTGTTCCTCCGGTTTATCAGTAGAAAACCTCCCGTCGCGTGGATTGTTCCCGTTTACCTTGCGGTCTGTGAATTTCCCCCCCGTGCTTCGTGAGGCAAACCAACCGAGGTTAGGTCCTTTCCGACGAAATCGGTCCGCGATTATTTTGTTGTGGGTAACCTTCCGGTTAGGCCCTTGCGTGCGTATCGGTTTATTTTGTTGTGGCTAACCCTTCCGGTTAGGCCCTTACGTTCGTGTCCAGTGTCGTATTAAAGTTGTGGTCAACCCTTCAGGTTAGGCCCTTGTCGACGCGTTCGTGAATAATTTGTGCTTAATTCTCCAGGTTAGGTCCTTACGTTCGTGTTGTGGAAAATTGTGGCTAACCATCCGAATTTAGGCCCTCAATTACGCGCCCATGTTATTTTGTGTGGCTAACCCTTCAGGTGAGGCCCTCGCGTTCGTGTTCCGTTTGGTATAGAATCTGTGGCTAACCCTTCTGGTTAGGCCCTTGTCGACGCGTCGCGAAATCGTGAGGTCTCTTTTAATTTGACGCTCCCCCCCCACCTCACCCTAACTTCGCGACAGTGCTCAACGAGGCGCAACATATCGCGGCAGCTCGTGCGAGGAGAGCCGCCGAGGCTCATCGATTCGCCGCGGAACAGACTCACCAGTTTGCCGAGGCACGACGACTTGCTGAAGAGCAAGCATATCAGTTAGAAATCCAACGCGGGAAAGAAGAACGTGCGCAATGATTTCGCGAGGCTCAACAATGCGTGGCATAAGAGGCCGTGCTTCACCCCGCTGAAATATATAACCCCGCGTTACCAGGACTCTTCGTCGAACCCGAGCTGATTTTAGTGCTGGATTATCACCTCTTCGAAGTCCGCCGAGGTCGCTCGGGCACTCAGGACCCCCGCTGTCGTCGACCAGCCGCCGTGAGCCGCTTTCGCTGCGAATCCCGGCATTCTTTAATGAACCGCGGTACGTCCTATCACCGGTGAATCTCACCTGACGAGACCCCGCGACCGACGGCCCAGTCCACGTGGACTGTTTTAACACCCCACCGCGTCGGTTAGCATTACGCATTCCACCGCAGATCGGGCTGCCTTCCCTGGGTCCCCTTCTCGACGTGCGAGCCCCTGTACCTTCTGGGTCCCCTCGCCTCGCCGACGGACCCCGGGTCATCTCTCCACACGTTCCGGAGGCCTCTCCTAGCCCTGTCCTCGCAGAGGCACCGCTAATCGCGACTCCACCCACCGTTGCCGCCGCCGCTGAACCCCGGTCCAGTGACGACGTACTGTTTCTCGCCTCCGGCGGAACTCCCGCAACGTGTGGTGAAGCCAACCGTGGACCACACTACCTACACCTTCATTGATCTCCGCTCTCCTTCCTCTACCCTTATCCTTTCTCCAACCCCCCAACCCCCCTTCAACACAAAAGAAACAAAATCGACGAACTTGTTGCAACATTAACCTCCTCCCAAGACTTGCACGTATGGACGGTCTGACTGCGTGGCAGTAATTTCAATTACGGTAATTGCATAAAACTTCACACGGATGTAATTGAAAATTCAAGCAGATATTTCTAACAGTGTTATTTATCAATAAAGAACTTTTTAAAATGCAAAAAAATGCTTAACACCTCTGTTCTATTACGAGGTCCAATATTATATATACGCCCGCTTACGCTGCTCGAAAGAAGAGAGTTTAAGGTCAATCCACAAGCAGTAGAACACGCTCATTTTGTGTGGCTACCATAAAAAAGCCTTTTCAGTGGCCGAAGAGATATGCAAAAGCCGCAAAAATATAATATGTTATCTGAATTTTATGCGGTATAAAATGGGTCCGAATTTGAAGAAAAAACAACATTAATTTTGTTTTTCTTCATTTTTGAAGTTCAAATAATTATTTGTTGAAAAAAGGCCTATACTCAATCAGAAGGGCGTAAAAAACATTGGAACTCTAGTAGTCAAATTTTTCATGACCGATACATATTGAAGGAGTTACAAATCGATAAAGTAGATGTTATGACCCCAACCCCCACTAATATCCTTCCCTTCGCCGCCCAGCCATGCATCGGTAAAAGACTCATATTCTACTAATATAGTTTAAAATATTGATCAAGGTTTCCGATATGGGGTTTCAAACTTTATCCCTCTATTTTACCTTAAAAAAAGATACAAATATTTTAAAACCATATTTTGAACAAATTAATTGTTTATTGACCTTTTAGGCATATGAGGTATTTTTATGTTTATTTAAGTAATCTTAAAAGAAAGTTTGACTTTTTGCATAAAAAAAAGATCCTGAGAAAGAAAATTGTAAAATTAGTAGATTCCGAGATACAGGGACTGCTGTGAATCTCCGGCCTTGTGCTACCGATCAGACGCAACGCTATATAGTCTACACTCTACAGAGTAGGCTGCAAGTGCACACCATACTTTTAGCTCATTTACGTTGATTCAAAAGCACATACATTTAACGAGCAAACAATTCAGAAATGTTTTCCGGTGAGTCAGAGAAAGATTAATTTTTTTTATCAACATATAAAAAATATACACTTCTCATTTCAGCAATGATAGTAATTTTTTAAAGCATATATGATTTCTCACTATTACACGGAGAAAAATAGATATTGAAAAGACATTAAAAATGTTGATATCCAGCCATAATATATAGCTATTCCGAAATAATAGCTAATATCTTCTATTCAATATACAAGATATTGAAGAGTAATATATGTTTATATTGAAAGTATAAAATGTATGGTATGAATCGGCAGAATATCTAAGATAGTTGACGTGTGTTAATTCGTGTAGAAGGTATTTCAATTTGCATCCTTCTATATATACAAATACGGTGCAAAAGTCTATACAAATACGGTGCAAAAGTCTACAGTCAGCGAATACACTTCAATGCGCCAGCACGCAAACGCTTCAACATTGGTCAATGCGCCTGAATTCGCGAGAGTAAAATACACACTTGATTTCGCCTCAATGCGTCACGGCGAATTTTAGCAAGTTTGATTTATACAATTTAATCCGTAACAGGAAAACCAACGTGCGGGGCATATAGAATTTATTGTAAGTGTTTAGTAAATTGTCTCGTAGCTCAGTGGTGGGTACTCTGGACTGATACACGAGGGATCGCTGTTTCAAGTCTCGACACATGCACTTTTTAGTAATTTTTTTTTCTCATTGACCTTGCCCACGCATTTCGTATGAATACACACGCATTCAATTCGCGCTGTCTCAATTCATTTAAATGCGTCTCAATGCGTTTGAACGAATCAAAAGACGGGATTCACGCGCATTACAAAAATGTTAATTCGCCCCAATCCGTATCAATTCTTTCTTTCTTGCTGGGTATCGAAATATTATCCATTAACTATTGGTCTTTCTATTAGAGTACTTATCACTAACTATTTGGTTACTATCCATTAACTATTGGCGTCCAATACTGAGCGGATAGTAAATTGGCCTGAAAAAGTGTTAAACAAAAGGAGCGGAGTGACCACAAACACCTTTTCTACTTCGAGAAAATGGTTTCAAAGTTCGTGATAAGCACCGCTTTTTCAAGACTTGTAGTGTCACTAGAAACCAATAGACGGCTGTACATATGGCAAATGCAGGTAAGTACTGATTTCCAAAATCTCTTTGCACCTCCTCGCCCCCCGTTATCATGCCATTGAGCTCACCCGAGTCGAAATATAGAGTGTAGTTCCACCGGTAAGGCTTAAGCGGCTTTGCGTGGCTTTGGAGTGGCTTATAGGCAGTGACGTGGCTTGTACGAAGCTTCTCAGGAAGCGTGATCTCTGGTGAAAGTAGTGCTGCCAACTTGATTATTTTCGTCGATAAGCGAGAATTCTAGTTTGCCTTGATCGCAGCAAATTTTAAACTTGGCAGCACGACTTTCACGCTTCGAGAGAAACTTCGTATAAGCCACGCCACTGCAAGCCACGACAAAGCCACGCAACGCCGCGGAAACGTCGCCGGTGGAACTACACTCATTGGCTCTACTTTGACGCATTCTAGCTTCCTGAAAGAAACTACGCAACTCGTGGCGGAAGATAGAGAATACGTATCTAGCGCACTCTATACTAAGTATTTAGAAATTTATGTATACTAAGTATTGAGTGCGTCGGATACGTAGTTTCTTTTAGGACCAATCCATTTGCGCCATATTTCAAGTTATTTTGCATAATCATTCAACAACCATTTCTTATTAAGGGTTGAAAACAATATGTATTATTGATTGAATGAATGAATAAAGATACAGAATAATTTTGGTCTCTTCACTCCTCAACTAATCCTAAGTTTTATGCAACTCAAAATGAAAATTGCTATTTGTTGTTGAATGAAAATGCAAAATATTATAGTAAGGATTGTCAGTAAAAATTCTGTGAGTTAATTTAGTGACCGTTTTCTGACTGATTCATATCAAAAGATTTTTTATATTTTTCGAATCTTCAACTTAGAATTTGCCAAATTTTTATATAAATCTTTAAATACCTTATTCTTTCGAATTTTTCGAATATTTCTTTTCCATCCTTCCTCATCTTTATCGTGCTGGTACAGAAATTTCCAGGGAAATTATGAGAGCGGGGAAAATGAGACCTGAGTATGGCGAGGATAGGACGCCCAGCCGTTAAGGCTAACTTGCCGTGACATAAGATATTAGATTCTACCAAAAGAAAACACCAAAAAAGGGCAAACTCTGCGTGAGTAATGGGTGTGCGACGGGTCGAGTATTATTATTGCAGTTCAACGTGTCACGTTAAGGCCATTTAGCTTATAAGGGGCCGTACTGAAAATACGTAACTCGTAACAGATTGTAGGCCCTCTCCAAGAGGCCCTTCCCCTCCCACGGCAACGAATCGTAACCAAAAAATTCCACCCCCGCCTCCCGCACCTCACCCTCTTACTGTACGTAATTTATGGTTTCCAGAGATAATAAAATATGGGACTTGAAAGCAATGGACATTTTTTGTATTTAAGATAATACATGTTTTGCAGGAAGAAAGCTTCATTTTTAGAATTCTATGATTGTCCCTTGACTAATTTTTTTTTCCTGACCACCAACATTCAAATACTAGCATTTTAATCTTTCAATATTTTTAACATATGATCTTTTGTCAGGGGATTGAAACAATATTTCAGATCCAAATTTACAATTTGCAAATTTATTTTAAAAAAAACTTTTCTACCGTAAAAGATGACTTTTTAACAAAATACTTAAATTTTCAAAAAGATGAGTTCTCCAAAAAGTGTCATAGTTGATACTCAAACCAAAAAAGATGAAATTTCATCCAAAAAATTCATTTTCAAACCAAACAGCCAAATTTTCAAAAAAGAATGTTCTTTCGGTGATGAAAGAAAACAAAGTTCCCCTGCATTGTTGAACCTTTAAGCCAAGTGACGAATCTTCTGTACAAAAATTTAATTTTCATCCAGAAACGGAAATTGTAGATCAATTTAAAAATCTGTAACCCCTCCCCCATATTACTCCCTTCTTTACCGAGTGAATCACGCTTAGCCTGAAAGAGATATGGCTTAATTTTCAACTAAAAGTATGAATCTTCAACCAAAAAAATGCTTTCTTAACAAAGTGGTTAAAACAAAATTTTCAACAAAATAGTTGAATCCTGAAGCAAAAAAGATTAATTATCAACCTAACATTTGCATTTTTATCCTAGGAAGATGAGATTTGTACTGAAACAGATGAATTTTTAAATGAAAAAGGCGAATTTACCATCAAACGGTTGAATTTCTAACGAAAAAGTATGACTTTTTAACAAAATTGTTGAATCTTCAACTAAATAGTTGCATTTTTATCCAAGAAACATGAACAACATCAAACAGTTGAATTTGAAATCGAAAAGCATGACTTTCTAACGAAATTTTTTAATTTTCTACAAAACAGTTGCACTCTTAACCAAGAATAGATGAATTTTTAAATTAAAAAGAAACATTTTTAAACAAATAACTGAATTTTCGTCCAAAATAGATATCAGTTGACTTTTCAACACCGAAATATGAATTTTTAACAAGTAACTTTTCTACGAAATAGTTTAATTTTCAATTAAACAGTTGAATTTTAAACCGAAAAGGATGACTTTTTAACAAAATTGTCGCATTCTCAATCAAATAGTTGCATTTTTATCCGAAAAAGATTTCGGTTGACTTTTGAACGCTATAATAAGAATTTTAATCAAGAAGTAAATTTTCTACGCAAGTTGTGGAATTTTCAAACCGAAAAGACGAATTTTTAACAAAACAGTGAAATTTTCAACGAAAAAGGATGAATTTTTAACAAAATTATTGACTTTTCAACAAAAAAAGGTGTGGAAATTTCCGTTGCACATTTTTGCATACGACCATAGTTTATATAAAACAACAGAAACAAGTTTTGCAAAAAAGTTTCTTTGAACCCGGTTATAGCCGACATTTTTTAAAATTTGCACATTTTTTTTTTCATTCTGTTAAAGGACCCATCTAGGGAAAAAATTTACCTGCGAATTTTTTTCATCTCTCCAATCATTTATTTAAGGAATAAAAAATTAATTTATATATATACAGGGTGTCCCAGTACTCAAAAAACATTTTCATATTTTTGAATTCCAACCAAAAAATGGCATCGAAAATAATTATATAACAAATTTGCTAAATTTAATAATTACCGAGTAATAACAATTAAAAATTAACCAATCAGAAACACGCGTTAGACGGTCGACAGTCCATGTGCCATTGACAAGAGTGTGTGCATAAACAAGTTCAGTTCCTATAATTTCTCCTCCATTCGCTTTTCCAGTAGGTTGTGACTCTCTGGTGTAACTTCACACGACAACGAGATACAAGAATTAAAAAATATATTTTCCACAATCGACCAAATTAGACAACATTCTCATGAATTCTGTGAAATTCTCTTGAATTCTGTAGAGTTTTCGAAAAATCAGTAGAGTTCTCCTGAATAGAGAAGAATTCTTCTGTATTCAGCAGAATTTTCTTAAAAGCAGCACAATGCGCTCTTATTCTGTGGCATTCTTTCGATTTCAACAGAATTCTTTTGAATTCAGTGGAATTCTCTTGAATTTTGTATCATTCTCATAAAACTATGATAGTAGAATTCTCATGAATTCAGTAGAATTCTGTTGAATTATGTAAAATTCTCTTGAATTCAATAGTATTCTTTTAAGTTCGACAGAACTTTCTTCAATCCAACAGAATTCGCTAACGAATTCTGTAAAAATATCTCTTAAATTTCGTATAATTCTCTTGAATTATGTAGAATTATTCTAAATTATTGTGTTTTCTTTCGAATTCAGCAGAATATTCTTTGAATCAGCAAAATTCTTTCGAATTCAAGAAAATATTCTAGAGTTAGGTAGAATTCCCTTGAATTAATCATAACTCTGTGAAATTCAGTATAAATATCTCGTAAAAACAGTAGAATTCTCTTACGTTAGGCAGAATTCTCTTGAGTCGAGCAGAATCATCTTGAATTTAGTAGAATTCTCTTGAGTTTGGCATAATTCTCGTGCAATCTGTGGAATTCTCTTGAATTAAGTAGAACTCTCTTGATTTCCGTAAAATTATCTTAAATTCTGAATTTATAGTAAGGGCATATTTAACACTCTATTCTAGTTGAATTAACCAGAATTCTGGTTGGTTCAACTAGAATTTTGTTTGAGTGTACAAATTTTATTTTCACTCTTCGATATAATTTTTCTTGGACGAACAAAAAGCATTCCGCTATGTACACTGTACACTATTCATGTCTCATGCTATCTTTCACCAATTTTTTTCAGTTGAAGGAACAAAAATATATCAGAAGCTTTATGAATTAAAAATTCAGGGCTCATTAATATTACTGAAATGAAAATAATAACTGACTTCAAGCAAATTGAGATACAATTTAAATTATTCTATTGAATTGAATTTATATAAATCCAGATAAATTACAAAGAATTGGCAGGAGATGGGAAACGTGCAATGGACTTCAAAAGAACTCGAAATTTAAACAAATTTGAAGTAATGCAAAGAAAATATAAATAATTGGAAGAAATTAATGAAGAGATTCAAAATAATTTATCCTCATTCAGAAAAACTCAAATCAAGTAAATCAAATTCAAAGACCTAGTTATAAAAATTCAAGACATCGAAAATATTTTCTAATGTTTTCAATAAAAACTCAAATTAACTTTCACAAACGGGAATAAGTTTATAATTCACTTAATTTCATGTATTAATAGATAATCGACAATTTATATTTTTTAATATTAACCTTATGTTAAAAAATTGTTTCCAATCTTACTTCTACGCTAAACACACTTCGAGATTATTATTATTTAACAAATTTACAAACGGAATTTTCTGTTAGAACTGATCAGGATGACTAAAAAAAGAATCTTAGATACAAATTTCTTTGTATAATTGTGTATGCATAGCAAGAAAGCGTGAGGGTTTCTGGGAGAAGTTTGGCTAGACCCCTTCATAGCTCAGTGTAGTTGGTAGAGCAATCGTCCGGCAAACGAAAGATCCTGGACTCGAATCCCGGTGGAGTTGAAAGGCGTTCCTTTTTACACAGAAAATGTTATTTACTAATATCTTATTTTTTAAATTCCATCATTTATTAGGGACGTACAAATATTTTCTGAAATTTGATTAGTCCAGGGATGTCCACGGAAACAGTAAAGAGTAAAAATCTGGCACTCGTCTATCCCCTCTCTTGGCGCATTATGCAGACAGTGAGCGGGCGTGCGAGGAGAAGCGTTCAGAGAAGGGGAAGAGAAGCGAGTCAAGCCAGAACAAACCAGAAACGAGTTTCTGGTTTGTTGATGGAAAATGGAATCTTTTATTAGAATTGATCAGAATTACTAAAATGAGAATCTCAGATCAAAATTACACAATTATAATTCAAGCCGAGTCTAACCGTACAGAAAATCCGTTGATTCATCTCTATCTACAAGGCCGAGCTAAGAGTACGGATAGTTTTTAAGTCAAAAAAAGTTATACATATTTTTCATTTTATAAAATGAAGTGGAAATAGGATTTGGAAAATAGGTTTAAGGTGAATAATCTACATGAATAATCTACATGAATAATCTCATGAATAATATACATAATCTACAATATCTTGAAACTGTAAAAGAGGGACGCGATGTGACAAATTTGCCATCACTCGATTAATAATGTTGCTAATTTAATTAAAATTAAAATTTGCACGTGCGTTTGATGGTTAGCTCCACCGTGCAACTGGAGCTAAGTATAACGAATATCTATACGACTAGACAGTCCCTATAATTGAACACTTTGAAAAACGAATTTCATGAAATGTTACATGCGCTAGTAAAGTTGGAAGGCGTTTTGAAATTGTGGTTAAACTAGGTTAAAAATCTTTCTTAATTGAAATCCTTGATATTACTCGTAATACTAGAGGCGCTGAAATTGAAAAACGGCTTTTACTACTGATTGAATGTAGGAACGGATAGAGATAGTAACGGTTTTTATAGCGTGAGGCAAACTTTGTCAGTAGTTACAGCCTTGCTAGTTTCAATAGTAACGCCTTGCACCGAGCAGCCAACTGCAGGATAAACTCGACACGCTTCATAACTATCCTTCACCTTTTCTACATTTTCAAGCCAGAAATAAATTTACCTTCAAGGAATGCTATAAATCATTTTCAGCGAACTTGTTCTCTGATAATTTAGGAAACGTTGAAAAAAGAACTGAAAGGGAATATGCATTTATTAAAATCTTTCATTCTTCGTGGGCTTTATTCTCAGGGACGCTAACAATTTTTGTGGGCCTCTAGTAAAAATTTTACATCAAATTAAAGTTTTTCAAATTTAAGAAATTCTTATTAAAAGCCTTGAAAATTTAAAATGAAACTTTTCATTTCACGCAATTTTAAATTTAATAACATTTAGATCAAGGCATTTCCAGCATAAAAAATTCATAATTCAATTTTTCGATTTTATTCTAATATTTAACTTAAAGCATTTCAAATTAAACAATGACAAAGTAAAGGCAGCTATCAAAAGTCGAATTTTATCATTCAAGCCTTCAAAGTTCCAATTTAAATTTAAGCATATACTGTGGGATTTTTCATTGCATATCTTTAAATACATATATTGTTTTCTTTGTGAAATTGAAAGAGCACTTGAGACTTAATATAATTACTTAAGGCAAGTTTCTTAAAATGGGCCTGAATATGTTTTTTAATGTTTAAAAATTCTAATTTTCTAATTTTTTGCGAGAAAATGAGGCATTGCCGATTTGAGGATACATGGAAATAAACATGACTCTGCATTAAAAAAAAAGTTCCAGTTAAAGTTACTAGACGCGTCTGGTTAAAAGATTTCTAGTTAGTTTAATCCGAAATTATGGTTAATATGACTAGAAATTTCTAGTTAATTAACTCTGGTAGATTTTTTTCTAGTTAAAACTATTCTGGTTAATATTTCTGGTAAGAAGTGTCTCGATCTTGTATCAGTTTCCAGAAATCAGTCCTTTGTCTCATGTCGTGTTGATGGATGGTTCAAGGGATGCTTTGTCGTAAATGTCCAATTCTTGAACAATCGCGATTTGTTAATTGTATTTTCAGTTATATAAAAGTATAAATAATTATAGTGAGCCATGAAATTAGTTGCCCACTCCAAATTCTCCATAGTACACAAAATGGCGGACCCCCCCACTCCAAATTCTCCATAGTGGACCTTATCTACTGATGTAATACCTGTTGATATGACCTGCAATGCCTTAATAGCATGTGCCTGGGCAACTGGTATAAAAAAAGTCAGGTAATTTACAAAAAAGAGAAATCTTAAATTTTTCTGTAATTAATTTCATTTCATATAGTCTTTAAAACCTTTTTCATTTAATACAATTATACATATAGTATTAATTTTACAGAGATGATGAAGTACCCATGTACAATTATGTCTCTGGACCGGAAAATCCAATTACTTGGAATAAATTTCGACAAATCATGTATGAATATGGCCAGAGAAGCCCTTCCAATTATGCTGTATATTATTATACGTCAACTTTTGTAAAATCGTATCCTATATTCATTTTATTCAATTTCTTTGTTCACTACCTTCCAGCTGAATTGGTTGATCTTGTTCTTATATTAATGGGAAGAAAACCTATGTGTTATGTGTTGATTACTAGTATTAATAATTTTATTCATAATTAATATTAAATTATCAAGAAAGATACAAAAGAAGATTCCAAGTGGAAATGGTACCATTTTAGGATATTTAAAGCAAAAAATTTCTTATTTGGAAAGTTCATTTTGGAATACTTTTAAATGAAAAATAATTCAATTTTGAATGCCTAGTCCTAAGATAATTTTACTTTTACAGCCTGAATTTAAAGACTAATTTCTTAATTTTTTTATTGTTTGAGTCGTAAAAATACAATTTTAAAAACGTATAGTTTTCAATATTTTTTTGGCATATTGTAGGCTTCCCATTTTATATTACTGACTTATAAAATATTTCAATTTCGAATACATATAGAATTTCAATCTTTTTTTCTATCCTTCCAATTTTGAATGCCCTAAATTTCAAATTGGTTAATAGCTTTCCAACTCAAATTTGTGCCTAAATTTTATATTTGAGTATTTTAAACGATTTAAATTTGACAGCATACAAATTTAACATTTTTTTACTATTAAGGCTTTCATTAGGAACTTGTGCAGTTTCAAAAGATTTGCAATTAAAACCATACAATTTTGAATATCTAAATCCAAAATTATTTCATTTTAACGTTTTCAATTTAAAACGGTTTTATTTTATTGAAGAATTTCAATAAGAAATTATTAAATTTTAGACGCTTTAAACTTTAAACTGACTATTAAGGGTTTGAATAAAAAAAATTTAATTATGAAATATTTAAAAGTGAAATGAACGTCCAATTTTTAATATATGGATTGGAAAAAATATTCAATCAAAAATTTGTTCAATTATTAAGGCTCTCAATTTATAATTGAATAATTCTATAATTCGGAAATAACGGCAAAGAAACAGTATATTTTTTTATGTTTACTGGTCACCTTGAATTGTGTCAATATTATAATATTATATCACATACATAATACAAACAATTATAAAAATGTCAATTTTCGAACGACAACTCGCACGCTACAATATACACAAGAGTTTAAACAAAAGGATTGAAAACATCGAAGGATTTTATTGTATATATTTTTCAGTTCTTAAAATTTATTTATTTTATTTCACAAACTTAAAAAACTACATGAAAAGGGACATAAAGTTCAGGCAGAATCATTGTTTTTTACTCGAGGGATTTGGACTTTCGATAACTTCAATATACAATCGTTGTGGAAAAGTTTGAGTGAAACAGACAAGGAAATATTTGAATTGAATATCAGATCATGCAGCTGGATTGATATACTTCAAACACATGTAGATGAAATAAGAATAAACATTTTAAGAGAAGAAATAACTCCTGAAAATACAAAAAGGGCTTTAAGGAGAATGAAAGTGTAAGTCAAACAAAAAATTGTATAGGAAATTAAAAGTACAATGATATTTAAAATAAGATAACTATAGTAAATAATCAATAAGATAATAATAAACTTATTTATTTTCAGACTGTACGTAATACCTCAATCAGTCAGGATATCCTTGGTGTACTTCGTTCTCTGGTCCCTTTTGAAAATATTCTCTTTTTTATGGAATTGATAACAACATTCACCAAATTAAGAAGAATTGCCTTATTAGGAAAATCTTCAGTCTGTAGCCATCTGAGTCTTACAAATTAAGTAGAATTAAAATAAACAATTTTAGTTTTGAGATTTAAATTTGCAATTTTGTAATTATTAATGATTTTGATAGAATATCTAGGAAAATGACTTTCGTTAAAAAAATGAGCTTTTTATACGAAAATTATTTAATTAGTGAACCATCATTTTCTGGGTAATTTGGCGCAGACGTTCAATTGCATGTATTTATGTACAAAACAGAAGGAAACCAGTGAAAAACACCTGTCATTTCTCTATGCACGTCACAAATGTGCATAGCGCGTGAACTCAAGAGGCCAATTCAGAAATATAAGCAAACATTATCCTCTTTTAACGTCAACTCAACAAATGCATTCGAATCGAATACGAGCACCAATTTTAATTTATGTTACTCGCGCACTGTCCTGCAGTTAACAAAGCGAGTTATTTCAATAACTAAATATCAAGTTAAATAAGTAATAAAGATGAGCAGCAGTTCACAAGGATGAGTAGCGTGGAAGTTTGACTAGCGGGCCATAAAAGTTAGAAAATAATTAAAACTAAGATTGCTTTGAATTTTATACTTTTATGTTGAATTATACTAAATTATGAAACTTCGATTTTCGCCAGTGAGGAGATCTCAACTTATAACATTGAGGTATCACTGTTTACTTTTTCCTAATAAGTATCCTAGAAAGTAGATTTTCTAGAACTTGTATACGGATATAATTATAGATTCCTAAATTGCCGACTCCGAGACCGTTCTGCAGCTGTAGTGGTTCGTGTCCGTGCTAAGCTTCTAGAACATTTCTGATGACAATAGATTTTATACTTTCACGATGATTCATTATGATAAATTCAAACTTAAAATTTAAAGCTTTTTCAGGTTTCAATCGTGTGCAAAACTACGAAACTTGCCGACGTTTCGTGAACATTGCAGTTCAATCTGATACTGTGGCTAGACTAGTACTTTGATTTGATTGATCCTGTGATATTTGTGAAAGAAATAGATTAATAAAATTTATTTTCATTACGGGCTGTACTTAAATTACGTAACGGATTATAGGCACACTCTAAAACCCCCCCCCTTCCTCCTGTAACAACCCGTAACAAAATAACCCGCCCCCCTTACTGTACGTAATTTTTTATGGCCGAGACATTCAACTTAAAAATTTCCAGATTTTTCCTTGACTAATTTTTCATTTTCCTTGATCATTAACATTCAAATACCAGAGTCTTAATCTTGTGATAATTTTAATATAGAATCTTTTATAAACAGATTAAAACAGTATTTGAGATACAAATTAAAAAATTTTAAATTCATTAAATTATTTTAAACCAAAAAATGTCTTTTCTACCATAAAAGATAAATTCCCAACAAAAAAGTGTCTCTACCAAAATGGAATTTTGAAACAAAAAATATGACTAATACATTTTTACCCAACGAAAATGAAACTTCAAACCAAGAAAATTATTTTTTTTTCAAAGAGGAAAATTTTCAACTAAAAAAGATGAATCTTGAAACAAATTAAAAAGTGACATTTTCAGTTAAAAAAATTAATTTTAAATAAAAAGAAACTGATTTCCGACAAAATAGTTAAATTTTCAACCAAAGAGATGAATTTTTATCTGTAAATATGAATCTTCAACAAAAAAATGATTTCTTTATTTCTTAACGCGTACAAAGATTTTTAGAACTCTTGACAAAGTATAAAAATATACCTAACTGAATCAAAATGAATGCTAATTGAATAATTATTACTTATTAAAAAATTTTATTTAAATACGAGTGATTTTCTTTAAAAAAAATTAAAATTTAATTTAATTCAATTTAATTAAATAAAAAAGTATGATTATTCATAACTTTCAATGAATAGCTCTTTCTCTGAATTTTGATCTGATCCTCGACTAAACAATAAAAAGAAGATAAGTAGAAAAAAAGTAGATTTTGCAATAAAAGAATAAAATTCCTGATCCTAAATAAAACTGCCGGATTTTTTCAAGTGAAATAAAATTCCAGGGGTTTTCCTGATTTTCCGGTCCGCCAGACACCCTCGTTCAGGACGCCATAGAAATAAAATGTGATTTTTATGATTTTCTTCCTAAGAATCTTTGCAGCAAGTATTTCAGAGCAGCGCTTCCGAGGTTTCAATTATATTCGTTCAATTATAATGAATCAATGTTTTGCCTCGTTAGACTTGTCTAATTATACATATATCTGATCTATTCAAAGTAACTGTGACGATGTAAGAATAAGTCGCTTTTATATGAATATTAAGTCGCTATTATGAATTCAGAATTAATAGCTTGATTCATAATGAATATAGATTGATTGATATAATAAACGAGAAAATAAATCAACATTTTATAATTTGTCTACAATTACACTAACCCAAGTGCTCAGGTTTTTTGATAAACTAACCTCTAAAAATGGTTTTTACCCCCGAAGGGCGAAAAACCACAGAATGAGTATTCCGCAGCAGTCGAAAATGTTATTTGTTTCTTTGAAAGATAAATTAACGATAAAAGAATACTCACTTACATTTAAAAGCTTCAATATAATTCTCAAGATTCCAGCTGATCAAAACCTCCGTTATGTTCGTAATTGGTTCCATCATCGTCATTTTATCATGGATTTCATAAGTTTGTATATCATTCATTTTGTAACTCTCACATATTTGATATAACAATTTCACTCGAAAAGCGAGATTTTAATCATAAAAGCGTTTATCCAAACCAATAAAACTAGACACGAGGCACGAGCTTCTTGCATTTACGGAATCTGAAGTGTACAGGCCGGGCGTTAGTGCTGCGAACTAATGCAAAGCGGTAATTTTGAAGATGCATTTCAATTCATACACATAAAACTGATGCTACGATTATTTTAGGTTACATTTTTTAACAGATAATAAATATTTTTACATATAAATCAATAAAAAATTACTTTGAGTTCGTGTTTACTTGAAAACATAAGTTCCTAATATTGCAATACTCGTACAGTCACAGAATCTAAACTGTTTAGGTGCAGCGATATAGCTGCTGAGTCTAAACGAATTAGCGGTACGAGCAAACCAATTATAGGAGATATGCTGTTTGATCATGACTGCTAGAATATTTAGAAAATGGTGATAGATTTATCGCTAGGGATGGGCGATACTGCGAAAAAGTATCGATGCCGAAGTATCGATACTTTAGAAAGTTCGATCCCGATCCAGTATCAGATTATCGAATTTTTTACGGTATAAATGTTTTCGTCAATTTTCTCGACATTAATTTTACAGTTAAGGGTTTTCTTCTAAACACGGCAATTCAAATGTGCTTGATATCCACAAAAAAGGCTGATTTGTTTAACATTATAATCCTTCATTTTATTTAAATTAATGCAAACTAGCTATTGGAAAAGAAGCTGGTACGTAATCGATACGGATCGGTCTGTACCTACTTGAAGGCGCCATAGCCGCCATGTTTTATGTTGATCGTGTACAATTTAGTTTATCGTTAATGAGTGAATGAACTAAACCTGGAAAGTTAATAGAATTGAATAAAAAGTAATTACATTATTAAAAATAATAGAATAGTCTAAAAAAAGGAAAACCGATGGGATTTAAATTTGGTGGAGTACACATGGTATAAACACGTGGTTTAGAATTTTTTTCTGTTGAAATGTACAGTAAAACTTTGAAGTTTTTACAAGTGGACAATATAATAATTTTATTATCCTAAAAATCTTTATACAATATCATGGTGAAACACTTATTGGAACCTTTAGGGGGATTTATCAGCATTATAAAGGTAAATGGGAAACTGAGTGACTGTTTTGTTATTGTGCAAAGCGTTAAACAAGGATGCGTTATGTTCTCATGGCTATTTATTATATTTATGGATAAGTATCTAAGAATGGCCCTCTTTGGCGAAGAAGGTGTAGATCTCGAAACAGTGAAGGTGCGTGGATTGGCTTTCGCAGATGACAAGATTGTTATGGCAGAATAAAAATTGAAAATCGGTTGAGAATTGTGGGCTGTAGGTGATTTTGAATAGTAAATTCCCGATTCAGCCCACTGTGCAACGTTCTGCTCCCAATGAATGTAGTGTTTTGTACATATATTCAGGAAGATATTGGAAAACATTTAAAATATTAAGATTCAATGCAGAATGTCTGTAATGTTTTAAGAAAATTGTATTAATTTTCCCTGGTTGCACCAAAAGTCTGAGATTAGAATTAAGAAGTCGTGTAAATAAAAAATAAAATATACTCGAAAAGGAAGAATTAAACAAAAGTATGAATTTTTTGCATATTTCTTTTATAAATGATTTCGCTTTGAAGTTCAGGCTTCAATAGAAAACAGGGAGAAAGAAATTGAATTTTTAGTTCGAAAAAAAAATTTTGTTTCCGAAAAAAACCAACTTGATCCGAAAAATGCACAGGTCTATCATGAACCCTTTCGGATAGCTTGAAACAAGTTCAGTTCTGTCTTCAAGAAAATCGGAAAGGTTTCTGTTTGACCTGGTTACATTTCTCAGATTTGCACAAACTTTGAAAACTTTCGCTTGCTTCTCAGTGCCATTAACAGTTTCAAAAATATTCAAGAGCTTTCCCAGCTTTTTGTCTAAAGCAAGCTGCAACAGAGTACATCAACGTCATCTCTCTCTCTCTCTCTCTCTCTCTCTCTCTCTCTCTCTCTCTCTTCAATGTCTTTTCTAACCCCTTTTCTCACGCAAAGAGTCGACGGCTTGGTGGTTGAAAGTAACCGAGTTTCCTTTAAAACTTGGTAATTTATTCTTGGATTCTCTTAACCACTTTAACCACAGACTGGTGGGAAATTTCCCCCATGTTTGTTCTTGGCTTTCCCTTTGCCACTTGTCCCTCAGATTGTCCGTTTAGGATCTCGTCGAGTAGGTCTGCAATATAACTGATCAGGATCTATTTTGTTTCGTTTGAAGTGGATTTCAAAGTAGGATTCTAAAAATTTTGATCATTTGAAGATTGAACACTCAGAAAATATTACAGGTTTCGTTGAGAATTCATCTTTTTGGTTTGAAAATTAATGTTTTGGTTAAAAATTCTCATTTTCGGGTTGAAAACTGAATTTTTTTGTAGAAAATACATCTTTCTTGTTTGGAAATTCATATCTTCGTATATGCCATCTTTTTTGGTAAACCATGCCACTATTATGTAAAAAATTAATCTTTTTAGTGGAAATTTAACCACTTTAGTAGAAATTCAACTATATGGTTCAAAATTAAACTCTTTTTTTGAAAAATGTACTGCTTGATAAAAAATGACTCTTTTGTCAGAAATTCATAGATTCGGCTTAAAAATTCGTCTGTTTTGTAGGAAATTCATCTTTTTTTTAAATTCGTCTTTTTGGGTAGAAAATAAACCTACTTTTTTGAAAATTCATCTTTTCGACTGTTCCATCAACTGGATGGAATATTATTCCATTTTTTGTTCAAAATTCATTTTTAAACTGAAAATGTAAAAAATGTAAGTACTATTCCATTTTTGGTTGAAAATTTGTTTTAATTCAACTGTTTGGTTGGAAATCCAACTGTTCTGATAGAAATTTTGACTATTTTCTATTGGGTGAAAAATACAACTGTTTTGTAGAAAATTAATGTCCTTTTTTGAAAAATCTTCTTTTTGGAGAGAAAATTAATCTTCTTATATAAAAATTGATCTTACTGGTTGTGAGTTCAACTATTTTGTTAATAATTCGTCTCTTTTATTCAATTCAACTGGTAGAAAATTCGCTTTTTTTGTTCAAAATTTAACTCTTAAATTTTTGATTGAAAATTATTATCAATATTTTTTAATTCGAAAATTCAATTATTTGTGAGAAAATTCAACCATTTGGTAAAAATTGAACTATTTTTCTTAAGAATTAACTCCTTGATGGAAAATTCAATTTCTTATTGAGAAGTCATAGTATCGGGTGGAAAATTCAACTGTTTTGTGGAAAACTTATTATTTGTTTGTAAATTCGTCTCTTTTAACAGAACATTAATCTTCTTTTTTGAAAAATTATCATTTTATTTGAGGATTCAACTATCTTTTTTTAGCCCCACCATTTGGCAATTCGCTTTTTTGTTTCTTAAAAAATTAATTTTTTAAAGTAAAAATGTGACTATTAAAAAATACATTCTTGGTGAAAATTCTTTTTTTTTAGGTTTCAAGTTAAACCATTTTGTTAAGTCTGAACAGTCCAAAACAGTCGGGTAATAATCTAGTAAATTCCGGCTACTAAGTCATTCGGTAAGTTCCAGAACTTGTTTGAGAAAGTTTGGAACTTGTTCGAAAGTTTTCCAAACAGAAACTTATTTTCAATAATTTCAAACTTGTTGGCAATTCTGGTAGTTGTTTAAAAATATCGGTATCTTATCCGAACACGTGCCATGCTATGCAGAATTTTTGGAGTTATTTTATGCTTGGTAAAAATTCCGAAACTTGCTTGAAAAATGTTGAAAACCTTTCTCAATATTTCTTCATTTCGGTTCTTAAATCCGAAAATAAAAGTTTGAAATTTCAAAACAACTTTCTACGGTCCAAGAAACTATGGCAAATTTTTGGCAGCTACATATTTTGGTGACAAACATTTTGCCGTTAGGAAACTTTTCTTTGATTTGTCACATTAAAAACTCGAAAAGGAGACATTAGGCAATTCATTGTTTTTAAACTTATTATTTGAGAAGTTGTAGGCTCCGGAAGCTACTACCAATCCCGACGCAACTGGCACGTGTACGTCATCCACTTCTGTTTCTTCTGTCCTAGAAGGTAAGCAAAGCGGAAAATTTACACAAGATAACAACGTGCAACACTGTTCCTTGGAGTCAGGTCTCGAGCCGCGGATGACCTTGAGCGGCAGACTGGACAGTTGGAGGTCAAGGTTTCACCTCTGGATACTTTTTAGAGCTACCAATCTTTCTATAATGCTATGAAGAACAGTGTTGACGGAGAAGATGAAGTGATCCCAGAAGAACAGCCTTTTGCATCCGGTTCGCGATGGAATGAGCCTGACGCTGGCAAGCCGGAATTATATATATATATATATATATGTATTTGGTTCCGTGCCTAGAGTTAGGCCAAGAATTGGCAGATGGGAACATATGAACTCCTATAGTATCTAATACAACGCTGCTGAAGGTTGGTGACCTTCTCAGCATAAAACACCAAACAATTAAGACCCACGGTTTCCATTCTCTATCTTCAACCCCCCCCCTCCCAGTAACAGAAGTTTTGGTGGGACTGACGTTACAACAAGACTTTCCACCATACGTCGAATCACTGCTTAACTTGGACATGATTTCGGCTCGCCAAAAAAATTTCGCGCATGAAGGTGGTGGTTGGGTGTACAATCTAAACAATGAATAATACAAGCAAGACAGCATTTAAAAGATCAAGGATATCTCCCAGATTGCTGTGGGTTAGAATGCAGCTAGGCATCAGAAGATTATTTATCATAGCGTGCTACGCCCCAGTTGATAGTGATCCGAGAGAAACCAAAGACGCTTTCGTGGACACTTTAAATGATACAATAAGTACTTGCGATCATGTTGAAGGAATCATTCTGCTAGGGGATATGAATGGATGGGTCGGCATCCAACGTCAGGGTATAGATACAGAAAGAGTGCTAGGTAATTTTGGGGATTCAATAAAAGATGATAACGGGGAAAGATTAGGTAGCTTATGCTTAGAAAAGGGCCTCTTTATTACAAATACTTGGTTTAAACATAAAATGATCCACATGTACACTTGACGTAAAGAAAATAGCCACAGTATAATTGACTTCGTTATTGTGGATGAGTGACAATAGCGAATCCGGTTATCCTGCACTGGTGCACTCCAGAGCACTCTGACCTGCTCCGACGCAGGTCGGAGGGAGCAGGAAGAAGTGAGAAGAAGTAAGAAGGAGCTGGTCGGAGTGCTCTGGAGTGCACCAGTGTAGGATAACCGAATCCGCTATTATATAAGAGAACTAGTAAAAGATACAATAGTCATGAGAGGCTCTGAATGCAATACTGACTATTGCACTGAAAAAAAAGTTGGTTGAGACAACTAATAAAGTAGTAGGGCCAACTACTTTGGTTTGTAATATATGCCGCTGCTATTTAAGTGATTGGGACTACCACTTTTATTTGCAAGATCGGTAGTAGTTGTCCTTACTACTTTACTTGTCGCAACAGCTTTCGATGGTACATACTATTTTCAGGTAGTAAGCCTTACCACTTTAATTAGTAAGTTTTACTATTAAATTAGTTAGTCTTACAAATAAGCAAGTTGATCTCACTACTTAAAGTAGTAATCATCACTATTACAATTAGTATATTTCACTATTTAAAATAGTAGTCCTTACTATTAAAATGGGTGAGTTTGACTATTTGTATTAGTAGTCCTTACTATTAAAACTAGAAAATTTTACTATTAAAATTAATGGCTCGTGGACTATTGCGAAGTTAGTACTTCTTAATATTGAAATTATAGTAGATTTCACTATAATTTCCAGTTAGTGACACAAGAGCGTCCTCACGACTTCCTATATAAACCAGGTCCTGATAAGACATCATGTCAAAATACACCCACATGTCCATTGGGATGTTTATGAAAAACTACTATAATTTTAATATTTAAAAGTACAGACTTCCAGTAGTTGTAATTCTATTAGAAAATTTAGATCGATGCGATAGTCTTCACGATATTCACTACTGCACGATACACAAAACGATATTTCGGTGCGAATGTTGGCAGCACTGCTCAGATTTGAGTTCTGGCAATGTCGCCAGAGAGGGAAACTTGTAACTTTTACTACTTTTATTTCTTGGAAAATAAATTGGTGGTAAATGTGACTACTTTATTTGTTGTGACTAGAATTATTATCGTTACTAATATAACCTACGTAGTATTACTAACGGTGACTTGTTGCCCCACTAAACTGGTAAGTTACTTTTACCATTGAAATGGTTATCGCAGCTAATACCATCTCTATACTAATAAAGAGCTTCTTTTCACCACTAACCATTTTTTCATTATGTGGCTTAAGCGATCTGTGGATATCAGTTTTTGTTCCCTAATTGTAAGTAGATTTATGTTTGTGTGAAGTGGAACAAATTTCCAGGCGATATGCATAACGATTCAAAAATTAAATTTTCAACGCATTTTTCGACTACCCTAACGCTCATCCTGTAAAGTGAAGTGAAAGCAGATATTTCCAGTGTTTGTGACTACTACTAAGGTGGTCCAAATTTTTTTCTAACTTTGATGCATATCGCCCGGAAATTAGTTGGAATTCACAACAAAATAAAGTAATGTTTTTTTGATAAAAAAAAATGATGTTTAGAGTTAACACAAGCCCCATGACGTATGTTTTCTTGGGCCCCGAAAAAAACGCACAAGTGAAAAAATGGGGTTGGCGATTGTTTGTGACTAGTGAGGTTTTTTTTTTGCTGTTTATGCAACGCAAATTGCTTACAATACGTAAAATAATACCATATTCTGGTAGGTACATGTGTACCAAAATAGTGTAAAGAAATTAATAATTGTTTTTCGCAATTTTCTATTAGAATAGACAGAAAGTCGTTTCTTTTAGAAAATTTTCAACTTTTGGTTCTTTTTTTAATAAAAGTGAGGTAAAATTTAATTAATGTTTAGAAAAATATCTGTTAAAAAAATTATATATATTATATATTATATTATATATTTCTGCGAAAAATATGATTGAGGAAAACTGTACTGGCTGTAGCATGATTCAAAACTACCACGAAATTTTTTCACACGGGTTGCTTATTATTTTAAATAATTTTTGTTCAAGTACAAACCGTGATTCTGTTTATAAACTAACTACAATCTGGACCGTCTTCACATATTTATATTGGTAAGGAACTCCTAGGCAGCGTCAGGACTGTGACTAAACAGAAAAAAGGTTTTAATTAAACACGCATAAAAACTAGACAGCGCCAGTGTAGCGCCTGGCTATCATTGCGTGAATAGACAGGCTTGAGGAAAAATATACTGGCTGTAGCATGGTTCAAGACTGCCACGAAATTTTTCCACACGGGTTGTTTATTATTTTAAATAATTAATAGTACACGAGACTTTTGCCGGATCATCGTATTGAATTCGTCGCAGACTGGCCACCCATCTCACGGTTGTGAGACGTGGAATTAGTTAAAATGTATAAAACAGCAATAACTATAATTAATTTGTCGAATATTTGTAAGAATAGTGAGGAAAAACTTATTTCACTTCAATTTTAGTATTATCGTCCAACCATTAGTATATAACATTTTTTCTAATAAGAAATGTGTAAATTGTATGTTTGTTCTGATTGTAATAAAATATAAAAAATGATTTTATATAACATAGTTATTCTTCTTCGTATTTATGGATATCGCTATTTTATCAAATTTTAGTGATGAGAAAACCATTGAAAATCTTGTTAAAGGAAAATTTTGTTTTTAAATTTTTTTTTTCTGGTGACCAGGTTTAAAATTTTTCATCTCATCTCTATTATGTATTTTTCCTATTGTATGGGGAATACCCCAGAATTTTAGCAATCCTTACAAAAAATGTTCAGGGGTTCAACTATGCTCTTATATTTGTCAGTTCTCAAAAATCATACTTTTTATGACATACCAGCGCCAAATAATTTTTGCTTCAATCGGACGCAAAAGGAAAGTTTTCTCCTTTGTATTAACTATAATTTTTATTCATAAGATATATCTCTAAAACTAATATGTATATTCATAAAAAATCTTCGAACACGAAAATCTTAATTTTTACATAAATTTGATGCTCGCAACCTCTAAACAATTTTTTAAAAATCTCAAAAATCAGAAGAGTATTTTCTCATCCAGAGAAACAAACTATTGCGATATGGCCGTTGAAATATAAAAACAAGTTTTTTGTGAACCACTCAGTAAATAGTTGTATCTTTCAATCTCGCCAATGCTTACATTTTCAATTGAATTATTTTAAAGTTAACCAATGTTGTTTTAAAATACTACATAATCATTTATAATTGTATCAGATTCCTACCACCTGGAGTAATCCATCTGGAGATTATCATATAGGAATCAAAAATGCGTATTCACTCTATCCTAGTAAATTGCGAGAAAGAGTGGAAGTGAGTCGGAAAAGACGCCTGTGGGATGATGGGCACAAAACAGCTTTAGCGGAAGCAACGAGGCAGCTACAGGTAAGTGTCCCAGATTAAGAAAAGATCTAAAAGATCCTAACTTCTTCAACTGAACTATTAAATTTTGTCGAAATACGCTGATATGAGTTAAAAAATTTCTGAGGGCTGGTTTCGTGTTCAATATATTACAGAATTACATTGCACACTCTCGTACTTAAGTCGATAGAAAACGTAAGTACAATTGAGCCGTTCTCTGCAAGAACGACGTAAGGCGGAAAAGTGCAAATGGAGAGAAAGCCAAAAGAAAAATAAATTTAGTATTCTAAGGTGTTATGAGTAAATGTGATAAGTTTTTTAATTTTGTTATTGTTTAATAATATCATCACTCGATAAAATGGGACAAAATGAAAGTTTACTCATTCAAGTAGGCTTTTATCAACAATTACGTGGTGAGAGTTATAAGTTTTTTTTTTAACGGAGAATACTTATTAAAGACTATTATTATTACATTTTCCTGAGAGAGTTGAACATTTCGCGCGTAAGTGATACAGAAAAGTGATAAATAGCCAAATTATTGTTTAAATGTTCGTAACTGTACTGTGAGGTTGGTCAGAATTATTGAACACAGATTTGAAACAATAAAACTGAGATTTAACATTTGATTTAATTGTTAAAAATAATGTGCTTAAACAAATACTCCAGTGAATCAGTTTGTTGTCTGCTCATGGGCCTTAAAAGATTGAAAAATGGTTTAAAACTTGATAAATTGTTTATAAATTTTTAATTTATGACCATTAATTGTTACTAAATACCATGCTAGTAATAAGTGAGAACGGTTTTAATAAAAAATAATGTTTGTCTACAACAATTTTATACACATGAGTATTTGCTTCAATAAATTGTTCATAAAAATTTTTAATATAGTTTTTATGTTCTTGAAATCTATCTTCATTAATTATGATCAACGAGTTCATCTAAGTAATTTGTTCAGAGATGAAAAAAGGTATTCTTGAAATGGCCAATAGCGTCCATAGTCCAGTCATTTGGTACTTTTATCCGGTAATTTTTAAAGGAGTAATTTTTTTTTCTCTTAAATACTTAATAAATACTTAATAAATAAATAATACTTAATACTTAATAATACTTACTTACTTAATACTTAAATACTTAATAACAGAATTTCGTCCCGGAACACGGACATTTTTTTGTTAAAAGGTGCAAAATATCACATGGAAGTGGATTGGTGCTTTCCTGTGCATTTTAGGAATAAAAGTATCCCTACCAAAATTAAAGTAGGTAAAATTCTACGTAAAACTAAAAAGAAAAAGAAATTCTACCACCAATAGTCTAGGAGTCACGGCCTTTCAAAGAACCCCGATTTTTTTCAATTTTTTGCCAAAAATCATATGTTTTTTTTTTTTCTCTCTCTCTGTAGCTCGGATCCTGGTCGTCAGGTCTAAAAATGGTCAACAGATGAATTAAAGTAGACGTAAATACCTGCAATTTCAAAAAACGAACCTTGTTCTAACTACAATAGATCGCGAGTCAGCACCTGCCGAAGGTGACCCATTTCGACCTGAATTTACGGGTAAATGTTCAGAGTTCAGTTTTTTGTAAATAGCTCGTTTCGGTGTTATCACAAAAGAAAGTTCCCAGAGAATGAATACAAGAGGACTAAATTCTGCGTAAGTTGAAAAAAGAGATGTTCATAGCCCAAATAAGTCACGAATAATGACCTTGCAAAGTGTATCCTTAATCAGTTCGTTGACTAAATCGCACCTCATAACAAAACTACGACCTGTTTCTTAACATATAAGTTTTCAAGTCAAGCAATAGTGGTTAAATAATTATTTAATTATTAAATTATTAATAATAAACCACTTTTAATTAATAAATAAATAAGTGTTTAAATACATAAATTTCCATCACCCATCAAGTGTTCATTTTTTGGCATTTTTCACTCAAATTTCTATTAGGGACGCTTATTATAGGCTATTATGTGGTAGGAACATGTACTGAAGAAATGCTTGAATTCTAGAAAATGTGCCAAGAGAGACTGGGCGTTCACTTGACAAATGCTCAAGGTATCCATGGATATATTGGGAGAAACATGTCATAAAAAAACAATTCAATAATAAAAAACTCACGCAGCACGCGTAACAATGGACTGAGACAAAGAACAATTATAAGCACACCCCAAACTAAGTGATTACAATTCAAATTAGAAAATCGGTAATGATTACAGATAAAAACGATACAAAAGGGATAATAAACAGTATCGAAAACAGTGATATATATTTCTAAACAAATTCTCAACAAAATTGGACATGATTTCGTAAATCGATATCCGGATATCCGCAGAGCTATGAATATTAGGATGAAATGAGAACATTTAATGTATCCAAGGCACATAATTGATCCAATTATTATACAATTATTCTCAAAAAGACCAAAATGAAGATTTAAAACTACTATATTAGATATCAGATCAAGTTTCCTATCTGAAGATACATATGTACACGGTATAAAAACCTGAAAAATATTGTACATATATTCACCGATAGGCATCAAATTGCCAAACAATGATAATATTATATAGAAATATAAGTACCTTCTTATGCAAATAAACAAGATTAATATATGATGCAGAGCAAGAATTAGAGAAACACATATACCTGGTTAAGAGTAGCACTTGTGTAAAATTAATGCTAAGGTTCGTCGAAGAAAAGTAGAATATTGGACTTAGCCCATGTTTGCTATTGAAGACCCTCTACAGATAGTAGATTTGCGAGGTGTATTCTCGACGAACCGTCCTTCTTTCTACAAAAAATTCTTCCTCCAGAAATCCAAAGATATTTGATTTTCTTGTCTCTTCGAAGACCGAGAGCAGTAGCGTAGATTTTTCGATTGAACAGAGTTAAGGCCTCACGAAGATAAATAAAACATTTCTCCTTTCCGGTCCATCCAATATCCGACGTAGAAAAATCTCTTTCGACTTTACGTCTCTCGATCATTTTATCTCGTAGATCTTGACGACTGAATTCTATTACAATGATCGGAGGGGTAGTATGTTGTGTGAGAGGTGGTGCTTTGATAATTCTGAAGGAAACTGAGAACTTCATTCTTAGCAATTGGTACATCAAGAGCCGTGGCAATCGACTCAACGTTGGCCATAAGGTCCTCATTGGGCTTAATTGGAGGACCATGAATTTCAAGCGTAGTATGTAAAGCCGCTTGATCGTTTACATTCTGCACCCAAACAAGATCTACAAATTTTGTCATGGGCCACTTCTTGATAGGATGTGTAGTTTTTGTTTTATTCGTAAAAAATAACATTAGCAGTGCAAAATCAGCCCGAGTAGTGGGCACATTCTCATTGAAACTTTGATTATTTAATTTTTTTTCATCTCGTGTGTGGCGTTTCAAAATATTCAATTGTTTTTATGTTCTCAATACTATTTCTAACGATTAAAACAATAAAATAACCATCATTAATGCTCATGCTACTTGAAAATTTGTATTTTTACATTCTCATCCAGAGAAGGTATTAGATTTGTGTAAATTTGACCCCCTGGTTTTTGTCAAATGTACACGTTTTGAGACCCCTGAAAGGAAAAAACAGTTTTTTAGGAATGGTTCTGTCAGTCTACATGTACGTATGTCTTTCTGTGAGCACGATAACTTTCGAAAGATTTAACCGATTGGATTGGCCTTTGATATACTCTTCTAGTTTC
Organism: Andricus grossulariae; assembly: GCA_011634705.1. Classification (NCBI taxonomy): domain Eukaryota; kingdom Metazoa; phylum Arthropoda; class Insecta; order Hymenoptera; family Cynipidae; genus Andricus; species Andricus grossulariae. The sequence goes on from JAABKJ010075445.1 coordinate 51,048,887, forward strand.
CTAAAATAAAGGTCAAGTTCGTTAGCCAGCCATTTTGGATAAAAATTCAAAAAGTGAACGCATTTGGAAAATTTTTGAGATAATTCTTTTTTCATTTCGAAACTATATGTGCGGTCGTTCATAGTACACAGAAATTCAAACAATTCATTTCTATGACATTTTTCGATAAAAGGAAAATTTTCAGACTTACAGCATTTTCAATATCTAAAAGAGGAAACGAAGATTAACATTTTCAGCCAAACAACGCAACATACGAAAAAAAGTCTGGACGAAAAAAATATTTCTTTTTGCACGCTCTAAAAGACTGTCACAATGACTTTTGGAATTTTTTTGAAGAATCGAAAATACTCATTTTTATTGCACAAGAAATAATGATAAATTCAATTTTGCTGTCAAACTGTGCAAGATAAAAAGCTGGTGAAGGCTGGCGACCTTCTCAGCATAAAAAATCAACCAATTGCGACTCTCTCGGTTTCCATTTCTTGCCCCCCCCCCCCCCCCCCCCCCCCGTTCTCCACCATAGTAAAAGAAGTTTTGGTGGGACTGACATTTCAACTAGACTCTCCAGCATACGACGAATAACTACTTAACTTGGACATGATTTCGACTCGCGAAACAAATTTTGCGCATAAAGGTGGTAGTTGTGTACCTTCTTAATGGACTGAAACTTTGATTCACGAAATGCATACACACGGTAAACGTAAATTTCGAGTTTCAGGCGAAGAGTGGAGACTGGGTGTTTGAATTGATAGATGATTGAATGATCTTAAGGTTAGAGAACTACGAGAAACTATGCAGGTAAGAAAACTAGATATTCTATGTGTATGTGAGACGAAGAAAAAGGGTTGTGAAGTAAATGGTAGTATGCCCAGAGGCAGACCGTGGGAAGAATGGTTATAATGTGTGAATGAGACCTTAATTCCGAGAAAAGATATAAGAAGCCATAGAAACACGTGAGCTCGCATGAAAGAATGCATGGACGTGAAGGAAGCTAGAGTAGGATACCAGGACAGAAGAGTGTTGCGACAAAGAGTTTGTGAACAGAGTGATAATGCAGTGAATGACGCCTGAAACAAAAGACTTCGGATATAAATGGGCCCAAGTGGGGAACCGCATATAACAATTTTGTGAGGCATTTAACGTGGGTGATCGCTAAAGAGATTGATCAGCAACCTGGGTCGGAGCAGTGTTGCGGAACGAACGTGTTATTTAAATAAATAACATGAAAATTCTAGATCAATCTAAAAAATCTATACCTCCTTCCCAACACTACCATTTTCCAACCGATTATTTTTAAATAAATTACTTAAATCTGTACGCGTATGAACGAGAGCTTCGAAGCTGTGTTTCCACGCGACCCACTTGTCATGTTCACCGTCAAATTTAGGAATTTGAATCACCGGTAATTTTGGTCTATCCTGTCTTTCCGAAATCGTGATGTTACTATTATTCAAGATCGAATAATCTTTGAAAAGAATAGTAATGTCCGTCAAGCGTAGTTGAGCGTTGGTAGAATCGCACGCGGGGCTGTCGAGATATACCTGTAAATCCGCGATCGCCCTTTCCAACGAAACCCTCTTTTGCACGATGTGCGCGATGCGCTTTGCTTTAGTCATATGCCCTTCCATTTTGTTAACTAAATTTCTAATCTAAAATGACCTAACGTGGTTCCTTCGGATGGTCGCAGCACGAACAGAGAAAAACCATATATTGTTACAAAATGTATCCTAACGCTTTTGGATTTTCCAAAATAAAAATCCGGTTATGGTATCTCACGTAATCGTAACGCGAAGTAGCGATATGAATATTTTGTAGCGTTAATTGGAAAATACTAGAAAAATAATGATTCAGGGACTTTACTTTCCAATAAAAAATTCGAAAACTTAGAAACAAGACTTATCGAGCCTTACGCAAGTGATCCTAGTTGAGAAAACAACAAGAAGATCTTGGAGTCTGTGGCAGAACCGTAATTAGTATTCTCATTTCAGATTTTAAGAAACGAGAACGTCCTGAAGAAGTATCGAATGAACGTTTATTAAAAAGAATTTGAACAAATTGTTCGAAAAAATTCAATTTATTTTAAGTTCACTCGCGTATTCAAATTCAAAATTGCTACGTGGGCCGGCCTGTTGCCGAAAAATATGAGAATTCACAAACGGACAAAGTCGCGAAAATGCATTAAAATAGGCACTGAAAGACACTAAAACAAAACAAAAAATTTAGACTTATATTTCAGTTTCCCTTGAGGATCCAGTGCAGCGGCCTCCTGGGTGGTGAGAAATCCTGATGTGGGAGCGAATTGGTAGCGATAATGAGGCGTGAAACGCTAAATTTCCAAAATGTGGACGACGGCGACGCTTGAAGAAAATGGAGTAGCGTGGTCCGAATCACGTAGGCATCGACGCCGCGCGTGGGATGCCAACAGATTCTCGCACTTTAACTTTTCACATTTTTGGTAATTATGAGGTATCAAACGTCACAGGAGGCACCATGTTTTGGTTTGAATTGTCTTGCCGGAAAAGGTTTCGGCAACTTAGTTCAAGAACTTTTTTTTCTAAAGAATTAAAACACTGAATTTAGATGAAATTAGGTTATTAAGCACTAATGAAATGGGATCTGAAATAACACAATTTACTTTGGGGAAAAAGCCTACAAGAGGCATAAAAACCCATTTAAAGAAGAGAAAAGAAAAAAACTAGTTTACACAGGTTTAGTGGAATAATCCACGAAGGTGAAAAGATTCACCACAGGGATTTATTCACACTTTTAATGAAGAACACGCTATCGCGAAGCACAAGAATCAGCGTTGGCATCACACGCGTGGTGGGTAACAAGAACAAGAACAAACTAATCATTCACACTGGACACTGGACAATCGCGCAAGTGGCGATTGAAGGGTTGCTTCGTAGGTGGAAGCAACGTCGACCGCAGTTACGGCATATGTTGGAGCTAAAATCGATTTAGCTTTTTTCGCAGGCGGAAAAAAGCGAGGACGGACTGGTTGCGTCGTACGTTCGCTGGAGGAACGGTGAAGGACACGCGAGAACTGTGCGCGGGCCGATGGTTGAAACACGACCTATCATGGGTTTATATAAGTACTAAATATTTGAATGTAACATACACGACTGTACATTCCTAAATATTAAACTGCAAACGGTTCTGCAAAATTGTCTTAAGCTTAAGAGATATCCATATTTATTTAAGGCCTTTTAAAGTTTAAACCCCTCATTCAAATGAGGGGAAAACCTGTAAGGCATTGTTCTAGCTAGAATCTAGTATGGACCTCCTGTATCTTTGCCTATAATCCGTATACCTGGTTATACCTGATCAATTTTAGGAATTTCTTCCTCTTATGGTCTATTTCTATTATAAGAAAACTCGATGAGTAGAATGAATGGCTGCGTAGATGAGAGGCGAAAATTACGAAAATAGAATTTGCATATTATTACAGTTAAAACTTTCAAATCTGTTGAAGAAACACCTAGAAAAGTTGTAAGACATTTTTCATTATTATTTCACAGGATTTTACTGAATATTAGAAAAAATTGGAGTTAATTTAAAAGATATTTCGAAATTTTACAAGTTTAGAAGAAACTAAAAATTATTTTATAAAGCTTCGGAAATCTTTGAAAGTTTTAAATTATTTTTAATCTCTTCAAAGTTCTAAAATTCATAAATATCTTTTTAAATTATATTACTTTTTTTGAACATTTTTTTAAATTAAAAAATTGCCTTAAAATCTACCAATGTCTTTTTCGTTTGGAAATGTTTTTAAATGTTTTGAAATCTTTTTTAATTTTATCTGAGATTTCATGATTTCAAATAAAAAATCGTTCTAAATCTTCCCGTGAATCTTAAGAAAAATTTTTATTCTCTCAAATCCTTTCAAAAAATTTAAACGTTTTAAAAAATGTCCCTAAATCCTCAAAAATCTACATTTTCGCAAAAAATTGTTGAAATGTTTCCAAATTTTTTAATATTTTTGAGTCTATTTAAAAACGTTAAACCTTCTAGGTAAATATCTTTTAAAATGAATCGATTTCTTCGTATATATATTTTCTTTTAATTTGCGTGATTAAAATAATTACCTTACAATCCTGAAGTCTTTTCGACACTGTTAGAAATCTTTTTTGCTGTTTTGAAATATTTTTAAATATTCGCTTTAAATTAATTTTTATTCAATAGAAATCCTTTCTAAATTTTCTCATTAATCTTAAGCACACATTTTTATTCTATTAAAACCTTTCAGACATTTTAAAACTTTTCTCAATTTGTTTCTAAATCTTCAAAAATCTACATTTTGTCAAACAATTGTTGAAACGTTTTCAAATTTTTAAATATTTTTCCACGTCCTCCACTTCCACTACATCCTCCACTTCCACGACATCCTCAACCTCCACCGTATCCACCACAACCTGATCCTCCTCCTCCACTACATCCTCCACCTCCACCAGGTCCTCCACTTCCACTACATTCAGCACTTATACTACATCCTCCAGCTCCACCTTCACCGCATCCACCAACACCACATCCTCGACCTCCACCACATCCTCCACCTGCATCACATCCTTCACCTCCACCACGTCCCATACTACCACTACATCCTCCACTTTCACCACATCATTCACTTGCACCACCACCGCATCCACCACCACCACATCCTCGACCTCCACCACATTCTCCACCTCCACTACATAATGCACCTCCACTACATCCTCCACCTGCACTACATACTCCACATCCACCACGTCCCCTACATTCACTACATCCTCCACTTCCACCACCAGCGCATCCACCAACCCTACATCCTCGACCTCCACGACGTCGTCCACCTGCACTACATCCTCATCCTCTACCACGTTCTCCACTTCCACTAGATCCTCCACTTATACTTCATCCTCCATCTCCAACTTCACCGCATCCACCACTACCACATCCACCACCTGCACTACATTCTCCACCTCAACACGTCCTCCACTTTCACTTCGTCCTCCACTTCCACTACATCCTCCACTTTCATCACATCCTTCACTTGCACCACCACCGCATTCTCGACCTCCATCACATCCTATACCTCCACTACATCCTCCTCCTCTTCCTCGTCATCCACGTCCACGACATCCTGCACTTCCACTACATCCTCTACTTTCACGACATCCTCCACCTCCACCGCATCCGCTACTACGTCATCTTCCACCTCCACTACATCCTCCACCTTCACCACTTCCTTCACTTACACTACATCTAGCACACTACATCCTTCAGCTCCACCTTCACCGCATCCACGATTACCACATCCTCGACCTCCACCACATCCTCTACCTGCATTACATCCTGCACCTCTACCACGTCCTTCACTACCAGTACATCCTTTACTTCCACAACATCCTCCACTTTCACCACATCCTCCACTTGCACCACTACCGCATCAACCACCACCACATCTTCGACGTCCTCCAACTCCACTGCATCCTGCACCTCTACCTCGTCCTCCACTTCCACGACATCCTGCACTCCCACTACATCCTCCAATTTCACGACATCCTCCACCTCCACCGCATCCACCACTACCTCATCATCCACCTCCACTACATCCTCCACCTCCACCACGTCCTTCACTTCTACTACATTCATCACTTATACTACATCCTCCAGCTCCACCTTCACCGCATCCACCACCACCTCATCCTCCACCTCCACTACATACTCCACATCCACCACGTCCTCTACTTTCACTATATCCTCTACTTCCACTACCAGCGCATCCACCACGACTACATCCTCGACCTCCACGACATCCTCCACCTGCACTACATCCTCCACCTCTACCACGTCTTCCACTTCCACTACATCCTCCACCTCCACCGCATCCACCACTACCTCATCCTCCACGTCCACTACATCCTCCACCTCCACCACTTCCTTCACTTACACTACATCTAGCACTCATACTACATCCTTCAGCTCCACCTTCACCGCATCCATAATCACCACATCCTCGACCTCCACCACATCCTCTACCTGCATTACATCCTGTACCTCTACTACGTCCTTTACTACCATTACACCCTTCACTTCCACAACATCCTCCACTTTCACCACATCCTCCACTTGCACCACTACCGCATCCACCACCACCACATCCTCGACATCCTCCAACTCCACTACATCCTCCACCTCTACCTCGTCCTCCACTTCCACGACATCCTGCACTTCCACTACATCCTTCACTTTCACGACATCCTCCACCTCCACCGCATCCACCACTAGCTCATCCTCCACGTCCACTACATCCTCTACCTCCACCACGTCCTCCACTTTCAGTACATTCAGCACTTATACTTCATCCTCCAGCTCCACGTTCGTCGCATTCACCACCACCACATCCTCGACCTCCACTACATCCTCTACCTCCACTACATCCTCCACCTCTACCACATCCTGCACCTCCACTACATTCTCCAGCCTCGCCAAATTCACTGCCATCACATTACCAAATTAATGCATTTATTTCACTAGCTCCTACCAAGAGTTGAAGTTGAAGTACAAAATTTCCAAAAAATCTGAATTTTATTTGTATCTTTCTCACGTAATGATTCAATACTCACAAGTGGTCAGTGGTTTGATATTATCAGTCGGTAGTGAATTGCATATTATTATTGAAAATACAATTGTAATAATAAATAATAGAGTGGAGTTTGAAATAGTTTATGAAAAAATCTCACCTCTTTTAGAGCTTTCTTCAACTGTTCTTCAATAGCGACTGCTAATTCTCTCACATTTTTTTTAGATTTTTCGTTCAAGTTTTTTCGGACGAATAGAGCACCAGTACTAATTTCTAGTCTACCAAATGTATCTACGATGCATCCCATCCATCTAGGTCCAAAGTTACCTACACCTGGACCCCACCGTATTTTTCCATACTTCAAGAAGGTTTTTATCAATTCTTTATTTGAATATGTTATAATTTCTTGAACCGCCTCAAAAAAGAGGTAATTAGCTAGCACCCTTTTTGGTATTTGCTGCTTCATTAAAGCGTTAAATTTTTCGAAAAAATTAGGATGGTTGACTTTTATCACTTCATCGTCACCGATTACTACGTTCGGTTTCAGAAATGTGTTGAAGTACTCCTTCCAGGGAACAATCGGATATTTTTTTGTGAGCTCTTTCACTGTCATTTGGGTTACGGGAGGTTCTGATGTGCTTTGACTTCCTGAAGTCTCAGTGATCTACGATTTTGAGTTATTCTAATGTGAGATTTTTTTAAACTCTCCCATCGCAGCTTATTCAGAAATTTCTGGAGAATCGTGATATGATACTTCTCCATAAATTGCTGAATAAGCTGCTATGACTGGGAAGTTTCGTTGTGCGTTAAACCTACAAGGATAAATTTCTGCAGAAAGTTTTAGATGCCGTGAACCGACAGATTTTAGTGATACTTAGTTTCATTTTTCCTTTGAAATTCATTTTAAAAAAACACAAAAAACTGGTCTTTCTGTCAGACGTCCACAAACGACCGACTTACGGCGGCCATCTTGTTCATGTAACGTCTCGATTTCGGATTCCAATATAATCGAGGAAATTGGAGGTGATTAAGAGATGAAATCAATTCGCTCATTTAGTCTTCGTCGGGATATAGGTATCTAAAAAGCACCTTGCTTGGATTGACATGAATAAAAATGGCATACATTCTGTCCACATGTACCCAAAAACAAATAAATAAAATAAGAAACAATGCAATTGTCTTTCGGTTCGTTCAGTTAGAAGTGAGATTAGGCACGTCGAAAGCGTAGTAGTACAGCGATAGTTCGTACCAAAATCGCCCAAAAACTGTGTTAAATTTTATTAATTAAATTCTCAGTTAGGTTGAATACTTCGATTCCACCAACTTTGATTTAATTTTAATCCTTGATTAACTTTATTTAATTAGTACATTGCGTTCCACTAACTTTTAAACGATGATCAAAGTAGCCCAATCGCTGTTTAACTTAATCGGCCATTTTTGGCCGATTAGTGACTTAACTAACGATAAACGGGGCTCAACATAACTTCAAAGTTTAGTTAAGGTGCAAAATTAAATTAAAATTACTGCAATAACAATTTAAAATTGTACAATTTCTGAAGAATTAACTTCAATTATTCAATTTAGTTTTCAATTTCAATTTGTCAAATTTTAATCGATTTGAATTGAAAATTATTTAAATTCAAAAGCTTTCAATTCAAAGTTCTTCGATTTTATATGCTTTTAATTAGAAATAAAAATATTGAAAGTCCTTTGAATTTTAAATGATCTAATTTTCAATATTTTTACCTGAAAATTTTCCATTTTTATTGATTTTAAATTCTCCTATTTTCGAAATTTTAATCTGTAATCATTCAATTTCGAGATTCTTTAATTCAAAATAAAATTATTCAATTTTGAACGCACTTAATTAAAAACAATAAAATTTAAATTCCTTTAAATTTTAAATGATCTAATTTTCAATATTTTCACCTGAAAATATTCCATTTTTATCGACTTTAAATTGTCCTATTTTCGAAATTTTAATCTGTAATCGTTCAATTTCGAGATTCTTTAATTCAAAAGAAAATTATTCAATTTTGAACCACTTTAATTAGAAATAATACAATTTAAATGCTATTGCATTTTTAATGATTCAATTTTCAAAACTCTTATATGAAAATATTCAATTTTTATTGTTTTGAAATTGTCAAATTTTCTGTCCAAAATATTTTGATTTTGAGAGCTGATAAAAATTTTTTTAAACTTGGAACACTTGAATTTTCAAATTATTTAATTTTAAAGGCTTTTGTTTAGATGTATTATTTAATATTTCTTGCAAAGAATATAGCTTTAAAAATATGATGGGTTTAATCAAAGCCTTTCTCGAATATTATTGTCGTACCTAAATACAATGTTCCTAATTATAAAATCAATTTATATTTGTTTAAGCAATCATCAACGTGATTGGTTAGTCATGCATTATTGCCAATATTACTTTTGTTATTTATTATGAGAGTAACTTTTATGCAAAAATGAAATTGATAATTAGGTAAAGAATATTAGTTATTATCACTTATATAAATAAATTTTTAAACTATATTTGGAGGTGAATTATTATTTCCATTCATTAAATTATTAATTTAACTAATACTTTAATTATAATAATTATTATGTAAAAAAATATTTGAGTACATTTGAAATTGTTTGGAATTACCGCGGCGAATTAGATTGGTTCCTTATGAAAGCGAGGCGCACATGCGCAGAAAGTACTCACTTCGCGTCCCTTTGAAGTATCCGTTATTTGGTTGTTGTAAGAAACACTGAAACTGTTGTTAAAAGTTGGACTTTCCTTTATTTAATGCAGAATTTATACTTATTATTGATAAAAAGCGGTTTGTATAAATCAATATCGAGCGGGAACTCAGTAAGAAGGGAGAGTCACGACGCACGTGCACTTTACGTTCGTTTACGTTCAGCCGACTGTCTGATGCCTCAAACTGAGTTCGGTCGTTCTCGTACAACGTCGGTGGTTCTCGTGGACATTGATAAAACGCGGCCAGTGAAGTAACACTTTCATATTGCACCTCGTCTCAAAAAATTATTTCATAATATTATTATTAATAATAGCTATCAATTAAATTAATAATATATGATAACTAATCAATAATATATAATCATAAATTAACAATAATATTTTTTTTTTAAATATATCTCTTAACAAAAATGCCTTCAACAAGTTGGTTTGTAACCATCCTAAGCCTGAGAGTAAAATGAGCTTCTTCTTTCTTCATAAATAAATAATAATTACTCAAATAATAATTTCAAAAAAAATTTGTTTTAATCGTAAAAAATAACATTAAGAATGGAAAAAAAATTTTTTGTTGGAAAAACCGCACAAGAGGCGAAAAAAAATGAGGAGACAAAAGTTGTTCAACCAAAAAAGATTTAAGAATTCGTTATAAAAATACAATAACAATAAAAAAATTATTTTTTTTTTTGAAAAAGGACACATCTTACAATAACATTTTATTTAGCAAAATTTTTCGCCTAAATTATATCTAGAATATTTCTTAAGACTACTTTACGCTAGGATGAGTATTTTTGGCTTAAATTGTAAAATTAAAATTAAAAATAAACAAATTAAATTTATGGAAAAACGACACAAGTTACAATAAAATGTTTAATAACAAAATTTTTTTTTTTCATAGGATGCACACTTTTTTTAAATTATAAAAACAAGACAATGAAAATACGTCTGAATCTGAGTAGATAATTCCAGGCCAAGGTACAGAAATAAATGTAATATACATTTGATATAATAGAGTTAAACATAATGTAGAAAAGTTCGCATATTGGACAAAATCGAGTGCGAAGCACGAGATACGTGATGAGAATGTGTTCGTTAAAGCCGAAGGAGCTTTAACGAAAGCAAATTAAAAAGTTTCAAATTTATTATCCTTGACAGTTAAAGTACCTCTTATTGAAATTCCCTGACTTTTGCAAGATGTTTTTTTTTTCAAAATCCGTGACTTTCCCATTCAAATAAAATTCCCTGACTTTTCCCTGATTATGTCTCTGACCCACGGCCACACTGTACAAATAGTATGGAATAACTCAGTCAAACCTATTTTTGCTTTAAGGAAATGAAAATTTCAGGACCATGAGAAAACTCAAGGACTTATCCAGGTTTTCAAGGATTTCCAGGACGCTTAGACACCCTGCTTGAACAACATTTGAAAGATTTAACTCACATTCCAGTCAAGACTGGTGACATCCTTATTGCTCGGAACTTCAGTGCCGCCCTTTTGGATGCAGTGGCGAAGAACCAGTTGATTGGGCGAGGCTGTATTATCCGACATATCCCAGATACGAGCTGTACTGTCACCGGATCCGGAAGCTAATAAATCCGTGGTTGGATTCCAGGCGCAAATAAAGACCTCGGATTCATGTCCTCGCAATTTGGTTGCTTTACTAGCTGGTATCTCGACTGCATTGACTGCAGCTGCTGCATTAGCAGCTTGTTGCTGATCATCCACTTCCATTTCTGCTCGATCTGAGCCCCTTTCGTTTGTAGTCACACCCTCGTTCGACGTGACAACTGGAAAGGACAATTTTTCATACGAATTTCAATTATTTCAAATTAGAGACCTCCGTCTTCTTGATTGTATGATCAATAAAAGATTTGTTTGCTCTAGTCAACTGACATCTTCCGATCAGGCTCAAAACTCTTCCACTGAAATTCAAGTTCCGAAAGGTATACTTTTTTTTTGTTAGAAAAGTAGACAGCAAACTTAAATAAAGTGGATGGAAGTTTTGAAAATGAAGACATCGAGAGACAATAGTCGCCTTTTAATCTTCCTGGTTGGATTAGGAGGTCCAAGAAAATTTTTTCTCAAGAACCAGGGTGTACCCAGGTAAAATAAATTGGTATCAAACACTACAATTATAATATGAATGTTGAATAATAAACTTATAATAATAACAGACTTCACAGCCCAAAATGCTCTCAAAACAGGGTAAACAGGGTGAATTTCATAAAAATAAGGGAATAATAGAGGAATAAATTATTTTCAATCAAATTAATATAGGTACCATATTCCTGAGATTTTTCTACTAAACGAATGTTTTAGAAAACATTAGACTTTTAAATCCCAGAAAATGAATTTTCCACATACAAAGATAAATATTTAAACCAAAAACACGAATTTTCAACAAAATAGTTAAACACTCAAGCAAAACAGATTAATTTTCAACTTAACAGTTGACTTTTCAAGCAAAAAAAGATAACATTTCTACCAAAAGGTAGGAATTTGCAACCAAAATGACGAATTTTCCACAATACAGTTGAATTTTCTTTTAAAATAGTTCAATTTTCAACCCACAAAGATGAATTTTTAACCAAACAGTTGAATTTTCTACCAAACTGTTGATATTTAATGCCAAAACGACCAATTTTCTATAAAACAATAGAATTTTTAACTCAAAAATACAAATTTTCAACAAGAAAGTTAAATTTCAACAAAATAGTTGAATACTCAACCAAAACAAATTCATTTTAAAGCAAACTGTTTACTTTTCAACCGAAAAAGAAGAAATTTATACCAAAAGAGATTATTTTCAACTAAAAAAAAGAGAATTTTCTGCAAAACAGTTGAATTAAAAAAAAATGGTTAAATCTTTTACCAAAATCGTTGAAATTTCCACACAAAAAAAATGAATTTTCAACCATACAGTTGGATTTTCAACCAAATAGTTCATTTTTCTACAAAACTGTCGATATTTTTAGCAAAAAAAAAAAATTTACAAAACAGTTGAATTTTTAACCGGAAAATATGAATTTTCAACAAAAAAGTTAATTTTCAACCAAATAGTTGAATTTTCAACAAAATATTTACTTACTGAATTTATTACCAAAAAGTTGAATTTTCAACCAAGTAGTTGACGTATCTACCAAAAAGTTGAATTTTAAACTAAATAGTTAAATTTTCTACCAAAATAGTTGAAATTTCCACCCAAAAAGATGGATTTTTAATCCAAAAGTTGAATTTTTAACCAATTAAAAAGTTATAAAAAAGTTAATTTTCAACAAAATAATTAAATTTTCAACAAAATATTTAAATACTCAACCAAAATACATTAATTTTAAAGCAAACAGTTGAATTTTAACCGAAAAATAAATTTCTACCTAAAGAGATGAATTTTCAACTCAAAAAGACGAATTTTCTTCAAAACAGTTGTATTTTCAACCAAAAAGTTAATTTTTTTAACCAAAATCGTTGAAATTTCAACCAAAAAAGATGAATTTTTAATCAAATAGTTGAATTTTCTGCCAAACTGTTAATATTTCAAGCCAAAATGAAGAATTTTCTACAAAACAGTTGAATTTTTAACCCAAAAATAAGAATTTTCAATAAAAAAGTTAATTTTCAACAAAATAATTAAATTTTCAACAAAATATTTAAATACTCAACCAAAACACATTAATTTTAAAGCAAACAGTTGACTTTTCAACCGAAAAAAAGAAATTTATACCAAAATAGATTATTTTCAACTAAAAAAAAAAAGAGAATTTTCTGAAAAACAGTTGAATTAGAAAAAAACGGTTAAATCTTTTACCAAAATCGTTGAAATTTCCACACAAAAAAAATTAATTTTTAACCATACAGTTGAATTTTCAACCAAATAGTTTATTTTTCTACAAAACTGTCGATATTTTTAGCAGAAAAAAAAATTTACAAAACAGTTGAATTTTTAACCGGAAAATATGAATTTTCGACAAAAAAAGTTAACTTTCAACCAAATAGTTGAATTTTCAACAAAATATTTAAATACTGAATCAAAACAAAATTAATTTTAAAGCAAACAGTTGACTTTTCAACCAAAAAGTTGAATTTTCAACTAAATAGTTAAATTTTCTACCAAAATAGTTGAAATTTCCACCCAAAAAGATGGATTTTTAATCCAAAAGTTGAAAGCCGGTTTGGAGTGCGATAGTTGAACGACGTGGATGTAAGAGAGGGCTGGCACGTTGCAGGGAGAACCTGTCAATAGACAGGTCTATTACCCAATACTCGATCAGGTATCGGCGAAATCTGTCCATAACTTGGATTGACTACCGTGAGTCATTTGATAAAACAAACCGTGAGTTACTTATTAAGCTCCTTGAGTGCCTGGAGGTGCAACGAAAAACAGTGAGATGCATAAAAGAGCTTATGCTCTTGTGGCGGACAATATTTGTCATAACATCTGATTAAAGACAAGTGGTTATCAGCTATATCAGCGTTTCCCAGAGTACAACCGCAGGTAGGATACCCTACCCCGGGTAGGGGGATGCCACTTCGGGCCGGTAGCTCGGCAGGCTCCGAGGCAGGCTCCCCGCTGCAAGCAGACGGCTAGTTTCGTATATCTACCACAAATAACCCTTACATTGTTATGAGATCACAATAACTAAAATTACAAAGACATGACTCAATTAAATTCCAATTATCTGAATAAATTTTGTGATAAAATTAAAAAAAAAATGTTAAAAGGTTCTTGAAAATCGGTTAATATCTGCACTAATGAACGAAACATTTACAAATCTTGTGATTATATAAATAGGGCCTCTCAGTGTAAGTAAAGTGCGATAACTCTTGAAGTCACAATTCGATTTCCTTATATATTTTTTCAAAGTTTTTGTCACAATTTACCGAAACTAACGCAGACCATTAAAGTTCAATTCAATCATATTTCGCCAAATTTTCATTTGCCTTAACCGGCTCTGATTCTTTACCAATGGGAAAGTCACGCGAAGCAAGCAACCGCGCCCGCAAGACAGGCGTCCAGTGTCTCTATTGGGTTCCAGTATTGTGAAAAAATTTGAGGGTGGCGACACTACCGCTCCTCAGAAAGTGCGAACAAAGTTTGGGAAACGCTGAGCTATATCACATATAAAAAGGGGGGGACTTCCAAGGAGATTCTCTTAGTCCGATTCTTTCTGCATCTCTCTCTTGCCTCTATCTATTGTGCTCCGAGGCAAAAACTCTGGATACATATGAGGCCCGCCGAACAGACGAGAATATAAGTTTATCGGCCTTTTATACATGGATGACCTTAAACTCTTTGCTTCCTCCAAAGAGGATTTTGAAATCCTTGTGGAGGCGGTGAGTAGGTACTCTGAAGCGATTAGCATGAACTTCAGACTGAAAAAGTGTGCCTGCGTCCACCTACACCAAGAAAGACTAGAAACTACACCATCGCATGGCGATCAGGATGTTCAACTCATATACGAAAATACCATTCAACATCTTGGTAATGGAGAAACATATACATATCTTGAAATACTGCAAGCGGAAACCCAAAATGTGCGTATGTTAGAAAAGGCCCTTGTAAAAAGGTATCGCCAAATTCTTAAAAAAATGTCGGCTTCTGAATTATCTGGAATAAATAAGATCCAGACGACCAACATGCTGGTCGTTCCTACTCTGCTGTACACCTTCGGTGCAGTAAAATGGAACGTCGATGAGTTGAAACAACTTGACCAAAGCACACGCAAGATGATGACAATCCACCGAAGTCATCATCCTAGATCTTTCGTACCTCGAATATACCTACCTCGAGATAGAGGGGGTAGAGGCTTGCTAAGCTTGGAGTGTCTTTATCGAAGAACGGTTCTGGCTCCAGCCTGCTCAGTTCTAAAACGTGCAGATTCTCTTATGCGAATCGCACATCAACATAAAGTCGTCAATGTTTCAGCGTTTCTATACCGTGCCGCAGATTGAGCGGCATGGAAGCTTGGCCTCCCATTTGATTCCAGTGACACTTCACATGGCCTAGCATCAATAACACCTTAGGTGCTCAAAAGTTGTGTACAGGAAGCAGAACATACGCTTCTTCTAAGAGAAAATGTTGACAAGCCCCTACATGGTAAATTCTACGGCATCATACGTAGGGAAGAGCTCTCGATGAGACTGTCCAACATGTTTCTTAAGTCTGCTGGATTGAGATCGGAGAGTGAGGGATTTTTTTTGGCCTGTCAAGGCGGAGTTGAAGACACCTTGGTTTAGCACGAGCGCATAATGAATGTACCTGTAGGCGATAACCACTGCCGGGCGTACAAGCAAGTGCCAGAAACACTTGGACATGTTCTCAGTGGATGCTCAAAGTATGCAAGGTACGGGTACATAGAGCCACATAATGCGGCTCCAAAAGTGTTATATTACTTTCTTAGGCACTTCTATGGTGTTTATCTATTGCCCGTCTTGCTATACGCCTAGGGAGAACTTGAGTCCGTTGTGAAGAATGATCAGAGTAAGATCTACTGGAATTTCTCATGTTCCATTATTCAAAGTATCGGTGGTACGAAGCCTGATATAGTCCTGCAAGATTTGAAGACCAAGGTCATTTACGTGATTGAATGCTCGGCACCAGCCAATGTTAATATCACGGCAAGGGAGAAAGAAAAACGGGCGAAATATCAAGCACTTCTTTTCGAGCTGAGCAGGCTGTACCAAGGCTTCAAAGTCCATTTTGTAATTCTCATAATCGGCTGCCTTGGCGGAATGCAAGCTTCATTTCTTAGCCAACTCAACAAGATTTCGGCTAGCCAGCGTCAGCCTCATTCCAACGCGAACCGGATGCAAAATGTTGTTCTTCTGGGATCACTGCCTCTGGTTCGTCAATACTGTTCCTCATAAGATTCTACAGAGATTGGTAGCCCTAGAAAAGTATCCAGAGTTGAAACCTTTATCTCCAACTGTTTGGTCTGCCGCCTAAGGTCATCCGCAGCTAGACGCCTGACTCCAAGAAACAGTGCTGCACGATGTTGTCTCGCGTAAATTTTCCACTCTTGCTTACCTTCTAGGACAGTAGGAGCAGAAGTCAATGACGTCCACGTTTCAGTTGCGTCGGCATTGGTTGCTTCAAGGAACCATGATCGTAGCTTCCTGAGCCTACAAGTTTTCAAAGAATCAATCTTTATTAAGTTCGTAACAAGAAGGATATGAACATGGCAAGCAGAGATACATTGAGAACCCAAAGCAGTGCAGACTTTAGGAACAGGCATAATACCATTTTGAGTACTGTCCAGTACCAACAGATAAATCCCAGCCGAGTGCCATTTTGTACTCATGCTAGTACCACGCCAGTACATATTAGAATTACAGGCATAGTATCATTTCCAGTATCGCGGCAGTGCAGACTTTGGGAACAGGCATACTATTATTTAGAGTACCGCCCAGTACCGAAAGACAACTTTCAGCAGAGAGACATTGTGTACTAATGCCAGTACTGCGCAAGTACAGACTTGCAGTACAGGCATAATATCATCTCTATTATCGCGGCAGTGCAGACTTCAGGTACAGGCGCAATACCATTTTGAGTACTGCTTAAGACCGACAGACAACTCCCAGCCAAGTGACATTGTGTACGAATGCCAGTACCGCTCAAGTACAGACTTGCAGTACAGGCATAATATCATTTCCAATACCGCAGCAGTGCAGACTTTAGGTACAGGCATCATACCATTTCCAGTACCGCCCCAGTACTGACAGACAACTCCCAGCCGAGTGACATTTCGTACTAATGCCAGTACCGCTTCATTACAGACTTGGAGTACAGGCATAATATCATTTCCATTATCGCGGGAACGCAAACTTTAGGTACAGGCATAATACCATTCCCTGTACCGCGCTAATACTGACAGACAACTTGCAGCTGAGTGAAATTTCGCACTAATGCTAGTACCGTGCCAGTACGTACTTTCATTACAGACATAATACCATTTCCAGTACCACCCAGTACCGGCAGACAACTCCGAGCTTCAAGGCATTTTGTACTCATGCCTTATTGTGCCAGTAGAGACTTTTAATACAGTAATATTACCAATTTTCAGTACTGCCTCAGTACCAGAAGATGAATCTCAGCCGATTGGCTTTATGTACTAATGCCAGTACCGCGCGAGTACATATATGAAGTACAGGCATAGTATCATTTCCTGTACCGTGGCAGTGCAGACTTTAGGAACAGGCATAATACTATTTTGAGTACTACCCAGTACCAAAAGATAAATCCCAGCCGAGTGACATTTTGTACTAATGCCAGTAACGTGCTAGTACAGATTTGAAGTACAGGCATAGTATCATTGACAGTACCGCGACAGTGCAGACTTTAGGCACAGGCATCATATTATTTTGAGTACCGCCCAGTACCGACACCCCACATCCAGCCGAGTGACATTTTGTACTAATGCCAGTACCGCTTCAGTACAGACTTGCAGTACAGGAATAATAGAATTCCCAGTATCGCAGCAGTGCAGACTTGAGGTACAGGCATAATACCATTTTAATACTGCCCAGTACCGACAGACAACTCCTAGGCAAGTGACATTTCGTACTAATGCCAGTACCGCGCCGGTACAGACTTGCAGTACAGGCATAAAATAATTTCTAGTAACGCGACAGTGTGGAATTCAGGTCCAGGCGCAATATCATTTTGAGTAAGGCCCAGTATCGACAGAAAACTTTCAGCTGAGTGACATTTTGTACTAATGTCAGTACCGCTCCAGTAAAGATTTGCAGTACAGGCATAATATTATTTCCAGTACCGCGGCAGTGCAGAATTTAGGTACAAGCATAATACCATTTCCAGTACCGCCCCAGTTTTGACAGACAACTCCCAGGCGAGTGCGATTTTGTACTAATACCAGGACCGCTCCAGTACAGACTTGCAGTACAGGCATAATACCATTACCAGTCACGCTCCAGCACTGACAGACAAATCCCAGCCGAGCAACATTTTGTACTTATGCCAGTACCGCTCCAGTACAGACTCTCAGTACAGGCATAATATCATTTCTAGTACCGCGGAAGTGCAGACTTCAGGTACAGGCATAATACCATTTCCAGTACCGCCCCAGTACTGACAAACAACTCCTAACCGAGTGGCATTTTGTACTTATGCCAGTAGCGCTACAGTACAGACTTGCATTACAGGCATAATATCACTTCCCGTACCGCGCCAGTGCAGACTTTATTCACAGGCATAATACGTTCTCCAGTACCGCCCCAGTACTGACAGCAACGCTTAGCTGAGTGACATTTCGTACTAATGCAAGTGCTGCGCCAGTACCGACAGACAACTCCCAGCCTAGTGTCATTTAGTACTCATGCCAGTACTGCGTCAGTACATATTAGAATTACCGACATAGTATCATTTCTAGTACCCCGGCAGTGCAGACTTTAGGTACAGGCATAATAGCACTTCCAGTACGGCCCCAGTACCGACAGACAACTCCCAGCCTTGTGACAATTTGTACTAATGCTAGTGCTGCTCCAGTACAGACTTGCAGTACAGGCATAATATCATTTCCATTATCGCGACAATGTAGACTTTAGGTACAGGCATAATGCGATTCCCAGTACAGCCCCAGTACTGACAGACAAATCCTGGCCGAATGACGTTTTGCACTAATGCCGGTACCACGCCAGTACATACTCTTGGTACAGACAGATTACCCATTTTAGGTACCGACCCAGTACCAAAAAATAAATCCCAGCCGAGTGACATTTTGTACTAATGCTAGTACAGCTCTACTACAGACTTACAGTACAGGCATAATATCATTTCCAGTACCGCGACAGTGCAGACTTTAGGTACAGGCATAATACCATTCCCAGTATCGCCCCATTATTGACAGAGAACTCCCAGCCGAGTGACATTTCGTACTAATGCCCAGTACCGCGCAAGTTCAGACTTGCAGTACAGGCATAATATCATTTCCAGTACAGCGGCAGTGCAGACTTTAGGTACAGGCATAATGCGATTCCCAGTACCGCCCCAGTACTGACAGACAACTTCCAGCTGAGAGACATTCTGTACTTATGCCAGTACCACGCCAGTACATACTTTCGGTACAGACAGATTACCCATTTTCAGTACCGCCACAGTACCAAAAGATAAATCCCAGCCGAGTGACATTTTGTACTAATGCTAGTACCGTTCTACTACATATTTGAAGTACAGGCATAGTATCATTTCCAGTACCGCGGCAGTGCAGACTTTGGGAACAGGCATAATACCATTTGATCATTTTCAGTTAAAAGTTCTGTCACTTTGTTGGAAATTTATACTGTTTTGTAGAAAAGTAATTTTTTTTTATAAAAAATTCGACTGTTTTGTTGAAAATTTTTTTTTTTATGTACAAAATTTTTCTATTTTCGTGGAAAAATTCATTATTTGGTCAAAAATTGAATTTTTGCTCGAATATTTACATTTTCGGGTCGAAAATTCCAGTAGTTTGTAGATAATTCCCCTTTTTTGGGTTCAAATTCAACAACTAGGTTGAAATTTTTTTTCTCCCTTCAACGAAAATTTTTTTCTTGTTTGAAAATTCAACTGTTTTATAAGAATTTATCTTTTTTGATTGAAAAATTAACTACTGTGTTGAAAGTTATTTGATAATTCAATTATTTGATCAGAAATTAATTTTTTTCAGTTGAAAATTCAAGCATTTGGTTACAAATTTGAATATTTTGTTAAAATTTTAGTATTTTGTTGAACATTCAACTATTTTGTTAAACAGTCTTTTTCTTCGATAAAAAATTCAACTGTTTCTTTGAAAATTTGTCCTTTTGACCTGAAAATTCGACCACTTTGTTAAAAATTCATCTTTGTAGGTTGAAAATGGAACTATTCAATTAAAATTTCAACTATTTTATACAAAATTGATTTTTTTTTAGTTTAAAATTCAACTATTTGGTTAAAAATTTAACTATTTTCTTGAAAATATAATTACTGTATTGCTGAAGATTCAAATTCCACTATTTTGTAAAAAAATTCTTCTCTTTTCTTTGAAATTTAAAATATCCGAAAGGACGTAATTTTGAGAAGACAGTTGAATTTCTAAACCGAAAATTGAATTTTCAACATAAAAATTCATTTCCAACCAAGAAAGATGATTTCTCTACATGAATAAAGAATTTGCTGAAAAAAAACGAATTTAAAAAAAAGTAGTTGAATTTTCAGCCAAATAGATAAAGTGTCAATCATAAAAGATGAATTATAAACTAAATAGTTATATTTCAAACTAAAAAGGATTGTTTTAAAACCAAAAATGGAATCGTCAAACTTTTTAGTTCAAAAAATTAATTTTAAAACAAAACGAATTTTCAGTATTTTGAATTAGTTGATTAAAAAAAAATTCAACAAAATAGTTGAATCCTCAACCAAAACAGAATTATTTTCAACGAGAAATGATTATTTTCACCTATGAAAAATAAATTTTGAACTAAGAAAGACGACTTTATCAAAATAGTTGAATTTTCAATATACAAGGTGCAACCAAATGGACGAAAAATTTCATTAAAAAAATATTAACATTCAATCAAACACGGTTGAATTCAATTTTTCATCAAATAAATGAATTTTCAAGCAGAAAGATTTATTTTCAACCAAAGTATTAATTTTCTACCATAAAGGATCAATTTTCAATTAAAAGACATAACTTTTCAATTTAATTATTTTTGTACCAAAAAAAATATCTTCGACAATTAATTTTCGAAAAACAAATAATTTGGGAAAATTAGACGAATAGCGTGAGAAAGTCGTGGGTTATTCGAAAAGTTTCCACTTCTTGTCCAATTTTCAATTAGAGTAGAGTGATACTTAATTATTGTTAACAAATTTAATTGTTTTTATAATATAATATCATTTCAAATAATGTTATCTTTGAATAATGATAGAAAGTTATCCAATTTTCACATAAAATTTGGTAATAATAATTGTACTTTAACAAACATAATTGTTTAAACAAATTATTACTGCTAAAAACTATCTTCTCCTATAGTAATGCTAAATAGTTGCGGTTTTTTCCTAAATTTTTAACTTTTGCTCAACTTTTCACTCATTAATTAGTAAAGTAATAATTAATGCAAGTTAGGAATAAATAATAAACATTATTATTAATTTAAACAAAAAGGCTCTCAGTAGCTACTTCGTGGAAAATTTACAATTTATAATATGTTCCACATAGAAAATTTAAAGAATATTTCAAATATCTTTTTTATTTCAGAAAAATATATTCACAAAAAAGAAAGAGACTATTTAAAATATGATTCTCTTCAATATTTATTTATTATTTGTTCATATCTGAAAAGGGGGAAAAAGTTAAAAATTTTAGAATAGCTGCAACTTTCTAGCACTTATCTAAGAGAATATAGTTATAAACAATAATACATTTTTTGAACAATTATTTTCGTGAACTTGCATTAATTATTACCTTACTGAGTGAAAAGTGAACAAAAAGTTAGATAGTCATAAGCAATAACAATTTGTTGAAACAATTTTTCTGCTAAATTTAATTAATTATCAAGTCACTCAAAGTGAAAAATTAACAAATAGTTAAAAATTGCAGAAAAAACTGCAACTTTTTAGTATTAGTATAAAAGAAAATAGCTATAAACAATAATAATTTGTTCAAACAATTTTTTCGACTAAATTTAATTAAATATTAATTAACTTTTAGTGAAAAGTGGACAAGAAGTTGAAAATTTCAGAAAAACTCGAAATTTCTAGCACTATTCGAAGAGAATATTATTAACAATAATAGTAATTTGTTTAAACAATAAAGTTGCAAAAATTAATGAACTGTTACCTCACTCTAATTAAATATTAGACAAAAGATGGAAAATTTTTGAAAAAACCGTGACTTTCCAAATCTATGCTAAGAGAAAATTGCTAAAAACAGTAATCAATTATTTAAACAGCTTATGCCGACATCTAATTATGCATTAGAAACAATCTGCATGAAGACAATTGAAAAAAAAAAATAATTAGCTTCAAAAACTCGAAAAACCTATTTTTCCACTTGAAAATTGAAAACTGGAAGTTGAAAATTAAATTCTTTTGTTAAAAATTAAATTTTTTAGTTGAAGATTCATTATAATTTCAATTGAAAATCCCTATCTTTGGTTGACAATTCGTTTTTGCATTGGCCTGCTTTGAATAAAATTTTTTTTTTTTACACTGAAAATTTAAATATTCCAGTTAAATCTTTAACTATTTTATTGAAAATTTTTTTTTTCCCCCTAAGAGTTAAATTTTTAAAACTAAAAATGCAACTATTACAGTTGATTGACTACATAACATCTGGTAGGCCGTTCACGGAAAGGGTTCGAAAGTTCGCCCAAGAACTGAGGATCTTGAATAACACATTGAACAAGTCAAAGCTGTTGACAATCAAAGCAGCATATTGTTGACAAAATACGGCTGTCATCTGACGCAAGGAGGAGAATACAGAAGAGGGAGAGGTTGATCAGGGAGAATCAAAAGTTTCTCGCTGACCCATCTCGCCTCTTTAGTAAGCACCCTGTTTCTATCAAAAATCCACCCAAGACCAAAGAGGTAGAGACTTTTTGGAGAGTGGTATACAAGATCCCGAAAACAGTAAAGTTGAAAGAAGATACTGACAATATCATCCGCTTCAAGGAATTTTGCAACAACCTCCTAAGATCTGAGGAGGAATGTCCGTCAATCACTGCCGAAGGGGTGAAAAAAGAACTTAGAGGCACAAAGAACTTCTCCGGTGTGATATCATTGTACCACCAGTTGGTAAAACAGAGATGTAGGTAATGTGAAGGTTCTGTTCTATGCTAAGTCGGTAAAACAGTGAGGTTGATAATGGAGATTCCTGCTCATTCAACATTTTAAGGTTCTGTTCTGTGCTAAGTGACCATCAATCGGTAAAACAGTTTAGTACCATCAGTCGCTAAAACAGGTAAGTCGGTAATTTTTATATTATCATTTCAACATATGCCAATAATGTAGGGAACAATGTTACCATCAGTCGGTAAAACAGGGAGGTCGGCAATTTTTTATATTATCGTTTTTCTATACGTCGGTAAGATAGGGAACAATCTTACCATCAGTCGGTAAAACAGGGAGTTCGGTAAATTTTTCTATTCTCATTTTACCATAGGTCGGTAAGATAGGGAACAATGTTACCACTAGTCCGTAAAGCAGGCAGGTGAATGAATATTTATATACTCATTTTTCTATACGTCGGTAAGGTAGGGAGAATTGTGATCATCAGTCGTTAAAACAGGGAGGTCAGTAATTTTTTTATTTTATCATTTTACCATCGGTCGGCAAGGAAGGAAACGATGTTACCGTCCGTCGGTAAATCAGGGAGGTCCGTAATTTGTATGCTATTATTTCATCATCAGTCGGTAAGGTAGAAAACAATGTTACCATCAGTCGGTAAAACGGGTAATTCGGTAAATTTGGTATATTATCATTTTACCATAGGTCGGTAAAAGAGAGGCTATCGATAAAGCACATCTCCAGCCACAAATGAAGCCTCAATCGCTATATCAAGAGCCTACCTTATCAATCGGGTGTAAATAACTGATGACGTCGCTCAGTTCTTTCTGCCAGCAATAATGTCAATGTATCGACAGTCGGATGCATTTATCGGTTGTTGAATTGATTCTCAGTCTGTCCGTACCTTACCGACATCCTGTGTGTCACCATAGTGCGTCCTGCACGCGCGCGCTTGTATTCCCTATTTCTACAAGTGTCGCGTTGAGATTTCATGCGCTGTTTCAAGTAGCCAACAATTTATAAATTTAACTTTCCCGCGCTACAACTTATTTATTAACAAATCGATTTTAATCTTTAAAAAATTAAGTAAAAGTAACCGAAAAATCTCACATAGTAATTTAAACTAATTAACAAATAAGAACAATGTTTAAACATTAAAATTTGATTTATTTTTTTTCATATTTTTTTTTTAGAATTTATTTACCATTTTTAAATTCGACATTATTATATTGTCCACCCAAATATTTAAATTGTAGCTTCTCAGCAGAAGCAGCTTCCTTTATACTTTCCAGAGTTTCAGGATCTTCTAGAACTTTCACAAGTCTCGCAGGTAGGAAAGTATTGAAAGTACCTTCCAGCTCGACAACGATCCTGGTTCCATACTTGGTTTGCACCTTCTGGATCCTCGTCACTGCATACCTCTTCTTTGGAGTCAGGTCTGTCAGCGGCCTCGTTGGTAGGTAGCCTTCCATTCGACCAATGGCATTGATCTTCTGCAGATCCATTTTTTCTTCAGAGATGTGACGTCTTTTCGCAAACAACCGAAGATGCTGAATGAAGAAATCGTTCTGGGGATGCGCTTTTATAGGCACAAGTCCCCACCCTGTTAGTCACTACTCCAATTCTGCGCATGCGTAGTATTTTAATAGGGGATTCCCCCTCTTATACGATAAAATCCCACCGTTATAACTTCCTCTAAGCTAGAGTCAATGCAACAGTGGTGTCAATATGGCGCATGCGCAGATAGATAAGAGTGAAAATTATTTCAAGATATTCAATAATCATCTACTTCGTCTATTGAAACATTGCTCGTTGTACAATTATCTGGTTTATTTAGAATCCAATTTTTTAATATTACGGCATTATTCACAGCACAATTAGTAGTGCGGTATGTATGATGTGTACATGAAGGTAGTGATGATTCAAATGTAATTTTCTTCAACGAAGGACAATTCAAGTCTTCAAGATTTTGAACATTGTTGTTTACATATTTTTCTAACCAACTTTTCTTCTCATGACCTTTAACGAAGATTGTGCGTGCAGTCATCAATGTTTCTTGAAGAATAGGTCTAACTTCTTCATAGGGTACGTCACCACCAGTCCAGTTGATTCCATGGAATTTGTGTGTTAACTATGTATTAGTGCTTTTATACCTTCCAGGTAGTGAACACCAGCTGCAGGGTGGTTCGAAGAGGAAGACTAGGGGGAGAGCATCTTCCTGGAGAGTGAGGATGGCCAGGTCCTTGAAGATAAAGTCGTTGTAAGGCTTTTTGAAGCCCTAAACGCCTACAACGAAGTCCATCTCCACTGAGACTGATTTTTTCAGCCAAATACAGCTCTTTTATATCCTGATCCAACTCCCACCACTCAATATTACCCCCACCACTTCAAACTAGTTTCTGAACAGTGCCACTAATGGGTTTATGTTGAACTATTCGATCATGTATGATTAGACAATAGGCTGCTGTATTGGCGGGAAAATTATTACTCGATTTAAATTCTAACCGTACATCCACTGAACTTTGTTTCAAAAACTCATTTTGTTTGGAGCAGTCAATTACAATGAGTGGTGCAACGAAGCTCTTTTATATGTACAATGAACAATTCAATATTCAACTAATAATGAAAATAAGTACTTACAACAAAATTGATTTCGAATTGATTTTCGAATACTTTATTTCGCACATTAGGTTTCCATCATTTATTTCTTTATCATTCTGGAAAACACTATCCTCGTCGCCATGAATGCCCTATTCTAGACATTTTTCCAGTACATATTTAAACTGTCAAAAGCTTTAAATTGTTTATCATAAGAATGTCTTATCAGAATATAATCATACGCTTTTTTAAATTCAGATCAACTTCACTTTAATTCATGTATAAATGTTTGCTTAATTTAAGTTCATATCTGAATTTAAATACGTCACTGTAAAAACAAAGTTTTATTTCAGTGATAGTTTCAGGTATTACAATAAGACTCAGAAAAAACATTCTCGAGTGGTACCACTGGTTCCCACCACTGGTAGGAACCCAGATTCATTTGTTTTACATTGAAAATAACAGCATGATATTATTATATTGAAAAAAACCTAAAAAAAGACACGAAACAAAGGATACCATAAAAAAGAGATCTTTAGTTTTTAAAGTGCATTTCTCAATTTAACATATCACATTTTTATATTTAATAACATAGGAAATTGTGATGATAAACTTATTGTTTAATGTTAGAATTCTATCTTTATTGAATAAAGTTTAATTTGAAGTACTTTTTTAAAAACTAATTTAATATCCCCTTTTCTGAATAAAATAAAAGTTGTTTTAAAAAATATATAAAATATAAAAATTACCAACTCTAAAATTTACTTTTTATCTTCAAATGTTATTAAACATAATTTAAAAAAAAAATTATTTTCCGAATCGACTCCAGGAACTAATTTAAGCTTCGAAGCATTCTACAATGAGTTACAAAGACTATTCGTAAATCAATTTTGTGTTAAGTATTAATTTTTATTATTAGTTGAATATTTAGCTTATTTTGTTGCAAAAATATTCTCTACAATAGATACATTTCGTCGGAGTTTCATTAATACAGAAGTTTTTACAAGAGTTAAACTTATCAAAAACAAAGAATTTATACACTTCTGAAATAATAACTGGCTGCAACTCCCACAAATCGAGTTATATAAAAATGTTGTTAGTAATAAAAGAATGATAAAGTAAATGTACAAGAAAAGATAAAATCGGAAACACCAAATATCTCATTTCCAATAAACAATTACATATGCAAGTGTGTAAAAAAAGTTACACTTATATTCTCCTTCCAATCAGAGCAATCTGCCGGATATCAATCCAGCGCCCGGTACCGGATATCTATACACAGCCAAAAAAGTAACCCCTTGTAATGTGATCGCCTCTCCGCAGGGAAGGGATAGAATCCCTTCATGAAGTACAGCAGTACACTGTCAACTGTAGTTTTATATTTCTACGGTTTCGTTTTTTTTTCAAAACAATTTATTGATAAACGAAATTTTCATTTTGTATATTTTGATAACTATTCTTTCTGTGGGCTTTGTTTTTTGGTGAAAAAAATACAACGTGGAACAATTAATTATAGGTCGAGTATTGAGCTCCGGCAAATTTTGCCGAATTTAAAGTTCCTAGTCCGGCAAACTTTTGTGTCAATGAGGAACTTTCTGTTCCGATAATATTTTTTGCCCTTCCAACGTCTCGTTCGTGAAATCGCTCAGGATTTCAAAACTGACTTGCGCTTCCAGAGCTCTGCTGTCATGGCTCTCCAGGAAGCCAGCGAAGCTTACTTGGTTGGTCTCTTTGAAGATACCAACTTATGCGCTATTCATGCTAAGCGTGTCACCATCATGCCAAAGGACATTCAATTGGCTCGTCGTATCCGAGGAGAACGTGCTTAGATTTCTCTGACACTAATTCAATCGGCCCTTTTCAGGGCCACCAAATGATTTTCACGAGGAATAAATAATGTTCTACACATGTCTCCGGTCTAATTTTATATGTTTATAGGCTGTGTATACATGTCCGGTGCCGGGCGCTATATTGATATCCGGTAGATTGCTCTGATTGGTTACACGGCAGAGGGCGGGGTCTGCCGGACATCAGCATCAAAGTGAAGTAGATAATTATGGAAGGAGAGTAAGTGTAACTTTTGTACACTATTAATGAAAATAAGTATTTACTACAAATTGATTTTGGAATATTTTATTTCGCACATTAGGGATCCGTCATTTATTTATTTAACGTTCTGGAAAACACTATCCTCGTCGCCTTGAATACCCTTTTCTAGACATTTTTTCAGTACATATTTAAAGTCAAAAGTTTTCAATCGTTTCTCATAAGAATTTCTTAGTACAATTTAATCATACGCTTTCTTAAATTCAGATAAACTTCACTTGAATTCATGTATAAATTTTTGCTTAATTTAAGTTCTCTGAATCTAAATACGCCACTGTAAAAACAAAGTATTATTTCAGGGATAGTTTCAGGTATTACAATAAGACTGAGAAAAAACAGTTTCGAGTGTTACTAAAATGATACTACTGCACTGGTGGGAACCCAGATTCATTTGTTTTACATTGAAAATAACAGCATGCAATTATTATATTCAAAAACAGGACACGAAACAAATGATACCATAAAAGAGATCTCTAGTTTTTACAGTGCGTTTCTCAATTTAAGATATCACATTTTTATGTTTAATAACATAGGAAATTGTGATGATAAGCTTGTTAAATGGTAGAATTCTATCTTTATTGAATAATCTTTAATTTGAAGTACGTTTTTAAAAACTAATTTAATCTTCCTTTTTCTGAATAAAATAAGTTATTTTTATAAATATAAAAATTACCAGCTCCAAAATTTACTTTTTATCTTCAAACGTCATTAAACATGATATACAAGAAAAAGTATTTTCCGAATCGACTTCAGGAATTAATTTTGGCTTCGAAGCATCCTACAATGAGTTAAAAATACTATTCGAAAATCAATTGTGTGTTGAGTATTAATTTTCATTATTAGTTGAATATTTAATTGCTCATCGTACATATAAAAGAGCTTAGTTGGTGTTTGCGATATGTATTCGTTGTCACCCATCTCACGGTTGTGAGACGTGGTTACAGCTGAAATTTTACCGCGATTTCGCTGGGAGCAAGTGCAATTTTTAGGATTAGCACCTGCTCCCGGTGAAATCCTGCGGTTGTCCTTATGAAAAACTTTTATATATATATAAAGCAAAATTTGCTCCCATCGTAACTTCAAGATCATTCAGCAATGGTACTACAACCACGGACTAGGTTTTCTTAATAGAAGTGAAAAATAAAGGTTTTGGAGTGAATTCCTATAATGGACCTGTTACCTGCGCATTGCGGCAGGTGCCTGAGAGATCTTTAACCGGATAGTGCTAGTGACAGTGAGGCCCGAATGCCCCACGACTGTGAAGAGACTTACATCAGGTATAGGTAAAGCCGTCAATGCAATTGTTGTTCTTATAATAAAGTGTCCTTTTTTATGTTAGAGAAAGTTTACTTGAGGATTAAAATGCATGTTTCTGAACATTGCTAATAAAGGTATAAATATATATGAAAAAATAGCTCTTCTTCTTGAGTACCTTTTCCAAAATCCTTTGCCTCACCCTATACTTTTCCCTATCACGAGGTATTACGGTTTAAAATTTTTTTTGAGGTTTGCAATTTTGCTTTTACTTGGAAAGTATCTTTAGTCTCGAGAAAATATTCTTCGAGGAAACATTACGAAGCCGTTCCGTGAAATCAGAGTTTATGCTTGTTAACAAGATTTTATTTATCATCAATTGATGGAACATTTTCGTATGTTTTTTCTGTATAATACGTACTTGAGGGCGAAAATGTTCTTTTTTTTTCGCGGTTTTCAGAAAAACCGGTTTGAAAAGGAAAAACAACAACATTTTCTGGCTGTTTCTTAAAACTTGTATCAAACAATTCGGAAATGTTAAAGGTTTCTAATTCAAAATGGCCATATGTCTTTTCTTACGTTTTTGCACGTGCGCAATATGATTTTTACATTTTTTAGGTGATACTGAACATTTAATCTTTAACATCTCCGAAAATATTGATCCTACGAAAAAAGAAAGGTTAGTTTCAGAACAAGCACTTTAAAATACAGAAAGAAATATCATAAAAATCAAATGAACACGAATTTTGTAACATAGTGTAATATAATAATGTTTTTCGAATTCCTGATTTTGAACCTCTTATTCAGTTTTATCAATTAAAAGGTGACTCAGTACTGACGAAATAATAATTAGGTAAGAATATAAACAATACACAAACATTCATTTTAGTTTACTATTTGAACATTGCACAGTAGATAGGTAGAGAGTTCTGGCTCACTTTTTTCCGTAAGATTAGAAAAGTTGCAATTAGAATGTAGAAGGCTGTGAGATTGGTTTCGCTCCTTGTGCTGACTTACAAATCAGAGTGTCGAAGTATGCGATTCTCAATATGGATATTGAAAATCAATACGTGAATCCGGGGAATTGTACTTTTTCACCCAAAAATATGGAATAGGACATGACATCCGACGTCACAATATCACGCTATTAATATCTGCTATCCCCGGAATTGAAGTTTTTCGCCCCAAAATACTGCAATTTATATAATAAATGTTTATCGCAATGGTGTCATATTACATTGAACAGTGTAAAGATCTGTTACCGTCTCAGTGACTCTTGGCTCCCTTTGTTGCGCGCCAACACCATGCGTCAGAGATGAAATTAGATCTATGTGCTGATACGATTGGCAGGCTTTGTTTCTATAAGCAAATGGATTGTATAGACATTTGACAACTTTGCGGCACCCGTCCAACATAATTTCTTCGATATGTTTAATATTAAATTCCTTGGAAGTTCTCCTTTGATATCTGCCGACAGGAAGTTGATGTCATATTTTTTCCAAGAATTGGACGAAAACCGTAAGTCTAATTTTGGTGAGCATGTAGGTTCATCTACAAATTTATTGTTCATACATTCCATAAGTATGCGTAATTCGTTCGACGTAATCTCATTGATATTTTTAAATATAAAATTCCCTCTGATTTTTGCCGACATCATGCGTCAGGGGTCTTATATGTCACATAATGTTAAACAATTCCTGGCAAACAAAATTCCATTCTGATGACATCATCCTAGTTCCAGGAATTATAATGACCCATCAACAATTTTTTCTAAATCGAAATTAAAATAATTGCACCATATTATAACAATTCTTGGAAATTGATGGAGGGGGAAACAATTTATAAGTGGGGTTCGAAATAATAATAATAATAATATCAGAGCTATATAAGACTCATTTATTTGCTTCAGTCCACAGTTATATCCTAAACGATGGGGAAAAACCTTCACGAATTAAGCATTCGATTAAATTTATTTCTGAAACACATCCAAGAACTCAAACAAATACAAGTGCGATCAGATAAAAAATATGAAATTAATGGCATCAAGAGAGCGTGGACTAGGTACGGATTGAGGTTCTTCGCAATTGTGGAAAACAAATTTTCAGTCTTTCTATCCAAGAGGATGGTTACATTGTTTCAACAGGATGAAGCTCTTCTTCAGGCAACAATGAAAACATGTGAAGATAAAGATCTCTATATGTTGTATTTGGGTGGTGTGTACAATCAAATTGAATTTGTGAATAGACAATACATGGTGGGAAACATCCATTAAACACTCAGTGCTTAAAAACCATTCATGCAAGCAGCATCACCATCATGCCATATACTCATCGAAATCAAATGCTACATTCTACAACATATAACCTAAATTCATCATTCACAAAGCAAATCATTGTTGGAGCTGAAACTCAAAAAGACGGGAGCTTGACTTTAGCAGTGCAACTAGCTGCAAGTCATCCACGTGTCACCGTATCCCTACAACCTGAAGGCTGGAAACTGTTACAAAGCCATTTTAAACTGATTTTATTATATTTTAATGGGGAAGAGAAGCAGCAAAACATCAATTGTGAAAGTTTTATTATCCATTTTTCTGCATCATATGGAGATTTTGCAGTAACATTATATGAAAATGATCAAGATGGAAATGCACAAGGAAAACGAAAATATCCAGTTATATTTCAAGAAACAACGTTTGCTGTTTGTGTGTGTGTGTGTGTGTGTGTGTGTGTGTGTGTGTGTGTGTGTGTGTGTGTGTGTGTGTGTGTGTGTGTGTGTGAATTTAGGGGTTAAAAAAAGAAAAATACTAGGTGGATTTGATCACCCTCGCATCACGGTTGGTTTGTAACCGAATCATGCTGCCCAAAACAGTTGGGCGACTTTTTTCCTCAAGAGTCAGAGAGCGTATTGGCGTGCGACCTTGAGCATCACGCTTCGCGGGGGGAAATGGTTCTGCCCAAGCCAAAAAAGGATGTGGTCATGAGCAAAATCGTGGGGTCGCGAAGAAAAAGGGTGAAATGGTGCACGAAAACAAGAGATGATTGCCGTCGGTTGACGAGAGGAGAAAGAGGGGTTTCGTTGGTTGTCGCCCGTCGAAGGGTGAGGACAAGGGTCAGTGGTGGGGGTAGGTGCGAGCGCGTGCGCAATTATGCGTGCGTGTAACTTGACTAGGGACACGGACAAGTAGCGACTGCGAGAAAGGTAAAAGGTATTCGGCTTGCAGGATAAGTAGGCGCGGGTACGCGGTACCGCAGTGTTCGGAGCGTGGAATAATGGACTGGATAGGAATGGCACGGTATAACACTGCAGCGTGGAAAAGGACTTTATTGCGAAGTCTCGCGAGACTCTCCGGACGCTGACCTCCACCCCCACCCTTCGCGCGCATCCTTCTATCCTATATGGACAATGAAACGTGCTTTCTCCACGATACAGGCACAACATTTTCGAGCGTTTTTCTTTTTTTTTTCACATGTTTCAGAACATGGAAATTTATATTATTGTCATGATTATTGTCCGAAAGTTACATAAATTTAAATTTTGATATTAAACAGTTTCAAATCAGGAATATTATGAGTTAACAAATTTATAATTCGAAAATTCAAATTAGCATATTGAAAAGATTAATTAAGCCATTTTAATGATGTTAGAATTTTAAAAAATGTATAAAGCCATAAAACATTTTTTACTTTTACATTTGTTATAATTTTTAAAGAGTGGGGGGAGGGGGTCATAATATGTAACGTCGCACCAAAAGGACGGTTAACACTGATCTGTGGTTCTGTAACATGGGCTGTAAGAGGGGTAAAAAATTCTCGAACTTTTCGCGACGTAATACGCAAACGTCATAATAATTTCTATTTTATACAAAAATAAATTGTAGTTAGATTGCAGGCTTGGTGACATGATAAGGAGCATATCCGCAGGTATGAGAACGTTATTCTTAGTGAATAGTTTGAGAGCCAAGAGAAATTCAGCTCAGTGTCATGGATCACTTCTGGATTCAAGTCCCGTTAGCCCAGCGCTGACGATCGATAGATACGTTCCTCGGAAAGAAAGAGCTTGCCTTGGTAACGGGAGCGGCACGTCATTAACGTGATTTAATTGTATGGTATGGCACGAGTCATCGACACCTCGAAACTAAGCGAGTATTCTTGTCAAAACATGTCAATACCATCTTTGTTCTAAAATTTTATTTGTAGTTGAAAATGTTATATGTAGCTAAAGCCAATTTATATACTCTAATTCTGAATTAATGATATTTGAATTTCGAAGTACAAAGTAGTGCAAAGTCGTTCACTTCACTAATTTTTACGTGGAGAAAGACGACTACTTATTATATATATTAATAAATAACTTTCGGGTCTCAGCTTGGCTATAAAAACGATGCAAGCTCATCTATATTGCTTGAAGACCTCTAGGAAAAATCGGATTAAAAAAAAATCTCGTATGAAGTTAAAAAAAATGTTACAACGACAAATACACTCCCAGATAAAGAACATTCTACAACATTTCAAAACATTTCAGACAGAGCAGTAAGGATAATGAGGTGGAAGCATGAGATATAGTGAAAAGAGAATAGAAGGGGAAATGCTATTGGGTGAAGACAATAATTGGAGAGTTGGTAATGTGGGTGAGGTTATTGGAGAGAGTGATTAGGGGTGAGATGTTGAGGAAGCCGGAGGTGGTGGCAGGGGATGTAGGGGTGATGTAAGATCGGAAAACTACCCGCAAAGTATAAAAATGTTTTTTTGTCCGACCCCCCTTGAAAACGACGCTTCCAGCCTAGTGACGTTCGCACATGCGCACTCCGCCGCTGGGTCAACATGAAACTTTACGCCCGCTACATAAAACTTTACGCTCGCTACACATACACTGCACCCCGCAAGTGAGAATATGGAGAAATTGATCTTTATCTTTGAAAAAATTTTATTGCTAGACCCGACATTCTTCCTTCTGCAAAGTACGCTATTTCTTCCTTCACCTATAATCTAAAATTGTCAAGTACATCAAACATCCTCTATCTGCTTCACAGGCTTGTGTTCAAGGAGGGGGACAAAAAGTATGGTATGTATCAAGGGCGTAAAGCCATTTTGCCTTCTTTACGCCCTCGATACACAATATACTATTTTGAACTTGTGTACAGGTTCAAGACAGGCGCGGATCTACAATGGTGGTGAAAGCGGCGTTCGCCCCCCCCCCAGGATTTTCTGACTTATATTCACTTTTTTCTTTTTCACTGAGAAAT
The DNA here is from genome assembly GCA_011634705.1 of Andricus grossulariae. Lineage (NCBI taxonomy): Eukaryota > Metazoa > Arthropoda > Insecta > Hymenoptera > Cynipidae > Andricus > Andricus grossulariae. The sequence continues at coordinate 51,083,167 of JAABKJ010075445.1, forward strand.
GAAGAAATGCTGTAAAAAGTATGCAATTTCATAACCGCAAAAATAATTGAAAATTGTTAATTAATATTTAAAAGGTTGCGAAATATATAAAATAATGTTATATGTGTAAAATAGTGTGTATATATATACAGAATTCTGTATACAATTTTCTGACCCCCCCCCCCAATTAAGTTAAACATAAAAAACCGTAGGCATATTTTTCACTAACACTCCGTTTTATGTAGTTTGTTTACATGTTTGTTTTAAAAGGGTTTTGTTAGAAATTATGTTTCTTATAATCATTTTTGAACATAAAACTGAAATTGGGACACCCTGCGGCCAGTTCATTTTGAAAAATGGAATATATATATATATATATAAGTTCCAAGCGATAGGTGCAGAGCGTGTCATACACACGTTGAGAACCTAGAACAGATACTATCAAGGTGTCCCACCCACGCAGGAACCACTTATATCTACAGACACAATGCGGCCCTAAGAGTGCTTTATAACCATCTTTGTTAAGTGCTCAAAATGTTGTCCTCGCACTTCGATGCACTTGTTAATCCGAGCTTCGAAAGATTCCACACAATTGCGAAGTGTGTCGGGTGTTATTTGTGCACAAACAGACCTGATTCGCTCGATCATGTTATCACCAGTTGTGGGAACTTCTTGATACACGCGACTCTTTAGATAACCCCACAAATAGAAATCCGGCGCCGTAAGATCTGGCGATCTGGCTGGCTAATTTATCGGACCTCCTCTACCGATCCATCGTCCATTGAATTCGCGATTGAGTACATCCCTCGCGATTGCCGAACAATGTGCTAGACAACCGTCATTTTGAAACTACATGTTGTGTCGCTCTTCCAAGCCTAGGCCTTCAAGCAATATTGCAAGTTCATTTTATAAAAAGCTACGATATTTTTCACCGTTCAAATTTCCATCAATAAAATACGGACCGATGAGTTGATCTCCAATTATTCCACACCAAACATTCACGGACCATGTACGCTGATGCTCAACTTCACGCAACCAGTTTGGATTTTGTACACTCCAACAGTGCATGTTGTGCCAATTAACGTTACCATGGTTTGTGAAAGACGACTCGTCTGTAAACTGTACTCGAAAAAAGAAATTCGGGTTTCCTTGTATCTGCTGAACCACCCATTGACAAAGTGTCACTCAGTTCTGAAAATTATTGCCATGAAGTTCTTGTTGCAGTGAAATATGATAAGGATGATATTTATAACGTTTTTATACCTTCCAAACACTGCATATAAATATTCCGGAATCACGGCTTAATTTTCTTGTACTAACATGAGGGTCACATGATTGACTGCAGCTAAAATCACAATTTCATTATCAACTCCAGTAACTGTTAATCGACGCTTCTTTTTTTTCGGTTGTACACTTCCGTCAGTGATGAAGTTTTGTACAACCCAGTAAAAGGAAGAGCGTGAAGGAACACTTTCTGGAAAGCGTTAAGCATAAAGCGCCAGGACATCATTGATATTCCTGCCACTTTCTCCGTAAATGAGAATCATTTCAATCATTTGTTTTTGAGATAGTATTTCCATTGTATAAGTAATGAAGTCAAGTAGTGAGGGAATACAACGACACCCAAACCAACTGAAACGAACGTGACCAATAGCAATAACCCAAAAGAAAGCAACTAATTACGACCAACTGAAATGAACGCAACCAACATCCCAAATCAAATGAATACGTGCGTCCACCCGCGCTGTGAGCTTCATTTGTTTCTTCATCTTAATTCTCTTTATACGATGTGCCATCTCACTTGGCGATATTCGTTTATTTTTAGTTAGCAATAGTTTATGAGTTACTCCGCTCTACGATTTTCATTTGTTCTTGTTCGCAGCTTACGTTCACTTGCCATCACATTGTGCATCATGAAAACCATTATTAAAGATCCAAATTAGCTTATGCAAGTTTTTGAGGATGAATGATGTCTTTGTCCTTCATATAGGGTTCCGCGACGTACTAAAAGATTTGGAAGAAAAAATTTTCAAAGTACTGATACCTGCTTTCAAGGGTAATTAGAAAGCAACTGTCAACAGAAGTTTGTGAGAGGCACACTTCGCAGTTGTGTGGAATCTTTCGAAGCTCGGACTAACAAGTGCATTGAAGTGCGTGGGCGAAATTTTGAGCACTTATTGTAAAATGTTAATCGAAAACCAGCACCCCGATGGTGAGAAGCGAGGGGTCTCACCGAAATCAAGCACCCCGATGGTGAGGGGCGAGAGGAGTCACCGAAATCAAGCACTCCGATGGTAAGAGACGAGGGGACTCACCGAAATAAAGCACACCGATGGTGAGGGGCGAGGGGACTTACCGAAATCAAGCACCCCGATGGTGAGAGGTAAGGGGATTAACCTAAATCAAGCACCCTGATGGTGAGAGGCGAGAGGACTTACCAAAATAAAGCATCCTGATGGTGAGAGGTAAGGGGACTCACCGAAATCGAGCACCCCCATGGTGAGAGGCGAGCAGACTCACCGAAATCAAGCACCCCGATGGTGGCAGGCAAGGAGACTCACCGAAGTCCTTGAAATAATTAACAATTACATTTTTTGCAATTGCAGCACCATCTATCGTGAATCGGAAAAAAATCTTCGAATAAAACTTACGTATTTCATAAAGGAGAATCTGAATCTGTGATAAATAATTGGGGTTCCCATTTGAAATTATAAAGTTACCTCCACTCCTGCCTCCTGAGGGGACAGGGTGGGGTGAATTTGTTCAGAGTCGATTTCCCCCCTCGCAAATAAGAAGATTTTATCACGGATATTTTTTCTTAGGATGCGTATTTTTTGAGATATTTCTATGTCTCAAGTTAAAAAAAACACCTCGTATATATTTCCAACGCGCTGTGATCCCTGAAATATAATAATGAGAGTAAGATGTGAGAGATAGCAAAATGGAGACATATAAACCATGGCCTGAATAGCCGGTTCCCGAAGATCCCGTTTAGTCAGTTCGTGGTATTAAATAAGCACAAAAATTGTAAACAAATAAATAAAAATTGCACAGTAGTAAAGTAAAATTTAAAAAAATCAAAAATATATAGTTTACCCTAAAGTGAGTGAAGACAAAGTGGGAAGAGAGCAAAGAAACGCCCTAATTCTTTACGGAAGAAAACCGACTTTTCCTGGTAAAAGGTTTATCCGTGAAAATGTGTAGCTGCTGGAAATCGTCTCCGCTTCAGTGTTGGAAGATCAACTGACTGGCCCGAGACGGTAGCACAGTCCGTGGGCCATTCAAGGCGCTTTCTGCTTGGAGAGAGGGACGGGCGCGGCTTTTGATTGGCCGCGTTCGAGAGAAGAGAGGAGAGAATCACGATTCGCCTCAGAGGTGACTACCTCCGTCTCTGCAAATAAAACATAAAATTTTTAAAATGTAAAAACACAAAGTAAAAATATTCGCTATGCATATTTCTGTATTTTCTTAAATATAAATAAATATATATGTATGTATACATTTATCCGTGATTCGTATACATAATACACATATGTATATATAATTATTATATATATATATATATATTATTGTAGGAAAAAAGCCGGGGGAACCTAACACTGCTAAAATCGATAATTTTCACAAGTATCACATGCCCTTAAACTAGAAGTGTAAAGATTTGTAAGTAATGGATATGTAATAGCATAAGTAGATTAAGATGCGTTTGCGTTATCGCTCGCTCTCTCTCGCACTCTCGCTTTCGACCACTCGCACACTCGATCGCTAACATCCCAAATAGCGCTATCGTCAAAAATAGAAATAAGGTCCTAGATATAAGATTTTATGTAAATTATGTAAATAGGTGTAAATAACTGTAAATAGTAAGGATGAGATTTATAAAATATGTAGACAGAAGTATTGTAAGAAGTGGAAGTCATGTAAACCCTTAGGGGACACATTATGAATAAAGAAGAAGGTAATGTTGATCGATGATGACAAGGTCAAGGGCAATTCGATATTCGCTTCTATGGGCTCATTTCTAGAGACGTGATTGTAAAAAACTATTTTAGAATACTGGGCTTGAAATTAGAAAGAAGTAAAATCGCTGTTAACGTTAATCGAGAACCTTATATTGTTGATAGAGTTTCTGTAATAATTGTTGTTAATAAACGGGCATTTCGTTTCAGGTTTATCGTGCTTCCAGGATTGATACCGACGTGCATAGTCGGGACCAATTTCCTGCCTAGGACACATTGAATCGTCGAAGAGTCTAATTTCTTATGGATAAATTCCTTAAGAGGGACGTTCGATACAACTAAATTTAGAAGCAATTATCACGAGCAAATAAAAATTGAAGCTACGCCGATTAATCCAGATGTTAAAAATCTAAATAATGCTCAAACTCAGCAGAAAATAATGTGATGCGGCTTCCTTTAACTGATGTTCATTATGGACGTTTTTCCACTCCAAATAAACCTGTCGTTTTTATACTTTATACTTTCATAATAGAGACGCACCAATTGCTCTTTCATTGTGGTATATACCAAATGATATAGAATTAACTATAAAATTTTTAGCACGTTATGTTTTTGATCTAAGAAATGAGAACTCTCACGGACTTCAGAGAATAGGTCAAATTATTGATTACGATTCTGCCCAACACTTACCACAAAATATTTTCCGAAACGTATCGTTTTGACTTTCTCAGATATTATTAATTCTTAAAGTTCCCCATAATCTTTTTTATTGATTTTTAGGTAATACCAACTTTTTTTTCAATATTTGAACTTTTGACAATGTTCAGTGGAATAAAAAGAAGCATATTCAAACCGAAAACAAAAGCTTATACTTTTTTTATATTTTTAAATTGACTTGTCCCAGAGGTACTGCTGTCCCAAAAGTACTGACTGTTTCCTACATATTGTAGCTCTGTTAATGGTTCCTATTGAACTGTGGGGCTTTCTATATTCAAATAAATAAATAAATTACCAAGATAAACTTCTAGACGATTTCGTCTTAAAGATAGCCATTTCTTAACAGCAATTCAAGGAAAAAAATTTTTATTTGATTGGAAATTTCTTTTTTCTTTCAAGAGATTTAAACTCGAAACATACAATTTACGAGTTTCACATCTTTCTGAGCAATAGATTCGGAAATAAAACTTTGCGAATATGTCGATTATGCTAAAAAAAATCTATTTTTGTATCGCTGTAGTTTGAAAACAAGGGACGAAAAAGTTTTCTTTTTGCACAAAAATGACAAAAATTATTTTTAACTATTTTTGTTCACAAATAATGATATTATTAACAAAATTTTTTTAACAAAAACTGACCAGGTTATTGAAGAAATAACCAAGATATTCGTAATCAGGGGACCTATTTTCATATTTAAAGAAAGGTATCCCTGGGGGTACCTCTTAGCGAATACAGAAGTGTTAGGGACTCGATTTTCTTAGCTAACACACGAGATGTAGACCTTAGTGAAGTTTTAAAATCAGGCGTGCAAGAAAAAAACTTATACAAAGTTATCCAAATTTGAATGGTTGGTCTAAATGTTAATGTTAAAATCTTTGATGATGTATGCTAAGAGCTTAAAGATTCTTCAGAGGATTACCCTGAATTGTTGAAAATGGGTAGCTGTGAAATGCATTCATACCATGGTGGATTTAATGCTGGTATTAATGCTTCTCATTAGAGTTTAGTCGAATAATCTAAATGATTTCTAGAAATATTAGATCCTTTACAGAAGTACCTGACTTTCCTACAAATTTTTAAGAAGGAACAAGACAAGAAGAAGAAGGAAAGAAAGAGCAGTAAAATATAAGGAAGGAGAAAGCTACTAAAGAAGAACGAAATTTAACCAAGAAGAACAATGCAATGTTGTCACAAAATGTACACAGAATAGGTTTCTTGCCTGAATCCAATCTTGATATACGAGCATTATAATCCTCATCGTCGAAGGCTGACTTATGGCCTATTCCTGTTTTGAATCAAATCTGTTTTCGGAAGGAAAAATGGGCTAATTTCAATAGTTTTTGTTTAAAACATTTTTTTTCATTTGAACCGGAGCATTCGAAAAAATCGTCTTACACAAAAAGTATTAAAATTAGCCATTTTTTCACTCCGAATACAGATTTGATTCGAAGCAGGAATAGGCCTTATTATCTAAAAAAGATGTAATTCTAGTATTTATGGAGTAAAATTAGGCAATTCAATTTTGTTGTTGGGCCCTGGTTCCAATGCCCTTAAATTAACCATTTAGCGCATTTATTGCTTTCTATTGCTTTCTATTGGTTTGGTTGTGCATACAACGAGTCTGTTTCAAACAAATACATTGCATCTTGGAGGCTTTGAATGAAACAACGCAGTTAAGATAAGAAACTTAATTTAATTTATGCAATTATTAGACGAAAGAGTAAACCCGAAAGAAACTACCATTCAAGCAAGCTTTAATTACTTGCGTTTGTATGTGCGATTACTCGTCTCCGCATATGATTACAGTGAAAACTCTCGTATTCCCCTGACCTTGAAACGAATCGATTGGAAACGATTCTTTATTCCCTAGCTGAAGGGGGCCCCACCCTTACCTTGCCGGAAAGCGCGGGTGATTTGAAATCAATAATAAATACTTGTCCATCTAAAAGAACCGACCGGACAGAAAAATAAATGTCTATAATTCATATTTTTAAACAAGTAAGTTATTTATTTATTGTAAACAGAAGAATATTTCGAGACCTAATTCCGAGGTATCGATTTAAAAGTGTTTGATTCGTTTTTCCCGTAAAAAAATCCCATATCGGAATGAACTTTAAGAAATTATATACATTTGAAAAAAGTTTTTAAAATCGATATATCTTGAAAACTATTCGAGATATCGATTTAAAACTTTCAGATTCGTGTTTCTCGTCAAAAATCCTATAGGAATCAGCTTCAAAACTTTGTCACCACGGATATCGCAATCTTGCCCGATGCATGTTATGTACAAAAAGCACTGTGTTGCAGCACCATGGTCGGAAGGTGAAGTTAAACGCTCGTGCTAGTCAATCGCCTTCTTTCTGACTTAGATGCACAATGAACTATTCTGAACCATTACTGAAATTAAGAATGAGAAATGTAAGTTTTTAAAATAAAATGACTTTAGAAATATGTCTTGTAAACTGAATGATTTCATATTTGAAAGTCTTGCACACTGAAGTCTTCAAACTCAAAACAACTCAAAACAATTACTTCCCGGTTTTCCCGGCCAAGTGGACCCTGTTGATTCTCATCATTTGTGAAATTATTCGATATTTAATTGTCCCAATACTACTGAAAATATTTTAAAAGGATAAAAGCTCGTTTTAAAATTTTAGCAATTCGAAAAATATCAATAAGGAGTTTAATATTTCTTGTTGTTGGAACAGGACGGAACAGATTCACGCCGTCCAAAATTTTGGTCAAGAAAATAGGAGATCGAGCTTCCTATAGGTATTGAATGACCTTGGCAGGCAGGAACTATATGTATGTAGGATACCATGTAATTGATACGACAGCGGATTGCGTCTTACTAGTGACAATAAGAATAAGAGCAGAGAAAGGAATGGGTTTCCAATAGCGGTGTCGAATGATCTAACTACCATAAAGTATTTTTCTCGCGAATAAAAAAGAGAAATATTAAAGTCTAAAAAAATAGTTTACCCCGGATTACCTTTTGAATAGTTGATCTATTATACAGAAAATAAACTAGACAATGTTTATAACATTTCAAGCTCATTTACAAGAATGAACTGTGGCTTGTTCTCTTCAGTTTGAAAGCAGATGCTGGCGGTTTTCCTTCAGATGTTTGTTTTATTTTGCGGCTTAAGAAAATCCTTTAAAGGGCCAACAATTTACCAAACTTGTACTTCCAGAAGATGTGGAAAGAAAGTACAGTACAAAGTACAGTACAGTATAAACGATATCTGTAGGTAACATATGTTAGATGTTCAGGTACTTTGTAATGATAGCTTTATTCGATAGATACCGAACTCGGAAATTATTAACAAAGCACCGATCGTTAATAATGATTTCTTTATACCTTGCTTAAGCCCAAATGATGTTTCCAGGATGTTTTTTCACCGTGTTATTTTCTTTGGGACCGGAAAAGTTTGTCCTATAGAAGCTATTACTTGTTCTTTTTCGAGTCCGATAAAAGCCAAAGCTGATTCATACCATGGTGTAAATGGTAAATTACTTACTTGTACAAGTACCAAGTTAATTACGCGTTTCTTTATTTCTGATCTTTCTTCTTTTTGTTAGTGCGCCAAATGTAATCCTATACAGCAATGTATATGATGTATTTGTTCGCGTTTTCGAGACCCATCGATTGCCCAATTGAAAACAATTGCATGACCTACAATAACCTACTAATATCGTTTTTCAATTTTTTAACAAAATTATTTACCTTATTTATAAGAGGATTTTTTTTCTCATTGAGAATATAACAGTCTTTGATGTAATTGTTCGTGTCTTCGAGACGCGTAGATTGTTCTATTGACGAACTTTCGAGGGCCATTCTTGATTAATCAATAGCGACCTCGATAGCGACTTTCAAAGTTCAAATGAATTTACATTGTTTCTATGAAGAACACTTTTGTTTTCATTTGGAATGTAACACTACCGAAAGTGTAAAGTTGTTCGTTGTAAGAGAACACATCGATCCCAATTTGGAAACGTTGTCATGTTAAAAAGGTTGTGTATACAAAGTCGGTACCGGTAAAAAAAATTGTCGGTACGGGTAAAAAAATTACCGGTACCAATAATTTTTTCACTGGTTTTCTAAAAAATATATTTCAAGGATGGAGCCTAGACTGCTGCCAAAACTATTAAAAAATTGATTTTTCTCCCATGTGTTTACTGCTACTGTTTGATCCTCAATATCGGCCATCTTGCTAGTTGACGTCCCAGACTAAAAAACATTGGAAAAGGTTAGGGGTAAAACTGAACTGTGTGAAAAAGTGTTGGAAAGGGGCAAGGGTTTGACCAACACTATTTCTGTGAACAGTCACAGGGGTGCCGTGCGCCCTAAAGATATGTTGGAAAAGAGTAGTTGTTTGACCAACATTATATTTTATTATATTATTCAAATTCCTTATCAAAACTTGCAATCTCGAATCACTTATTCTTGAGACACAAATCGACAATATAAAGTGTTATATATACATAAAACGTTCCATCTAAAGCGTCAAAAGCCAAAATTGACAAAATAACTCTTAAATCACATAATTTAACCCTAAAGTGTCTGATAGCTCCTTTAATATGCTTAAAATATGTGACTTAAAAAAAGGTTGTGTATAGACGTCCGGTGTCGGGCGCTAGGTTGATATCCGGTAAATTGCTCTGATTGGTTACACGGCAGTGGGCGCGGTCTGCAGCTCTGCGTCCGGCTGAGTAAACTTCTTATTTTCTTAAGACGTGCACAAGGCATAACCTTAAAGTGAAGTATTTGTAGAACTTGGAAGAATATGAGTGTAACTTCTTTTACACACTTGCATATGTAATTGTTTATTGGAAATGAGATATTTGGTGTTTCCGATTTTATATTTTCTTGTACATTTACTCTATCATTATTTTATTACTAAGAACATTTTTATATAATTCTATTTGTGGGAGTTATAGCCAGTTATTATTTTAGAAATGTATAAATTATTTGTTTTGGTGGATTTTCGAGTCTGCCAACGGACCATCAGGTCCAACCCAGTTAGAGCGGGGTTATGACATCTTCCCAAATAGGAGTTTTTCTGGCAAAAATATTGGCAACATTGTAAGGGTCGGTCAGCACTAACTGATTTTCCGGGTTTTTTGAAAGACAGTTACTTTTGGGACTTTCTCTTGACTCTCTCGCGTGCGCGGCAACTCCGGTGTAGGTTTTTGTCCTTTTTACTCTTTTCATGAATAAACTTACATTACATAGTACACTTATTACGTTGTGAATTTACTTTTTCCACCATCAGTTACGAACAAATTACATGCCTAGTAGAGGCTACAGTGGTGACCCCGACGTGATTTTAACACGCAGATTGCAGCAGAGCTCGTAGCGATAGTTTTTTTTAGTGCCAAAACAGTGACCTAGTTTGTGTGTGCGTCAGTTAAAAAAAAAAAAGAAAAATGCCTGATAACGGAAGTGAGAATACAGACCCAAATAGCAGGGAAAATAACGATGTGGTTTTAAACGCAGCCCCAAACGCGAACAATCGCCCAATTTCAATCGACCGAGTGAGTGTAAAAATACCACCTTTTTGGCGAAAAGATCCGGAATTGTGGTTTGCACAGGTGGAAACTCAGTTCGCCCTCGCGGTTGTCAGTGCGGACGAAACAAAATTCAATTACGTCGCCGGAACCTCGACGCGCAATTCGCTTCCGAAGTTCGCGACATTCTCACTTCCCCTCCCGCCGACGGGAAATACGAAAAACTAAAAAGTGAGCTGACTCGTCGTCTCGGAACGTCACAAGACCACAAAACGCGAGAACTTTTGGAAACACAGCAAATCGGTGACAGAACGCCTTCGCAGTTTTTGAGACATTTACACGGGTTAGCGGGTCGAGTGTTTTCAGGAGAAGCTCTATGTTCCATTTGGCAAAATCGATTGCCCACGTCAATGCAGGCAATCCTCGCGACTCAGAATCAGGCCACATTGGAGCAAACGGCAGAACTCGCGGACGCGATCGCATTAAAAAACCCTTCAGGTCGTATAGACGCGGCATCGACAAGCGCCTCAAGCTTAGCCCCTATGCAAGCTATGTTCGAGCAGTTAACGTTGCTCACAACAAAAATCGCAGAGATGAGTACGCAACTGTACAAGGTTTCGCAGAGCGGAAACCGCGGTTGTAGTCAATTCCGATACCATTCGCGAGACCGTCGTCGGAGCCTCTCCCGTACTTCGAAAGTGGATGGACTTCGTTGGTACCACGATAAATACGGAGACCAAGCTCGATATTGTAGATCACCGTGTACGTTTAAATCGGGAAACGACCAGGGCCGGCGCTGGTGGAGTCGCTGCGTGCGAGGCAAGCTGGCTAGGAATACGTGCGATTCGAGGATCATCTCCGTGATTGGAACTTTTGCACCAATACCCAGATATTACAAAACCAGCTGGAACGTTCCGTGAACCAAGACAGTCGACGAGTCATTTTATCCTGACTACCCCAGGCTCACCAGTCTCTGAGAGGCCTAGAAAACTGGCTCTAGATCGTTTGAAACAGGCCAAGAATGAATTTCAGCAAATGGTACAAACGGGCCTCGCCCGACCTTCAAAGAGCAGCTGGTCAGCACCGCTTAACATGGGTCCCAAAAAGGACAACCAGTGGAGACCTTGCGGTGATTACAGACGACTAAATGCCAGAATGATACCGTATAAGTACCCAGTTCCACATGTACAGGATTTCGCTTCTGCTCTTCACGGAAAAACATTTTTTTCCACCACCGATCTCGTTAGAGCCTATAATCAGATTCCCGTCGCCAAAGAAGATATAGCAAAAACAGCGATCACGACTCCTTTTGGACTTTTCGAATTCCCTTTCAGGAGTTTCGGTCTTCGTAATGCCGCTCAAACTTGCCAACGATTTATGAACGAAGTGTTGAGCGGACTTGATTTCCTGTACCTATATATCGACGATGTTCTCATAGCCTCAAAGTCAGAAGAAGAGCACAAGGAACACCTTCGTCAGGTCTTCGAGAGGTTTCAAAGTTACGGCATCCTGATTAATCCTGCGAAATGTGTCTGGGGTGTATCTTCAGTAAAATTCTTAGGATTCATGGTAACTCCTCATGGTATTACACTTCTCCCTGAGAAAGTGGAAGCGGTTTTGAATTTTCCCAGACCTGAGACAGGATCGACGTTTCTTAGGAACCATTAACTTTAACAGGATTGGAATTCCAAAAGCAGCATAAATTCAGGCACCTCTCAATGACCTACTTCAGGGAAACATTAAAGGAAAAGCACCCATCGAATGGAACCCAGAAGCTCTTGAAGCCTTCGAAAAATGCAAGAAAAGTCTCGCTGATGCCGCCCTGATTGCTTACCCAGCACCAGACGCAACCCTAGCCTTATTTTCAGATGCCTTAAACTTCGCGGCTGGGACCGTGCTTCAGCAACACGTAAATAGAGAATGGCAACCTCTGGGATATTTTTCCACGAAACTGAGCACGACTGAACGGAAGTACAGTGCTTACGATCGCGAACTCCTAGCGATCCAGAAAGGTGTTAAACATTTCAGATACATTTTGGAAGGCAGAGACTTCATCGTGTTCACTGACCATAAACCAATCACCTTCGCGTTTCAACAGAAAGCGGATAAGTGCACATCACGACAGTTCAGATACCTACATTTTTTCGGTCATTTTACAATGGATATCAGACACATTTCAGGGAGTGACAATATCGTGGCTGACGCTCTCTCCAGGATAGAGGAATTGTCAACTGGGATCGATTTCGCCGCCCTTTTCAAGACGGCTCGACCCTTCATAACGAAATCTTTTCGTCGAATAGCCTTCAATTCTTTGCACCAACTCTTGCACCCAGGCGCCAAGGCCAAAGCGAAACTCGTCTCTCAATGTTACGTTTGGCTTCGAATGCAGGCTGATTGTAAGAGCTGGGCCCGAGCTTGTATACAGTGTCAGCACTCAAAAGTCTCGAGGCATGTGTCCTCACCCGTAGCAGATTTCGTTCCGCCTTCATCTAGGTTCGAACATGTCCACCCTTAGTTCGTAACACTCGGAAAATCTGAACAGGGGAGGAGCACGTTTGGAACGCATCGAGCGTTCACCCAGCATTTCCACGTGCCACAGAGGCGCGTGAAATCGATTTTTTGAAACCTCGAAACTAGAAGACCTTCTTAAAATAAATTATGTAAGTTCTAATTTACTCTTCTTTATTGAGATTCATTGTGTTTGGTGAAAAACTATAAATTATATGTTTAATCCTTCTATTCTTTAATTCGCAAACATGTGCGTAAAGAAATATTTCTTATTATTTAGTAGTGTATCGCCGCTTACAGAATTTCAGGAGCAAAAAATAAACTAAAGTCTACAAATTTTACAGAATTGCATATTCGAGAACGATAATTATCAATAATTATATATTCATTTAAAATTTGAAATAATAAAAATCTATTTTTTCAAGACAAAAAATGTGGTATCGGAAGATTTAAACTTTAATTATTTTAAGCCTAAGTAGCAGGTTCTATGACCTCTCGTTAAGTTTTACGAAATATCTCGTCATCCCAAAATTCATAGTCAAATATTTTCAATAAGTTTCACTAATCATTCCGAAATTTCTTTTCGAGCTGTCTTAAATTTTCAGCTACTTTTTAACAGACACTCAAATATGGCAAAAAAGACGTTTTTTAACCCTTTAACCCCGCATTTCTCAAAACCGACGCGACGGCGCTTTTTTGTCAGATTCTGAATCAGTATCCCAAAATCTATCAAAAATGACCAGAAAAATTCAAGAGACAAAAAAAGGGTAACTTTTTTAAGACAATGAAAATATAGTATCTTTCTTTATTTCTTAAAAAAATGCAACAAAAGAAGTTTTTATGCAGGGAAAATTCTATTTTAAAAACCAGGTGACACGATTACGAATTTTAATTTTCTACATGCATCTCAGTTTTCCTTAAAATAATTAATTAAAGCAATGAGAATTGGCAGCGGTGTTTTTTCTACAAATAGTTAGAGATATAATCTTCACGTTACACCAAAAAATATAAAAAACTGATTTGCTTTACATTCTAAATTTTATTTTATCACACTGACATCGTTATCACACTTACCTGTATTGACCCTAAATATGATAATTTTACTAACGTAAATTTTTCAATTAAGTCGATTTTGAAAATACCCGTAAACTAATTTTGTTATTTTATGTATACATTTCGATAACAATGTATTTTATTAACTATTTTTTAAATATAAATAAGTTAAATTTCACTATTTACTAGACCGAGGTCATTTGCAATCGGGCAGGCAGTCCATGTTCAAGTCACAGAATCATTTGCCACTCGAATATGTTATTTTTCAAAGGGATAAGACGACATGTAACTTACCAATTTGCCGAACTTTTTTTGTACAATGTCATGAGTATTTGAATTTAAAAATTTGAAAACGCGTCTTGGAAAGAAAAGAGAATTTTGTTTGGCTGAAAAGCGAAAATTCAAGTTTGTTGCCAAAACTATAAAAGATATGAAAAAAGTCAATAAAAACATTGGTTGGTGTGATAAAAACCCAAAAAGGACTCAGCAGTTTTAACAACGAGTTCGTGGAAGAAAGATGAAGTAAATTACAAAAAATTGAGAGTATCGATTATTTAAAAAATACCGACTTCAAAAAAAATTTTGATGTAAAAGTTGTTGAAATTATTTATTTATATTCTTCTTAGTTTTTTATGGCACCATACAAATGTATTGTAGAGAAAAAATTAATTTCACAGGATTTTATTGATATTTCCGCAAGAATCTCGAAAATAAAGCGTGATAATAGAAAGTGTCACATGACATTTTTCTAGAAAATTTTTGGAGAGACTATTTTTTCCTTCGACTTTTCTCGTATCTTGTGTCGTTCTGGTCAAAAACATGAATTTTCGTTTTCAGACAAACAAAAATTCTCTGTAAGGCGCGCGCATAGGACTCGCCAAATCATGGAATATACTATGTACATTAGGTTGAATCTTCAATAAAACCAAGAGAGAAAAAATGCTGGGATTTTTGACTAGATTGACTTTGAATTTTTTCAGAAACAGAAATTTCGGAGTGGCCCTGGTCGGGGCTAGATCTGGCAGAACCTGGCCCCGATCGGGCATCCCAGTCAGGGCCACAGTCGAAATAAAACGTCTAATCCGATCAGGGCCAGACTGGGGGATTCATAGGGAAGGCCCGATCTGGCCCCGACCAGGCCCCTTCTAATTTTTATTTATGAAAATATTACTGAAATTCTATTTATTTAATAACAAAGTAAATAATTAATTAAGAATATTAAACTTTATTATTCGAATATTTGAAAACAATTATCGTTAGTTTCACAGTGTTACTCTATATTCGATTCTGATCGTCCTCAGATAACATATTTTGTATCGTTCAGAACTCAAACCTGCAAAGAATTTTGATAAATTAATTGTAGAGGAAAAACATTATTGTTGACGGAATAAAATTAATACGTATTTTAAATTTCCTTACCCGTGATCCATAAGCACATGTGGTACTCTTTGAAAAGTGTTTTCGTTGGAACCTTTTTCATTGCCGTAAACTGCATCGTAAAGTTGAGAATTTATTCTTTTTGGCAACAGATTTAACAATTTTGTTGAAAATTCGTTTTTTTTTTGCTCAAAGTTAATTTGTTATCAGAGTTTTTATCTGAAAATTCAGCTATTCCATTTTCAGTTGAAACTTTATCATGTATCTTGTATGATTTAAAAATCATCTATTTGGTAGAAAATTCAATTATTTTGTTGAAAAGTCGTGTTTTTGGGTAGAAAATTAATCTTGTTTGTTGAAAATTCAACTTATTTCTTGCAAATTCATTGATTTGGTAGAAAATTAATTTTGTTGTTGTTAAAAAGTCGTCTTTTTGTGTTGAAAATGATTCTTGTTTGTTGAAAGTTAAACATTCAACTATCTTGTTAACAATTCAACTATCTTGTTAAAAATTCATATATTTCGTTGAAAAGTCGTTCTTGTGGGTAGTAAATTATTCTTGTTTGTTGAAAGATCAACTTTTTGGTTGATAATTCAACTATCTTGTTAAAAATTGGGCGTCTGGCATTTATGGCTTTCGAAAGAAGGGGCATTTCCCAGATATATTCGCAACAAACTAGGACTTATACTCCCACTTCACGAAAAACGTCACTAGCTCTTGGACTATTAGTGGCAAAAAACGGAGAAAAGACAAAGGAATGAGTAAAAGGAAAAAGGTGGTATCTGGATGTTAAAGGGACGTCAGTTGGCAAGATGTCTGCACGCCGAGGGCTAAGCAACAATACCAATTGCATGGGACAAAACATCATTTTTGTAACAACTTGGAAGAAAATTATTTTCTACCATAAGTGTATTTGAATATTATTTTTTATTTTTAAAAAGCTATTCAATTAAATAATAAAATCGTTTAAAAAAATCTTTAATTGATTTTATTATCTAATTGAATAGCTTTTGGGAAATAAAAAATAATATCTAAATACACCTATATTTAAAAATAATTATTTTCTAGGTTATTAAAAAAATAAAGTTTTATCCCATGCAATTGGTATTATTGTTTGGCCCTCCGCGGCGCGGCATGCAGACATCTTGGATTCCCCCCACCCAACCTGAAATACCTAATTCCTGGCACGGTGGCGGAATCTTCTTACAATATAGAAGTATATGATTATTATTATATTATTATAATATTATATTACTATATTTAATTTAATTTTCTTTTTTCACCAGTGCTCGATTCTTCCTCAAAAATTCCATCAGGCCTCTTGATGGGCAATGTTATCGAACTGGGAATGTATGACGAGTGCATGTCGGTGCATGTGCACAAAAATGGATCAAAAATTGTAGGCAACCATTGCACGTACATAATGAATTTATCATATAAAAACAAAACTCTTCCCGTTAATCCTCTGCTTTCAATTTGCATGCCATTATCCTGCGAAGAGAAAGATTTGCGGGAGATTTTGCAGAACAGAATTCAAGATATAGGGGGCCATCAGAAATATAATATTTTAAGTCATGACGTTCTTTGTTCCACTGCCCATTCCGAAAAATGGTTCGGTAGCTTCGTCATAATGTAAGTAAGATAATTTATTTTTGTGATAGTTATTACAGGTGTTCAGTGGCTACCCTCGTGAAAAGAAAGACCAACTTAAGACTACGGGCGCACTCGAATTGAGCCAATGATCAACCACCCTTACCCTTCCATGTACGAATTGAGCCCCGCGGTTAAGTAGGCACTTTGGGTGTGCTCGAATTGAGCCAAAGCTACCCCGCCCATCGGAAGTATAAATATGAAACTTTGACTTATCACATACAAGCAAAATTATCTTTTGGTTGCAGTAAAATGGATTTTAAACTTAAGAAATTATATTAGAAATATTTATATTTTACTTAAAATGAATGTTTCATAAATCAAATTTAAAAAATTTATTTTTTTCCATAATTCCAAAAATTATAACTTGAAATATATCAATCGAATTCTCTATTATGCAATAAAAATTAAGCAGTATGGATCGGAGATATATTAGGCAAATATATAATTAAAAAGTCTGATTTATTGGATCAATTTCATTAAATAAGGAACAAAATACTTTCAGGTTCACTGAGAAAAATAGAAGATAAAGTTCACATCGATTTTAGTTGAAAGATTCGCCATATTCACTTTGATCTTAACCATAGTTCATAATTTATGAGATAGGAATTTCCGTCCTGACATTTTATACATGAAAACATTTTTTAAATTAAAATTTGAAATATACTTTTACATTGGGATGGATTTTTAATTACTATTAGTCAAACTTAATTTTATGCTGAAATAAGTTAAAGATGCAACTTATTTATCATATCAGAAATCTTATTAATGCTTCAACCTCAAAATTAATTCGATTCCGATTTCTCGAAAAATACTAATTCCAAATAGCATATTTACAGATTATTTTTCTTCTTCTTCTTATTCTTCTACTTCTTCTTCATTATTTCATATGTACACTGTAGAAAAAAAAATTATCAGGCTGCTTTTCGGTATTAAAACAGAGCCCTAAAATGCAAAATAGCACTTTTATGTAAAATTACTGCTAAATACGGTATTGTTTGGAATTTTTTCAACATCAATTATATTTATTCAATAAGTGACAAGTTTCCCAGTCGAGTTTCCAGTACTTTTCAACTAATTTTGAGTTTTTTAAACAATTATTATTTGCTTAAACAATTTTTTTAGCCTGTATATGCTGACAAGTTATTATATTTTCGGATAAATAAAACCGTCGACGAATTTCAAATATGCCATTTCTTCTTTAACGTATTTGGTGATTATTTAAACAATTTTTATTTATTTAAACCATTTTTCCTCTGTTAATCGTACAAAGTTATTATTTTCTGAAACTAATCACACAATTAACAAATGTTTAGAGTAATCATTAAAAAAAATCTAATTTAGCAACTATTTAAACAGACTATTTTTGCAGACAGAAAATTTTGTTTTCTGACCACTTCTTTCCTCTTAGTTCAAAAAATTATTCAAGAGAAGATAGTTATGAAAATATTATTATAAATGACAATAAATTGTTCAAACAATTATGTCCGTTAAATTTACTTGATTATTGCTTCTATCTAACTGAAAAGTTGAAATTAAGTTGAAAAATTCGGGAAAAATCGTGACTTTCTAAATCCATTCTAAGAGAAAATCGCTAAAAAATAATAAATTGCTTGAACAATTTTTTTTTTCAATTTTAATAATTATCACTACACTCTAAGTAAACACTAGACAAAACTTTGAAAACATATTTTTTTTAAACCGCAACTTCCTAGCATTATTCAAAGAGAATTATATTAAAAATAATAATTACATTGCTTAAACAATCATGTTTCCTAACTTCAAATAATTATTACCTCACTCTAAGTAAAAAGTTAAAAATAAGTTAAAAATTCGGAAAAACCCGTGACTTTCTAAATCTATTCTAAGAGAAAATTGCTAAAATGTATAATAAGTTGTTTAAACAATTATTTTTGTGGAAAGTGGTATCTTATGTATCAGAAATTATGTGCATGAAAATTTGGAAAACAAAATTTCCAATGCATGTTTGGACCATCTAGTCACCTAAGCGTATCATACACAATAAATTTTGTTCTTGTTCTTCAGTGCACATCTGATTATTTTTTTACTGCCTTACAAATTTTCCGTTCATTACTTTACAATGCAGATATAAAATCAAATCAGTATCAAAACAAAAAAATCAAAACTGCATTAAGCTTGAGCCAACCTGTTCATCTTTGGTCTTTTTAGATATTTAACAAGAACATTTAAAAATAGGAGGAAGGGCTTGATATCAATTTGACAGAATTAAAAGAATATGCCACATTTATCTGGAAATAATAACATGTGTAGATAAGCGTTTTTGCCTATCAAGCAAAGAAATATACAACTTATTAAACATCGTTTCTTCCAAAGAAAAAGTTTTGAATAATGCGTTGTCGAAGGCGACGTGCTTCAACCAATTCGGGATCAACACGTGCTCGAGCTTCATGAAGTTCGTTGTCCCGGGGATTATCTTCGTACATGCCAAAAGCAATCTCTTCCTCTGCGATATCATCTTCGTCCTCACCTCGGGGGGATGTGGCTTCTGATGGTGAATGCACATATTGTGCAATGCTGCACATGCATGGATAATTTTTGAAGCCTTTGTAGAAGAATAATGCAATACACGGTGCTTTAAAAGACATCGAAATCGTTCCTTCAATACTGCATTGCAACGCTCTATCGTGGCACGGGTCCTTTTATGACACTCATTATATGAATCTTCTCGTGTGCCAGGCTCAGCATCCTCGACTGGTACGTGAAGCCACGGCCGAAAAGTGTATCCAGAATCTCCTAATAAATAATCTGTGTGTCCTTGTCTGTGCAACTCCCTCATTACGGGAAGTACGTTACTGTTCTCCCAAATAAAACTGTCGTGAGCATTTCCTGGATATTTCGCATTAACGTTCAGGATCCTCATGTCTGAATCACAAAGTAATTGGACATTTATAGAATGGTATCCTTTCCGGTTCACATATATATGTTCTGAATGTTCTTCGTCGTCAACGGGGGGTGCAATAAGAGCAACGTGTGTGCCATCAATGCAGCCAATTACACCTGACATTCCTTGTCTTGTGTAAAATCTATAAATAGGGAAAATGGTTAAAAACGTTATTTTCAACTTATCTTGATACTTGATTTGATTTTAATAATGTACAAATTTTAGCAAGAGAAAGTAACCTTTTCAAAAGATGAGCTCTTGAATTAATTTACATTAAAAAATATATTAAAATAGAAATAAATTTATATATTGAAATAAAAAATATAAATCAGGTTTATCAATGTGTTTTACACTAAAATTTCTACTATAGAATTATCTCTTAAAGGTTTTGGCCCGCTTTTCATCAGAGGTGTATCAGTAAATTCTATTTACGTTATTTTCCTTCATCTACCTTGTATTTTTACAAACACTATGTCTCGTGTCGTCCGACCGTAAACATTACCACGCTTAGATCTTGCCAAGATGTGATTCCTTACATTCTTGGAGTTCCTTTACTTTGGAATGTCAAATTATCATTATAAGTGACCTAATAATTATATTAAAAAAGTGGATTTTAAACACAGAAAGGATGACTTTAAGCCTAGAAATAGTAGGAATAAATGATTTACGCACATCATTGCGGATTTTTCTTAATTGCAGGGATCACAGCGCAAAAAGAGCTCAAAAAAGGGGGAATAGGGCGATTTTCTCACAAAATAGGGGAAAAGTTCAACATTTATTTTTTTACGTCAAAAAGAAGAAACGATCTTTTTATAAGTAATGTTATATTTTTAAGTAATTTTCAATGATTTTTCAATGATTTCTGCCATTGAAGAATTTTTTGTTTAAATTGGATATATGTTCGTTGGAAATCCATTCACAGTGATATAAAAAAGTCAACGAAAAAATAAAATTAGTTAAATATACAATTTCGATATCTTTAGCATCGTTCTCAGAAATATTTCGCTCCAAGATTTGTCATTTTTTCCTTGCTATAATTAATACTTTCAATGTAAATTTAAACCTAAACTCTTTAGTAGAGCGAAGTAAAAATGCTAAATTAATTGGATCGTTTGAGCTGAGGGATAAAAATTTGTGGATCGACATCCAAAATAAGTCAAGAAAAAATTTTGAAATCAGTAAATATCTTCTGCTCTCTTTAAATTTACAATTAAACAATTTTTTAATTAAAAAAAAAACTTTCCTTATTTAAAATTGTTTGAAAATGTACAAAAACATTGTTTTAAAATGGATTCAAATCTGAAATTTCTTCAGCTTGAACCAAAGAAACATGTTTTTGAACCATGGGAAACATTTGGGAATTCATGGGAACTATTGGGAAACTTTTTTTCCCGTGATGTTTATAACATTCAGAAATCGCAAAAAAAAAATGAAATCCCAAAAAACGTATATCACGACAGAAATTTTTTTCCGATAAAGCAAAGCGATAAAATGTTTCTTTGGTTCAAGCTGAATAAATTTCAGGTTCGACATATCCAACTATTTTTTAAATGCGTGAACATGACTCAATCAAAAAAAAAAATGTTTTTACACATTTTGGAAAAAATTGTTACCAAACACAAAATTTATTTTTAAATTTCGTAATTTTTTATTATTGTTCACTCGTAAGCTGTGAATATAACAAATTCGTCATAATTTTTGAACCAACAGGAAGTATTTTGAATTTCAAATCGTTAAAATTTAGTAATTAAAATTACTGTTTCGCTTTTATGGAATGCCAGCTCACAAGTTTGTTTCCCTACTCTTCCATGCTCTTAAACTCAAATAAAAAACTAAAAAGTGTTCGCCTTCTAATACTTATTTAAAAAGTACCATACCATGCAGTGAGAGTATAAGGTCTGGTGTTCTTAATAACGTAAAGAATAGTATTTACAGCTAGCGTTCTTAAAACGACATTCCGAAATTCCGGGGATAACACCTTGAAAATTAAGCTTGAAAATAAATAATTTTCCTCGAAAGTGTGGGTCTGAGCGGGGACCGGGGGACGTTCCCGGCTGTCGCCGTAGCCGTTATCCCCTCCACTCAGCCTTTTACCCTGACGCGGCTGCTCCCTCGTCCCTCGGTCCCAAATTTTTAGATCAATTCATTGAAAATTGGCGGAAATATCCATTTTGTAAGAAAGTACGCGACGCCGTCTACGACTCTCGTTAGCAGATTCAAACGTTTCTCAGCGTTAGTTCTCTCGCCTGTACTCTGCTATAAACATAAAGGACTCGTCTTTTCAATAATTAAACATTAAATAACTTGCCCCTTCCCCAATTAATAGAAAATCGACTGCTTTATATTTTGAACATTTCGTTGTTTTCAGTGATAGAAAAATTTGTGCTTCGCAAGTTGTTCCACCCTTTACTTTGTTTTCTTTATTTTAGTAATAAGGAATGTAAATAAACCGCCTAGTGCCTTTGTTTTTAAATTTTTACCATGAAAATGACTCAGACAATATAATTAGACATTTCTGGTTATTTTTGAGTCTGTAAATTTATAATACATAAAATATTAATGTGCACTGATAATTAGATGTTCCAATACATTGTTTAAAGCATATATTATTGTTTATAGTCATTTTTCCTTAAAATAGAGTTAGAAAGTCGCTATTTTTTCAGAATTTTTCCGCTTTTGGTCTACTTGTAAATTATAATGAGGTAATAATAAATTATTCACGTTAACGAGCATATTTTTTCAAACAACTTATTATTTTTTATAATATTCTCGTTGAATAATGTTCAGAAAGTTGCGGATTTCTTCTGAAATATTCAACTCTTTGTCTACTTTTTATTTAGAATTTAAAGTGTGGTAATACTTACTGAAATTTAACCAAAATAATTGTTCAAACAAATTATTATTGTGTATATATATTTTCTCATATAGTAATGCTAGGTAGATGCGTTTTTTCTGAAATTTTCCACTTTTTGTCAACCTTTCACTTAGAGTTAGAGTGAAGTATTAATTAATGCCATTCAGAAAAAATAAGTGTTTACTCAAATTATTGTTGTTTTTTAACTATTTTTTAATGAAATTATGCTAGATAGTGGGAAGTTTTTCTGAAATTTTTACCTTTTTGTAAACATTTTATTACTATTCGGAAAACTCAAGAGTTCTTCCAAGACTCAGTAATAATCTTTGGCACAAGCGAAGCAAAAATTTTTCTATTTTGAGTTATTTGCTAATTCACTGATAACAACGAAATGTCCAAAAACATAAAGCAGTCGATTTTCTAATAATTCGGGAAGGGGCACGATTTTCAATGTTTAATTATTGAAAAGAGAAGTCCCTTATGCTTATAGGAGAGTACATGCGAGACTAATCACGTTGAGAAGCATTTGAATCTGCTAACGAGAGTCGTAGACGGCGTCGCGTACTTTCTTACAAAATGGATATTTCCGCCAATTTTTAATGAATTGATCTAAAAATTTCCAGTAATCTTCCTTTAATAGTGAGTAAGCAATGTCTCACTTGAAGTTGTTTCAACTCTAAAGTTCCCTAAATACTTTTCTTCACCGAAACTAACAAACGTGCTTACCGTCAGGTCTCAATTTCCACTTAATTATTATCAAACAATTGGCAGTTTTGACTTTTTTCTTCATCATGTAGGCTTCGCTAGGGTATAATGCATGCGTATACCAAATTTAAAACAGTTTGAATCATATTTGTCTGATTAAGGACGCTTTTTGCTTTAAAAATAATTGAATTTGGGGAAAATTTTTTCCCACTTTTTCAATTTTATTATTAAAAATATACATCGGGAAGAAGAACTTTAAATAGAAAATAGTTCCATTTTAATATTCTCTACAAGTCAATATTTTTTTAATTTAATTGTTTGTACTTTAAAATTTGGATAACACAAGACACTTGGACAATTCTTCTTCACGTTTTCGAGCGCTCGCCCGGTTCTTGCATCCCAGCCTTCAATTTCCGAAATGATATGTCATTTTTAGAGTTATAGATTCTATACTTTATTTATTGATTATATAAAAAACTCAACACGTTACTTCGATCTTCTAAAATTCCTGGAATTTGCATTTCGGGTTGCGTTCCACTTTCTTCATTATCTGCATCATTATCTACATAATTTTCAATATATAATCAATAAACTGGGTTAAAATTTATCTACAATTTTTTTATTTGTGTAGCTTTAATACAAACATATTGTTTATTGCATTATACACTTAAACTAGAAGATAAAAAACATGAATTTAATCAACATTAACACACTTCATTTTCCAGCAAGGCTATTTCCCTAAAATGGCAACTAGGTGGTGTTGAAATACTTGAACCGATCTGACTCGGGTCTGGGCCATGAAATTATTCCGATCTTGTCCCGAAGATACTAAACCGATCAGGGCCAGATCGGTAATCAGGAAAATATATGGCGATTTCTACACGGGATGTCGTAAAAAAATTACTGCTGTGCAAATAGGCTCATTACTTAATAAGGTTCAGAAATATAAACAAAATGTTGTACAAGGTGTTTTTACAAAGTTACACGGTAAGTAGCATGAATATTCTGAATCCTCTGCGGTACTGGAAGCAATTATAATTAATAACGTAACGTAGCGAGCAAGTCATTTTAGTTTCTCTAACACCGGCTCCCAGTAGAAGCTCGGTAAATCACATCTATGGCCATGCCTCACGACCGTGAGATAGGTATATATTGTGACGGGGTAATTTGCACCCTGCACAAATACATCTAAAAACTATAAAATTCAGTTTCAAAAATCATTTTACTGGGAATATGAGTTTGGAATCACGGATCAAATCCACGGGCTGTTTGCGAAGAGTACTATACTAGCCGAGAATATAAGAATTCTACGGCTAGTATTCAAAAAATTCTAGTCTTTGTGATTTCGTTAATATATTTAATTTGGAAGATTGCTAACTTCAATAACAAATTAAACTCTAGATGAGATATTAGCCTAGAGTGTGAGAGTTCGAACGGCTTATTTCACCTCATAATTTCATGATTAATTCTCTATTCTCACTAGTAATTTTCATAAACTCACTTTACCTTTTGCATTAAATTTAACAAGTTAAAATAGGAATAACTCATCAACTGTCAAAGACTAGGGAGGTTAGGTCATCCGATCGGAACCACAAATTGTCAGACCACGGGTCGGTGAAATTGCCATCGATCTAGTTAATGGCGGTTCCGAAATTTTGCACTTCTCCCAGTCGATGAGTTTCGTGTAGTCTTTTGCGTCAAAGTTCAACGAAGGAACCTCGAATTTCCTTAATTTTGATTTTCCAGTTGATTGTCTCGCAGAAATTATTCGAGATACTGCCAACTTGCGGATTTTCTGCTTTTCGCCACATAGCATAGCGAGAAGAAGATTTTCTGGGTGAGCAGACTAGGCATTATTTTTTATTACTTTTTGAATACATTCAGAGAGATCTTTCTTCAGGTACGCACTCAAAGAAATGCTTTTCCAGAGGTGTTTCGGGGCATTTTCATTAGAGGTTCATTAGGTTGACACTTAATTTCAAACCACATTGGAACATATACTCTCATGATGAATTGAACTAAAACTCTTAAATCAAATGATGGATTCTTTGTCCCAATGTAAGTTCGAAGAGTTCTACTCATCCTAGTCAACCATCTGGCGTGCGATAATTTCACTGCACTTTTTCAAGCAAGATCTTAAGGTCACTCTCCTTCTTTGATAGCATTCCATATATCTAGCAGGTACTTTTGATCAGAACTAAGATCACAGGTGTCAACTACAGGAGAATT
Organism: Andricus grossulariae; assembly: GCA_011634705.1. Lineage (NCBI taxonomy): Eukaryota > Metazoa > Arthropoda > Insecta > Hymenoptera > Cynipidae > Andricus > Andricus grossulariae. Next base: position 51,108,630 of record JAABKJ010075445.1, read on the forward strand.
AGGACTGTCGACAGCATCGAAGTTTACAACCGGAAGTTCTTCACAAGAAGCTATGCTTTTTCCGATTCGACCAGAAAAATCTTTAGGACCAAAAGTTCCTTCATCAAGTTTTATAAACAAAGCTTTGAATGGCAGCTCATTCCCATGAAGCTGACAGACACTCCATTGTAGCGATTGACCCAATTATAATTCTAGCAATCAATTATACCTGCGTGTTTACCAGTGTTCGTAGGACAGCCGTCACAACCCACACAATCTAGATTGGAGGTATTAATTTCTTTGTCAAAGAAAAACTGAAGGATATCATATGTAATCGTTTGCATCTGAAGAAGATGAGGATATGTGTCCTAAATAAGTACATCCTGATTCTTGAATGAGAGAAGCATGTTCTTCTCGTTTTGTTTTTTTCCATGTTTTTCCTTTACTTGTTCCATCCATTACTTTTGTCTCGTCTTTTCTTCCATAGAAGTAAAAAGCCTTTATTTCTGAAGCCAATGATAGCTGCTCTTTCTGAAGTTGATGACGAGTTTTTGTTCTTTCCCGATAGAGTTTACTCTTGTCAAAAACTAAACCTTTTACTTCCGGAATGTACTTGCTCACGTTGTGTAAAATTGATGAAGCCAGTAAAGCAGCTGACCTGGTTCCGATGCTGTATCTGTCACAGACTTTTAAAAATGTTGGACAGTTTAATCTTGTCCGATTTGTAAATTTCTCCCAATAAGGGACCCATGCATCCTCAGCATCTTCTTCGGCGGGCTGGTAATCGTCTTTTACATTATCATCCATAATCGAGCCACAGTAAGAACTTTCACCTCCAATTTGCACCTGCAGACGCTTTCTTTCGATAACTTCTTCACTTTGGTCTTGAACATCAGTCATCAAACGCTTCGATTGTACTTCATGATGATTCGATTGTTCCGAATCAATTTTCGGAAGAGACGTAAATGATTTTCTCATTCAATTGGAAGATCGCTGATCTAAGAGAAACACTCTGACAGCTTCAAAAAGATCCATCTCACAAGTGCATGAAGCATTATCGCATTCACAAGCCGCAATATCAAATAACTTTGATTTATTAGCACGAAACGCATTCAATTTGCTTTTGTACCAGGATTTATCTTTATCTCCTTCATGCGACTTTTTCAATTTCTTCAACTCATCTTGATCTGTTTTAACCATCTTCGCGATTCTTGCTTCTGTAAGAATTGATATGGAAGTATCATTCCATATATCATGCAGCCTTTTCACAACTAAACGTGTAGGTAATCTCCGGTTACTTAACTCACTGTATTTTTCAATGATTGGGCATTCGCTTAGCAAATCCATTTTTCAAACTCAAACTACTAATAAATCACATTCGATGTTTACTGAATTTAATGCGAAATAGAAATGCTGTTTAAAGTTCGAGTTTTCCAGCTCTCTAATAAAATACTCGCGATTAGATAGTCAAAACTGAACTGAATTCTTTTTCTGAAAAAGCGGTTAGGGAAAACAAAATGTGAACAAAAGCCGGGTGAGCCAATATATGTGAGCTAATATATGTTCCGACTATTTTTTTATTTGATTCTATTCTGAATATATTTTAAGAAATATATAATACTCGTCTGATGGTCACATGCTTTACAAGTCATATAACTTTAAGAAAATAACGAAAAAATTTAATTCTGGGTTTTTTCTTAATCCTCTACGTTATTCTGGCTAGATAAAGATTATTTAAATTACCTCCTTACTGTGAAAGTATAAATCTATGTATACTCGAAAACATGTTCACCTTATTTAGATACCGAAAATTAATTTTGTTGTGAAATAAAGAGCAATATATCACTTTTAGATATTTTCTTGCGATCCCCTTGCAATATTCCCAGATATTCTTGATATTCTTTGTATTCCCAAATATTCTTGATATTCCTTGTATTCCCAAATATTCTCTCATACTCCCACATATTCCGAAGTATTCCTAAATATTCTTAAATATTCTGAAATATAATATTCCCCGATTCCTTTCCATCCGTTTAACGATTGTCCAAACATTTTTTGCTCGAATTTTTATGCATATCACCCGAAAATTTGTTCGGATCCACACAATAATATATCCGTTTATTTTTGTTTTGAAAAAAGAAAAATAATATTTAGAGGTGACGCAAGCCCTATCCATTTTAATACGAGTTTCCCATGAGAAAAAAATATTTGTTGGTAAATTTTATTCAGAATCGTCAATATCAGCTGAGTCGAGTTGAAACTAAACATTTCTTTTAACAATCAGCCATATAATATAAATAAAATATTACTTTTTGAATATCATCCCCATAAGTAGGTTTTATAGGGTGATTGTGATGAGAAATGTTTAGTTTCAACTCGACTCAGCTAATATTGACGATTTTGAATAAAATTTACAAAAAAGTATTTTTTTCTTATGGCAAACACGCATAAAACCAATACCTTCTCATTATGATGAGAATGTAATAATTCATTATGTTTTGTGACAATAAAATTTGAATTTTCCATTTTTTAAGAATACTCAAAAAGTGATCATGAGAATCTTGCAGGACTATCAAAAAGTAACACTTTTCTTCTGTTGACTCTTATTCATATCATGCTTTAATTGGCCTAAAATGTTAATTTTCACTTTTTTTGGGGGGATCTTGAAAATGCTGTATCTCTGACAATCTTCTTTGTATTGGAAAAAGTCTACAGGATAATTTGTTTAAATTTTCGAATACTACGGGCGCCGTCCATGGAATTTATGAATTTTGAAAAAAATTGTCTAAAAAATATTGAAAGTGCCGTAACTTTTTGAATTTCTATCTAAAATAGCTGGTTAACGAACTCGATCTTTCTTTTTTGTCCCTGAAACTTTGTGCCAAAGCACAATCCAATCCGATTAGTCTTTCGCAAGTTATCCGATATACAGACGACGACGACGACAATGACGACGACGACGACAACGAGGACGACGGTGACGACGACGATGACAGACGGAAAGACACCGACGTAAAAACTCCTTTTTCTGACTCAAAGGGCCTCAAAACGTCGAGATTTCATGGAATCCACGAAAGTCATTTTCCACATAAAACCAATACCTTCTCATTATGATGAGAATGTAATAATTTATTATGTTTTGTGCAAATAAAATTTGAATTTTCGATTTTTTGAGAAAATTAAAAAAATGATCATGAGAATCTTGGAGGACGATCAAAAAGTAACACTTTTCTTCTATTGACTTTTTTTAATATCATGCTTTCATTGGCTTCAAATGTTAATTTTCGCTTTTTTGGGAGATTTTGAAAATGCTGTAGCTCTGTCCATTTTTTTTGTATTGGAAAAAGTCGTGAAAATAATTTGTTTTTATTTTCGAGTACTACGGGCGGCTGTCCATGGAATTTATGAATTTAGAAAAAAATGTTCTAAAAAATTTGGAAAGTACCCTAACTTTTGGAATTCCTATCCAAAATAGCTGGTTAACATACTCGATCTTTCTTTTTCTTCGCAGAAACTGTGTGCCAAAGCACAATCCAATTCGATTAGTCTTTGGAAAGTTATCCGATATACAGTCGACGACGACCACGACAACAAAGACGAAAGAGAAGACGACGACGACAGCCGGACAGACACCGAAGTAAAAACTACATGTTCTGACTCAGGGTGCCTCAAAACGTCGAAATTTCATGGAATCTACGAAATTCATTTTGCACATAAAACCAATACCTTCTCATTATGTTGAGAATGTAATAATTCATTATGTTTTGTGCCAATAACTATTAAAAAGTAACACTTTTCTTCGCTTGAATTTTTTTCATATCATGCTTCAATTGACCTACAATGTTAATTTTCGGTTTTTTTGGGAGATTTTGAAAATTCTGTTGGATTGACGATTTTCTTTGTATTGAAAAAAGACGTGAAAATAATTTGTTTTAATTTTCGTGTATTACGGGCGGCCGTCCATGGAATTTATGAATTTAAAAAGAAATGGTCTAAAAAATTTTGAAAGTGCTGTTATTTTTGGAATTTCTATCCAAAATGGCTGGTTGACCAACTCGGTCTTTCTGTTTCGTCCCTGAAACTTCGTGCCAAAGCACAATCCAATCCGATTAGTCTTTCGAAAGGTATCCGATATACAGACGACGAAGACGACGACGACGAAGACGACGACGACGAAGACGACGACAGACGGACAGACACCGACGTAAAAAATCCTTCTTCTGACTCAGGGGGCCTCAAAACGTCGAGATTTCATGGAATTCACGAAAGTCATTTTTCACATAAAACCAATACCTTCTCATTATTATGAGAATGTAATAATTTATTATGTTTTGCGCAAATAAAATTTGAATTTTCGATTTTTTTGGAAAATTAAAAAAATGATCATGAACATCTGGGAGGCCGATCAAAAAGTAACACTTTTCTTTCCTTGACTTTTTTTCTTATCATGTATCAATTGGCTTAAAATGTTAATTTTCGCTTTTTTTATCAGATATTGAAAATGCTACAGCTCTGGTAATTTTCTTTGTATTGAAAAAAGTTGATGGAATAATTTTTTTTAATTTTCGAGTACTACGGGCGGCCTTTCATGGAATTTATGACTTGAAAAAAAAATTGTCTAAAAATTTTGAAAGTGCTGTAACTTTTTGAATTTCTATCCCAAATAGCTGGTTAACGAACTGGATCTTTCTTTTTCGTCCCTGAAACTGTGTGCCGTAGCACAATCCAATCCGATCAGTCTTTCGAAAGTTATCCGATATACAGACGACGTCGTTGACGACAGACGGACAGACACCGACGTAAAAACTATTTTTTCTGACTCAGACGGCCTCAAAACGTCGACATTTCATGAAATCCATGAAAGTCATTTTTCACATAAAACCAATACCTTCTTATTATGATGAGAATATAATAATTCATTAAGTTTTGTGCCAATAAAATTTGAATTTTAGATTTTTTAAGAAAACTCAAAAAATGATCATGAGAATCTTGTAGGACTATCAAAAGGTAACACTTTTCTTTTCTCGGCTTTTTTCATATCATGCTTTAATTGGCTTAAAATGTTAATTTTCGCTTTTTTTGGGAGATATTGAACATGCTGTAGCTCTGACAATTTTCTTTGTATTGAAAAAAGTCGTGGGAATAATTTGTTTCAATTTTCGAGTACTATGGGCAGCTGTCCATGGAATTTATGAATTTTGAAAAAAATGGTCTAAAAAATTTTGACAGTGCCGTTACTTTTTGAATTTCTATCCAAAATAGCTGGTTGACGAACTCGATCTTTCTTTTTCGTCCCTGAAACTGTTAGCCAAAGCACAATCCAATCCGATTAGTCTTTCGAAAGTTATCCGATATACAGACAACGACGAACACGACAACGACGACGAAGACGACGACGAAGACGACGACGATGACGACGACGACGACGACGACGACGACGACGACGACGACGACGACGACGACGACGACGACGACGACGACGACGACGATGAACTATTTAAAAAGACACATTTTTTACAAAAGACATTTTTATTCATATTATTTTTCATATATTAAGATTAGGATTGTGTCATACAAATAATAAATGTCTGACATTTTTAGACATTTTTATGTCCTTTAAATAATTGTAGGTGATTCTTGTAGGATTTTTGGCTTGGAATTATTTGAAGGACAAAAATAATGTTGCAATGTGTAATTTTTAAATAAAAAAATTTAAAAAAAAATTTTGTTAAAAAAAAGACTTGTTAGCAAATTAGTACAACTTTTAATCAAGTAGTTGAATTTTCACCCAAAAAATATAAATTCTTAACAGAAAATATAATAGTTGATGTTTCGTGATATTTCCAAAAATATTCTAATTTTAAACAGAATAATTGATCATCAACCAAATAGACGAAGTTTCAGCATAAATCTTGTATTTTCAACCAAAAAATATTGTTTCAGTCAAGAAAATTTTTTTTGGATAAATTATAATCTGAAGGGAAAAATAATGTATAACACAACATACAAATTTCGAATGACTATTTATTTTGGAAGTTACTTTGGTTATTTGCTTTAAGGTTATTGTATAAATATAATTTTCCGAAGTTTCTCCAGAGAACTCAAAAACATTTCGGAAAATTTGAGATATAATATATATAATTATTTTTTTTCAAATTGTTTTGTTTTGCATGAGTTTACAAAATTTGGGGGCAAATTTGAGTCACTTTGAAAGATATTTAGAATCGATCAAAGCTTGGACAAAATATTTAAAAATATTTCATAAATTTTCGGAAATCTTTCAGTTTTGAAATATTTTTAATCTATCAAAACTTTAAAAATTCAAAATGACTTTTAAATTGACTCGAATTATCCGTAACATTGTCTTAAAATCTTGCAGATTCATTTTCGACCATTTTGGAAATCTTATGTAATATTTTTAAATCTTGTTAATTATTCTCTTAAAACATTATTTCGAAATCTTCAAAACGCCACGTTTTCTCTTGAGTTTTTAAAAAATGTTTTGAAATTATTATTATTTTCAAAACTGTTTAAAAACTTCTGAGTAATTTTTAAAACGATTTGTGTTTTTCCTAAATATTTGAAAAAGTTCTGCAAAATTGAAAAAATTACCTTAAAATCTTCCAGATATTTTTCGACAATTTTCAAAATACTTTGGAATGTTTCGAAAATCTTTTTAAAAAAATTTCCAAAAATGCATTGCAAAATTTTTTTCACCCTAGAGGGCCCCCAACAGTTTCCATTTTCGGAAAAAAATCCCTAATTTTTCTTGTTTCGAAATTCGAATATTAACACGTGCCATGGGGTACTTCAAACTCCCATTTAATTAACATGGGGAAATTTTGGATTTTCGAAAAATTGAACTGATACTTCAGGGTTTGATCGAAACTTGCCCACTTTTTTAGGGATTGAAGAGGAGTACCTATGAAATAAAACCATACTAAATAACTTTTATTTGGGACCCCCCACCCCCCTCACAGCGCCCCAAATATGACCCAAAAATCATAAAATTACATTTTTACGTATTATTGTTACTTTTTAGCAATTTCCGTCGTCTTTTTCATACAAATAACTACTAGTGGCCAATTTGAATATTTCCCATGATTCTTTAAACAATTTTTAATTGTTTAAAGAAATGTAACTTATTTAAACCATTATTTCTCTCCAAAAAACGTAAAAAATAATTTTATTTACTGATTGAAATGTAATAGTTTGTCATTCTTTAGAGAAGTATATATTTTTTAACATTATGTAACTATTTAAACAATTACATATTGATTATTCTCAAAATTTCTATAAATTAACACAGAGATGTCCAGTTTATTTTCAGATTGGTATGCTATGCTACTTTTTGTTGAATGATTATATTATTTTGATACATTTCTTTTAATTTTCAATAAATTTCTATTTGTTTAAACAATTTCGATTTTCTTAAGCAGTTTTTTTCGATAACTTAAAAAAAATTAAATCAAATAAATTACATATAATTATTTATCTGACTGTATAGAGTTTATAGTGTATAGAAAGAATATATTAACTATTTTTTAATTGTTCAAACAAATATACTTTGTTTAAGCAATTACTTTTCCAAAAATACTTTTCAAATCGTATTTTCTGAATTAAACGTAATATTGAATGATTTCGAGGAGTAATAGATTCTGCTAAAAACTTTACGTTATTCGTTATACAATTAATTATTGTTTTTTTTTTCATCAAATTTCCTTCAAATTATAGCATTATAGCATTTGAAAGTCTCATGAATATCAATCTTGACGTACTGGAAGACACACAAAATATATATTAAAATATATTTAAGAAAATAATTCTATTTGTAATATCTTATATTATTGATCCACATTTTTTAATAGAAAATTGCTTGAATGAATAAAAATTGTTTAAACAATGACACGACGTTTTTAATAGAATTTAATACTCCTCGAAATCATTCAATAATATGTTTAATTCAGAAAATACTATTTAAAAAATATTTTTGGAAAAACAATTGTCTAAACAAACTATATTTGTTTAAACAATTAAAAAATGGTTAATATATTCTATCTATATACTATACAGTCAGAAAAATAATTATTTGTATTTTATTTTATTTTTTTAAAGTTATCGAAAAAAAAAACCGCTTAAGCAAATCAAAATTGTTTAAACAAATAGAAATTTATTAAACATTAAAAGATATGTTTCAAAATTATATAATTATTCAACAAAAAGTAGCATATGATACCAATTTGAGAAAAAACTGGACATCTCTGGGTCAATTTTGAGAAATTTCGAGAATAAACAATAATTAATTGTTTAAATAAGTTGGTAAACATTTCAATTAGAAAATACGATTATTATTTACATTTTTTGCGAAGACATAATTGTTTACATGTTACATTTGTTTAAACAATCAAAAATTGTTTAAAGGGTCATGGGAAATATTCAAATTGTCCAATAGTAGTTATTTGTATGAAAAAGACGACGGAAATTGCAAAAAAGTAACAATAATACGTAAAACTATTAGTATGGTTTTAGTTCCGTATTTGTTACGATGTAAAATGTAACGTATTTGTTACGATGTAAAATGTAACGTATTTGTTACGATGTAAAATGTAACGTATTTGTTACGATGTAAAATGTACAATAGGGTGACGAAACCAATTAGCGAAGGGAATTCTAGTGTCCGAGGTTGGAAATATAACATTTTCTAGTTTCAGTATTTCTGCGCGTACACTTGGTTTCAAGCTTCCTCAATATGATTCATAAGCTTAACTGAGACCCACAAAAAACATATTTTGGTTTCAGGTTAAAAGAAATGAATGAGGTGTCAAAATCGTACCCTTGACCAAGTCTAATAAAAATGTCTAATACAGCTAATTGATTAATTTCGTGATATTTTTTCTATAAGAATACTCAATTGAATAAGTAAGCTTTATTTAAAAACGATAACCTTACTTTATTTTTGGAAACTGATGAAGTTAAAACGTTCTTGAATTTTTTGCTATCTACTGTAGGGTGGTTTTCCCTGGATATAATAATTTAAAATTGAAGAAAAACTAGTACATCATCAATAGATACCAATTTAAGAGAAAACTCCAAGTTTGGTCTCGAACATCAAATTGTATTCAAGTGATTTATATGTAATTGAATTTATACTTCAGGGATTTCAAGTTAAAATGACTCAAAATTGAAAAAATCTGAATTGAAAGTAAAGACGAATTTTTTACAAAAGAGTTGATGCTCTAACTAGAAAACCAATTTTTAAGAAAATGTTTAAATTTTTCATCAAATAGTTGAATTTACAAGTAGTTAAATTTTAGGCCAAAACCATGAATTATCAACCAAAGATGTAGTTAAATTTTCAGCCAAAAAGACGAATAACGAATTAAATTTTTATAGTTTGATTTTTTTATCAAATCGTTAAATTCTTTGCCAAAGTAAAATTATTAATTGATATCGGCAATTGAAATAAAATGGAAATTTTTTACAAAAATGGGCTTGAGAGACCCTAAATATTTTGTTGAATTCTGCCAAAATTGAGGGGAAATTTTGAAACCAAAAAAAGCAATTTGTCGGGGATTCATTTTAGGAAAAAAATAATCCCTTTTTTTTGGACTGACCTAACATATTTAAGAATATCCTGTAATAATTTGTGGAAGCTTCCTAAATTGAACACATTAAATAAATTCCTGTAAGCGTGTACCACCAAGAAATATCTTGTCCTTTTATAAAGTAACTTTCACAATAAAAAAAAAATTATTTAAATGTAAGATAAGCAGGCCTCGGACACACCACATGCATCATTCACAAAACACCTGATACTCCCTGCTGATAAACCCTGTACGGGATCCTGTAACTGTTCCTGTACGTGTCTTTGCCAGAACTGTGACCAAATCTCGTACAAGAAACGTTACAGGTTCAGCATAAGAAATTGAGACACGAACCTGTACAGGAACTAGGGAACCTTTGTGGGAATGTGTACACGTTCTAAGTGGTCACGAATGCACATGTAGGGGGATCCTGTACCGAATCTAGCACGGTTTTCTCCGTATCGGCAACATTTTATTGTCATTAATTTGATCACCAGCGAGAGAGAACTAAGCCCTAGATCAGTCTGGCGGATTAGTTCCACTAGGGTTCCTGTACAGGATTCTGTAGAGGATTTCGTACCGAATCCTGTGTAGGAATCCTAGTGAAACTTATCCAGTAGGGTGCGCTATGGCCTAGCTCTCTCACTAGTGAGTTGAATCTTCAAGGCTATAAAGAGAGGCCAATGTATTAAAGATATGTATCTATGTTAATTCACACCATTGAATTTATGATATTAAAATTTTGCCGATACGGAGGAAAGCGTGCTAGATTCTTTACAGGATACCCTACATATTCATTAACTTTTCTGCATTCATTCATCACTTTATGGAATATTTTTGGGATCCTATAAAATAGACTTAGGGGCAATCCATATACCATGTGGGTAATTTTTTGTCAGTTTTCGACTCCTCGCCGTCCCCTCGCTTTTTTCTGATACTCGAAAGCTACGAAGGCAAAAGGTGCTGTGAATTAGCTGTAAATTCCGTTTTTTGTTAAAACATAAGCTTCATGATACAAGGTAGGAAGTCTAAACAAATAGTAGTAAACATTTTCTTAGTTTTTCATGTTTTTCTGAAAAGCAATCCGCAGATTCAGGTGAACGCGAATCCATGTGGACTTTTGCTAAACCCCCCGGCCCCATTCGTGGACAATCGTGGACTGTTCTCTTATCCCTAACTGGTCACCTCGTATACGGATGGCTCCTTATGGGGCGAAATTCAAAAAGTAATTTTCGATTCGTATTCTCTGGCTAATTGTGAAGAGAAATTTGGAAGGTCAAATCGATGCAACTAATATTGATGATTCTAAACAAAATGTTCGAAAACGTCTTTTTTTAATGCAAAATATGTATGAAATATTTTTTTCCAACAAAAAAAGGCATTTATTTTTTTGTGGATTCGACCTAATTTGCGAGAGGGGGATATCTGAGACCTGAAGGGGCCTGATCGTTATTGTTATCTTTAACAACAAATATCTCAAAAACTGTAAAAGATAAGTAAAAATGCGTGTTAGTTTTGAGTTTTGCGTAACAAGATATGAAAAGTAGTCATATTTACCATCCATGTGTTTTCTAAAAAATAAAATTACGGTCAAGCGGGGCCATTATTGTACATTTTGGGGAAAATATGGGACAATATTTATGCTCTACAATAAGTTTGTGGAATTTTACTTTTTTTAAGTAGGATTTTCTGTATATCTTATGGTCAACGATCGTAGGATATACAGCAAAATCACATAAATAAACAAAAAATCTCTACGGAGTAATAGTCCATGGTTATAATAGCCCCGGGAAAATAAATATTCCCGGTTGACTGTATCTTTACAAGCTTTCTTCCTTGGCGAGATTGGCAGAGCTGAAATCTCAGCACTCCCTGCTGAAAATATGTGCATGGGGCCCATGGGAAATTCGGACTCAAGTCACCCAAGACCCAAGTGCCCCAAGACCCAAGTCACCCAAGACCCAAGTGCCCCAAGACCCAAGTGCCCCAAGTCAATTACATGGGGATTGCTTGTATTACCTGAATTACTCTGAAATATCTAGATTACAAGTGAATTACTCTGACTTACAAATGGAATTCACCGGATTAGACATGGATTACTCCAAATTATCTAGATTACAAGTGGATTACTCTGAATTACAAGGGAATTACCGGGCTGACCTAAATGACTGAATCTTCTAGATTACAAGTGGATTACTCTCAATTACATGGGGATTGCTTGTATTACCTGAATTACTCTGAAATATCTAGATTACAAGTGAATTACTCTGACTTACTAGTGGAATTTACCGGATTAGATATGGATTACTGTAAATTACAGGGGGGTTACGAAGATTACCTGAATTACACCAAAATGTCTAGATTACAAGTGGATTACAATGGATGAAAAATAGAATTCCCTGGATAAGAACTGGATTACTTTGATTTACAAGAGGATTACTTAGATTACCTGAACCACTATGAATTATCTAGATTACAAGTGTATTACTCTGACTTACAAATCTAAATTACACGAGGATTACTTGGATTACCCGAATTACTTTCAAATATCAAGATGACGAGAGGATTACTCTGAATTTCGAGGGAATTACTTGGATGACCTGAATGACTCTAAATTTTCTAGATTGCAAATGGATTACTCGGGATGACAAATAGAATTCCCTGGATTAGAACTGGATTACTTTGAATTACAATGGGATTACTTGGAATACCTGAATTAATCTGAATTATCTAGATTACAAGTGGATTATTCTGAATTATGAGGGGATCGCTTGTGTTACCTGAATCACTCTGAAATATCTGGATTACATGTGAATTACTCTAACTTACAAATGGAATTCTCCGGCTTATATATGGATTACTCTAAATTACGGGTGGATTACATGGCTTACCTGAATTATTCTAAAATGTCTAGACTTCAAGAGAATTACTCTGAATTATAAGGGATCACTTGGATGACCTAAATTACATTGAATTGTCTAGATTACAAGTGGATTACAATGGATGAAAAATGGAATTCCCTGGATTAGAAGTGGATTACTTTCGTTTAGAAGGGGATTACTTGAATTACATGAATTAGCCTGAATAATCTATATTATGAGTGTACTTCTCTAACATACAAATCTAAATTCAAGGGGGATTACTTGGATTACCTGAATTACAATAGAATTACTTGGATTACCTGAACTACTCGAAATTATCTAGATTACAAGTGCATTACTCTGACTTACAAATCTAAATTACACGAGGATTACTTGGATTACCTGAATTACTTTTAATCATCTAGATTACAAGTGGAGTACAATGGATGACAAATAGAATTTTCTAGACTAGAACTGGATTACTTTGATATACAAGGGGTTTACTTGGATTACCTGAATTACTTTTGATTATCTAGATTACAAGAGGAGTACAATCGACGACAAATAGAATTTTCTGGACTAGAACTGGATTACTTTGATTTACAAGGGTTATACTTGGATTACCTAAATTACTTTGAATTATCTAGAATACAAGTGGATTACTCTCTATGACAAATAGAATTCCCTGGATTAAAATTGGATTACTTTGAATTACAAGGGAATTACTTGAATTATCAGAGTTACTCTGGATGATCTAGATTACGAGTGCATTACTCTGGGTTACAAATTCAATTCATTGGATTATAACTGCATTAGTTTGCATGACAATGGGATTGTTCGGATTACTCGAATTGCTCTAAATTATCTGAATTAAAAGTGGATTACTCTGAATTAAAAATCTAAATTACACGGGTATTACTTGGATTGCCTGAATTACTTTGAAATATCTAGATTACAAGTGGATTACTCTGAATTACAAGGTAATTACTTGGATTACCTACATTACTCTCAATTATCTAGATTATGAGTGGATTAATCTGGATGAAAAATAAAATTCCCTGGACTAGAACTAGATTACTTTGAATTACAAAAGGGATTACTTGGATCACCTGAATTACTCGGAATCATCTAGATTACAAGTGGATTACGCTGGATTAAAAATTTGATTCTGCAAATTAGAATTGGATTAATTTGAATTACAAGGGGATTACTGGAATTACCTGAATTTCTCAGAATTATATAGATTATAACTCGATTACTCTGAATTATAAGGGAATAGCTTGCATTACATGATTGATCTGAATTTTCTAGATTACAAGTTGATTATTCTGGATAACGAATAGAATTCCCTGGACTGAAACTGGATTACTTTGAATTACAAGGGGATTACTTGAATTACCTAATTTACTCTGGATTATCTATATGACAACTGGTTTACGCCGGATTACAAATTTAATTCATTGGATTGGAATTGGATTACTCTAAATTATCTGGATTATAAGTGAATTACGCTAGATTACAAGTGCAATTCATCAGACAAGAACTGGTTTACTCTGAATTATAAGGAGATAACTTAAATTACCTGAATTACTCTGAATTATATAGATTATAAGTGGATTATTCTGGATTACAAATAGAATTCTCTGAACTAGAACTGGATTACTTTGAATTACAAGGGGATTACTTGAATTACCTCATTTACCCTGAATTATCTAGATTGCAATTAGATTACGTTGGATACAAATGGAATTCGTCGGATTAGAATTGGCTTACTCTGAATTACAAGGTGATTACTTGTATTACCTGAATCAATCTGAATTATCTAGATTGGAACTGGATTACTCTGGATTACAAGGGGATTACTTGTATAACATAAATTGCTCTTAACTAGAAGATTATTACTCTGGATTACAAGGGCATTACTTCAATTACCTGAATTACTCTGAATTATCTAGATTATAAATGGATTGTTCTGGATTACAAATAGAATTCTCTGAACTAGAACTGGATTACTTTGAATTACAAGAGGATCACTTGGATTGCTTGAAAGATTTTGGATTATCTAGATTACAAGTGGATGACGCTAGATTACAAAGGGAATTCACCAGATTAGTACTACATTACTCTGGATTACAAAAAGGATTGTTTGGATTACCTGCGTTACTCTGAATTAAACATTTACCGTCATGACCGGACATTACCGGTCAGGTCAGGTATTACCACCGTCAGGCCGAGCAGTGCCCAACACTAGTCATGATGAAACGGACCATGGAGTTAAGGAGACCAATCAGGGGTGGGATTCCGATGCCCTCTAATCTAGTTGTTCGAATCTCTTTTTCTACCCTATGAAGTTAGATAGAGATGTTAGATACCTTTGAAACGATCGACTGCAACTATCTCTTTATATCTTATGTGTCAGAACAAGAGGGGTAATATTCGGTAATCAAGAATTCCCGATTTCTCGATTATCGGCAGTCCCATCTCTCATTGGTTTCCTTACGTCAATTCTTCATGGACCGTTTCATCTTGACCATAGGCCAACTTCAAGCGTAGGGAATTTAACATAGAAATGGCCGGCTTTTCTGGTAACTTTAACATACAAGACCCACTAATTCTATGGTCATACGTAGATATTTTAGGGTGGCGTCCCATGCGCTCGTAAATCCGCAATTTCTTGCGATAAGTTTTGCAGAGTGCGTCCAATTTCTAGGTCATGTCAGGGTGTCGTCCTATAATTGCCTGCAGACAAAGATATTATTATCTTTGCTGCAAAGTACCTCTTTGACCTTGACAACAGCGCCACCTGACACGCGAACTATTGGGTATATCAAAGTTATGAGAGGAATGTTAATGTTGAATAGCAATAAATATCAACTCATTTCAATGAAAAATATTATTCTAGGGTCTGAAATTAATTATTCACTATAAGTGAGAGGGCAGGGTGCCTTTTTATGGACCATGGATATTGAATTATTTGTGAAATTAATATTTTACATGGGCTTAATTTCAATTTATCTAGTTAGTTTATGGAAAATCTGAATGACGAAAATCTAGATCCAAACCTTAGGTGAAATATTAATTCAATAAATATTCAAAATCGAGTTCCGTATGCAAAAAATTTAATAATGACTGAGTTTATCCAAGCTTGTCTGGTAAAAACCGGACAAACTTTGTTATGGCTTGGACATTCAATGGATACTAGCGCCTCTTGCGGAAAAATGTAAAAACTTGAGTTTTAGGTAGCCATTGTCTAAAGGCGTTTTCATACCTCGCTTGCCAGCTGTGGCAGACCAAATATGTTATTAGCCTAGATGCGGTACCTCACTAGCGAACCTATAAGAAGTTCCAAGAACTATAAAATGCCATAAGTCAAAAAGCGATGGATATATCTCTGTTACATCTCTTTTTAACCAATGGTCTTTTTTTAGTTCTTGGAATTTATGATAGGTTCGCTAGTGAGGTGCCGCCTAGGTTTATAATATCTTTGGGCAGACAGCTTGCCTGTAGAAAGTCAACAGGTGTGAAAGAGATGAAAAACGCCCAGAATGTTATGTCTCTTTCACTCTTATAGACTTTCTGCAGGGAGGCTGCCAGTCCCTGCCGGCAAGTGAGGTGTGAAAAAGCCTTAAGGTACAAGAGACATAACCTTTGTCTAAAAGTATCTTTGGTCTAAAGGTGCTTATATACCTTTTATTTTTAATGTTCTTGGTATACCACTAGTCATGTAAACGATGTAACGTATAAACAACATACACACAATAAAGACAAAAATAAAACTTCACAAATATTTTCAGTACGAATAGACAGTTAGATAATTTAAATAAAAATGGCTGTTGTCATAGAGACAACAATAGGTGATTTTACCGTGGATTTATTTACTGACCAACGTCCACAAAGTAAGTAGATAGAATAGATAAATGTTAAACATAACCTCATATAAATATTATCGTTTCAAGCGTTTGAAGAATACGAAAGCGCATATTTTACCGGTTTATGATATTTATTTTTCTGATTTTCCGTACAAATATAGCGAATATAAAACTTACCATCAAATGTCATTAGCCGGGTATAATATTATCATTTGATGCTGTCGGACTTAAGCCTAACCTCAAAATTTAATCGCCTCATTTTACTCCATTATTTTTTTGTAATAAAAGTGTGTATACAGGGAAATACTGTTTTTTAAATAAATTTTGCGTAAAGTGAAATTTTCGAATGTTCAGGTTATTTGAGGTTGTAATTAAAAAATTTCATTGTACTCAAAAATTATTAAGTTCTATTTCAAGAAGTAGTTGGTCTTCGTTTTGAAAAATATTTAAATCTAGTATTTATTGAGGAAAATAGAGCAATTTAAGCAAAATTCTAAAATGCACAGATGGATAATCAATTTTATAAAGATTTAAATTACCGATGTAAGTTGAGCGTTGAAATAGTAGATAATTTAGATTTAAAGAAATTATCAATCTTCTTTCTCTAACAAATAGGTAATGAAGAATTGAGTTTCAGTTGATTAAGATTTATTATTTAAAAATTTTATAATTAAATTTTCAATTAAAATGATTAATTTTCAACCAAGAAAAAGGGAATTTTCAACAAAATAGTTAAATTTTCAACCAAACTGATGAATCTTTAATAAAAAAAATTCTAAACAAAAAGTTTAATAATTGATATTTCCAGAAAAGTTATTAATTTTCAATAAAAAACTGTTAAATTGAACCATAAACTACGAATTTTCAACAGAAGATTTGAATTTTCAACTGAGAAGGTTATATTGCTACCAAAAAAAAGACAAATTTTCAAAAGAATAGATGACTTTTCAACTAAAAAAGATAAATTTTCAAACAAAAATAGAATAGTTTAAATTTAAGGTAGAGAAATAAGTTTTCAGCCAAATAAAATAAATTTTCAACGAAATAGTTGAATTTTAAACCAAACATATAAATTGTCATCCAAGAAAATTAAATTTCTATTAAAAAAAAATCGACAAAAAATGGAATAGTTGAATTTTTAGTTGAAAAAATTAATTTTCAATAAAAAAAAATAATTTCCAACCAAGAAATGATGTTTGAACTAAAAAAAGTTAATGTTCTACCAAAAAGAATAATTTTGAAGAAAGTACATAAATTTTCAATCATATATTTTATTTTTTAATGGAGATTTCAAACAAAAAATTTAATTTTATACCAAGAAAAGACAAGTTTTGAACAAAATATATGCACGAAACGTCGGCAAGTTTCGTAGTTTTGCACACGATTGAAACCCGAAAAAGCTTTAAATTTAAATTTATCAATTTCAAGGTCATTAATTATCTCAATCAGTTGTCAATGAATTCTTAACCTTTAAGTATGGACGCGAATTCATTTTTCCCCTACTGAAGTTTGGAAGAGTGAGATAAGTAAGGCTTCTTCTAATTACAGATTCCGTTACCGACACGGCTACCGACATCGAGAACATTCTATAGCTGAAGTGGTTCGTGTCCGTGCTAAGTTTCTAGAAGCTCCTCTATGGTTACCGATGACATGATAAAATGATATTGCGCATTTGTGAGTAACGAATTTTGCGTAAACAAAATCAAGATTATTCATTATCTCAAGTATTTTTCAACAAACTCTTAACCTTTAAATATATACGTGATTTCAATTTACCCTACTGAAGATCGGAAGAGTAAGATAAGTCAAGTTTGTTCTAATTACAAATTCCGTTACCGACACGGATACTAACATTCTATAGCTGAGGTGGTTCGTGTCCGTGCTAAGTTTCTAGAAGCTTATCGATGGTTACCGATTACGCCATAAAATATTATTGCGCATTTGTGAGTGACGAATGTTGCGTAAACAATTTCAAGGTCATTAATTATCTCAATTAGTTGTCAATGAATTCTTAACCTTTAAATATGGACGTGATTTCATTTTGACCTTTTAAAGATCGGAAGAGTAAGATAAGTCAGGCTTGTCCTAATAATAGATTCCGTTACCGACACGGCTACTGACATCGAGAACATTCTATAGCTGAAGTGGTTAGTGTCCGTGCTAAGTTTCTAGAAGCTTTTTGATGGTTACCAATGACGTCATAAAATGATATTGCGCATTTGTGAGTAACGAATGTTGCGTAAACAATTTCAAGGTCATTCATTATGTCAATTAGTTGTCAACGAATTCTTGACCTTTAAATATATACGTGATTTCATTTTTACTCTACTGAAGATCGGAAGAGTAAGGTAAGTAAGGCTTGTTCTAATTACATATTCCATTACCGACACGGCTACCGACATCGAGAAAATTCTATAGCTGAAGTGGTTCGTGCCCGTGATAAGTTTCTAGAAGCTTCTTGATGATTAAAATTGAACTATTTTGTTGAAAAATTGTCGTTTATTTGGGTTTGTTTGATTTTTTGTTAAAAACTGATTTTTTTGTTTAAAAAATTACATGATTTGTTGGAAATTCGTCCTTTTTTGTTGAATACAACGGATTTTAATTTGAAATATTTTTTGGTTGAAATATCAACTATTACATTTTACGTCGTTTCTTGAAGATTGATCTTTTTGCTTTAAAATAAACTATTTTGGTGAAAATCAGGTTTTTTTGTTGTTAAAAATTGATTAACTGAAAATTTAGCTTCTTCAGTTTTTGTTAAAACTTCGCTACTTTTGGTTTAAAAATGAACCATTTGGATGAAAATTCATGTATTTTATTGAAAAATCGTCTCTTTTGGTTGAAAATCAATCTTGATGCTTAGCAATTAATCTTTTTGGTGGAAAAATAATTTTTCGGTTGAAAATTAAACTAATTCTTTTGAAATTCGCTTTTCTTGAAAACTGATCTTTTTATTGAAAATTGATATTTTTAGTTAAAAATTGAGCTATGTGTTTGAAAATTGACTTTTTTCAGAAAATTCTTCTTGTTTGCAAATTCATTTATTTTGGTTGAAAGATCATTTCCTTGTTTAAAAATTTAACTACTTTGTTAAAAACTCAACTACTTTGTTAAACATTTTTTTTTCGGTTGAAAATTAATATTTTAGTTGAAAATTCATCTTTTTAGTTGAAAATTCATTAGTTTTGGTTGAAAATTTGAGTATTTTGTTCAAACCTCCTTTTTTTCGGTCCAAAATTATTGTTTTAACTGAAAATAGAACTATTTCATTTTTGGTTTCAAATTTATTTATTTTAGTTGCAAATTCATTTCTTTTAATGACAATTTAACTATTCTATTGGAAGTTAGTTTCTTTTGGTTGAAAATTAATTTTCGAATTTAAAAATTAAATATTTTATTTAAAATTCGTCTTTTTTGTTTAAATGCAACTGTTTTTTATTAGATATTAAAATCGTTTATTTTTTTGGGTTCAAAGTTATACTACTATGTTGAAATTTCATCTCTAAGACTGAAAATTTAACTGTTCTATTAAAAATTCGCTTTTTTTGTTTGAAATGTAATTTTTTAACAGAAAATTTAACTATTCCGCTTTTGCTTAAAAATGTTTTTTTTTTACTTCAAAAGTCACTTCTTTTGTTGCTAATTGAACTGTATATTGTTGGAAACTCAATTTTTTTATCTAAAAATTGCACTATCCTATTTTCGGTTAAAAATTAGTTTTTGTTGTTAAGAATCTAACAATTTTGTTAAAAATTCGTGTTCTTTTAGTACAAAATTCGCCATTTTAATTAGAACTTCAAATATTTACTTGAAAATTTATGTATTTTGTTAAAAACTTGTCTTTCTAATAGGAACTTAATCTTCTTGTTTGAAAACTAATATTTTCGGTTAAAAATTGAACTATTTCATTTTTGGTTCAAAATTATCATTACTAGTTGAAAAATCTACTATTTAGTAAAAAAAATGGAGAATTTCATTAAAACATATACTTTGAAATTTTTTTCAGTAGACAATAATTTTATGTTTGTAAAATTCAAAACTACGTAAGAAAAAATGAACAGTAATTAAAATATTAAAGTTTTTCTCTTCAAACTGAATCACTTACATTTTGCTTCCTCATAGAGGATGCTTTGTAATTGTGACATTTTCCAAAATTTTTAAATCCATTTAATTAAACTTTCCTCACTTTAAAAATGTTTAATACAATGTTCTAAGCAATTGTCCGGATGTATGTGTGTGTGTATGGATGTGCGTGTGAGGGTGGATGCAGATGTGTGGGTGTGGGTATGGATGTGCGAGTGGGTATGGATGTGAGTGTGGGTGTGGGTGTGGGTGTGGGTGTGGGTGTGGGTGTGGGTGTGGGTGTGGGTGTGGGTGTGGGTGTGGGATAAAAGTAAATCACAAATGCACATATGCACATATGCGTACACTTATTGAGAATGAATCAGAACAATTGAAAATCAGCTGCCACTTTTAGGCGGGGCAAGAGTTTTGTGCGTATGAAGTGTATATATGTAAATTGTTGCGTAACGTGTAGGTATATAGTGTATATATGTTTTGTCAAGTTGATAATATAGGATGTATATAGTTGTATATAGTGTACATAAAGTAATGCTTATCCTGCTGCGGCCTTTATTAAAATACATTGAGAGCGTTAAAAACCCCTAAGAATCATTTAAATCCTCGGAAACATTTTAAAATCCCGTGAAAGCTTTGAAAATATTTCAAAACCTTAAAAGTCCTGTGAAATCGTTCAATATCTTCAAATTAATGAAATCAATTAAAAATTTCTTGGAATCTTTCAAGATTTCCTAAAATATATCAAATCCTTTCAAATTCTACAAAATACTTCACTTCTCGTGAAGAAATTCTTTGAAATTCACTAAAATATCATAAAATTGTATGACATTCTATCATGATATTCCTTGGAAAATGTGTTAATCTACATTGCGAGCTTTAAAATCTCTTAAAATCATGAAAATCCTAGGTGAATGTTACAAAATCCTGTGAAATCTTTTAAAATATCAAAACTTATAGGTCCTGTAAAATCGTTCCATATCTACCAAGATTCTAAAAAAGCCTTTATCGAAAAATATTTCAAACGCTTTGAAATCCCTTCAAATTATTGAAATTCATTAATAATAATTTCTTGCAATCTTTTAAAATTCCCTAAAATATTTCAAATTAAAGGCTCTTGAAAATATCTTAGAGGTTTTAAAAAATACCATATAATCTTACAAATCTCTTCAAATTATTGAAATCTGTTTTAAAAATCTGGGAATCTTTATAAATATCCTGAAATATTTCAAAAGAATTAAAAAAACTTCAGAAATAGGTATAGATTTGAATTGAATAGTGATTAACCCATGAGTTAATTTACTGAAAGAAAAGTGAATAATGGTAATCTTTTCATTTTAAAAAGTGACCAAAAATTGATCTCTCTTTTTTTCAAAATGCTTGACTCTTGGAAGCTTTAATCTATTCATGAACTTTTTAAAAATTGCATTATGGGCTGCAAATAGGGTACCATAGGGACCAAATCTTGAAAATAGGGTACTTTAGGGATCTTGCCTGAATACAGGTTACAATAGGAGTTAAAATTATTTATTCAAAAGTAGTCATTTAGAATTTTAGTTCTGTCTGTATCTTTAGGTAAAAGTTACAATACTTATTTAATCCTAATGATCAAGGCCTCATTTTATTCTTTAAAGGATTCTCTACAATTCTATTTGGGTGGGTTTTATTAAAAAGTAATAATTTATAAATCATTCCGTCATTATTGTTATAAACAATTATAGTTCAAATTTCAATAAACATCACCCAAATAGAACTGTAGAGAATCCTATACAATAACTCTAAATAACTGGAAATATTGGAGAAAGTAGGTAATGTTGAATCCTTCTTATGTTTAACGTCTGGGAATATAATAGAAATCTAAATAACTTTTGTTAAATAAACAATTCTAACCTGATTTTTTTTGTGAATTATGCTTAGAAACATCCGTCAAGATTTGCATAAGTTGAAAATCGATCTATTTTTTTCGCTTTTGTAAATCCTTTTAAAGATTGGCGACTTTTGAGATTCTACGTAGTGTACATCCTTAAGTTGGCAAAAACTGGGCGTCTTACCTTATATTATTTTGTCACTATTTATTAATTTCAGAGCAATTTTTTTCTTTTGAAAATTTCGGTAGATTCTGTATTTCACGTCAATTCGAGCGATTTTTTCTAAGAATTCGAGCCTGGTGTAGTGATAGTGATCCTTCAAGGAAGAAGGAAGGTGCTGAAAGCAACTGTTATATATCTTAAGGTCTTGGGCAGATCCCGCCGCTTGCCTCGATAGCAAGCTCAATTTATATCAGCGCGCGTTGAACCCCCTTTACGAGGTTTTACCACCCCCTCGATTCCTCCCAAACCTTTCTCTTCCCTGAAGCCTGCCCCCAAACTTCAACCCCGGATGTATCTTCAATCCCAAGGGTTCGACGAGTCTTCTGGAGTTAAAGCGAAGCCATCCACGATCACAAAATGAAATCACCTTAGGGTTGTCATTCCATTCAATAAGGTACCAGTTCGAAGATTTCAATAAGAGGACCAATCTAAGAAACGGTTTTCCAAATAAGATTCAGATTCTCTTTATTGCAAGCTCGTTTTATGAGGTATTTTCATTATTTCATAATACTAACTTCAAATATATTGGGAATCTTCAGTGTTTAGTCAATTTTTTCCGGCCCGGCCTACGTACCTTTTTTCAGGCCCGGCCTGCGTACCTTTTTTTCAGGCCCGGCCTACGTACATTTTTTCAGGCCCGGCCTACGTACCTTTTTTCAGGCCCGGCCTACGTGCCTTTTTCAAGCCCGGCCTACGTACCTTATTTTCAGGGTAGGCTAAGTCTACCTACATCTTTTTCAGGAAGTATTTCTTTTTACATTCTCATCCTAATGAGAAGGCATTGGTTTTATGTAAAATTTGACTTAGTCGGTTTTCATCAAATCTCCAAGTTTGACACCCCCTGAGTAAAAAAGAACTATTTTTACGAAGCTATCTGTCTGTCTGTAATCTGTAGTCTGCAGGTTAATGATGCATCATTTTAGAAGAAAATTCATCTCGTTGGTGGAAAATTTCACTATTTTGTTGAAAATTCGGATCCTAATGGTTGAAAATTAATGTTTTTTAGTTGAAAGTTTACACATTTTTGAATAGCTTTCAATATTATTTTATTTTATACATATTATTGAACAGTAGTTTAAAAAATTCTTTGTAAAAAAAACTCTCTTCTTCTCTGGACGTTTGGTCAGGGGAGAGGAAACTGCAGAAAACCACCTCCTGAGTTCAGCCGGTTTTTCGATAGTCCAGTTTCAAAGCCGAAATTCGACCCTAGAGTGTGCAGATATTAAGTAATGCTATTTTTGGTGATTTTTGACTCATCCCTCCGGAGAAACTTTTCACGAAAAATGGAATAGATAAATTTTCAGATTAAAAAAATACATAATTTAAAAAAAAAAAATGAGTTTTCACAATGTTGTTAAATTTTAAAACAAAAAGATTAATTTTGAACAAATGACGTGAATTTTCAATCAAAGAGTTGAATTTTTAAATTATATACTGGAGAAAGTTTTAACCAAAAATGGAATAGATAAATTTTCAGGTTAAAAAAATATACAATTTTTAACAAAGTTCTTAAATTGTCAACAAAAAAGATGAATTTTTAACAAATTAGATAAATTTTTTAGAAAATAGTTGAATTTTGAGCTAATACAATATAAAGGATAAAGTTTTCACCAAAAATGGAATAGATAAATTTTCAGATCAAAAAAATACATCATTTTTAACAAAACAAAAAAAAAACAAAAAATGAATTTTTCACAAAGTTGTTAAATTTTTAAACAAAAAGATTAATTTTGAACAAATTACATGAAATTTCTTCCAAATAGTATCATTTTTAACTTATAAAATATTATAAAGGATAAAATTTCAACCAAAAATGGAATAGTTAAATTTTCAGATAAAAAAAATTAATTTTCAATAAAACAAGAAAATTCATTTTCAACCAAAAAGACGAATTTTGAACAAAAGACATGAATTTTATACCAAATAGTTAAATTTTGGACTTAAATTATACACAGGATAAAGTTTCAACCAAAAATGGAATAGATACATTTTTAGATAAAAACTCTGATAGAAAAAAATAGCTTTGAAAAAAAAAGAAGTCTCAACAAAATTGTTAAATTTTCAAACAAAAAGATGAATTTTCGACCAAGAAGATTAATGTTCTATCAAAAAAGATAAATTTCCAACTTATTCAAAATACAGGATAATTTTTAGCTAAACATGGAATAGTCAAATTTTCAGATAAAAAAATGAATTTGCCAACAAACAGATGAATTTTGAACAAAATACATGAATTTTCTACCAAATAGTTGAATTTTTAACTTATATTATATACAGGATAAAGTTTTTACCAAAAATTGAATAAATAAATTTTCAGATTTAAAAAAAAAATAATAATTTTTAACAAAAAAATGAATTTTTAACAATGTTGTTAAATTTTTAACCAAAAAGATGAATTTTGAACAAATTATATGAATTTGCTACCAAATAGTTGAATTTTTAACTTATATGCAGAATAAAACTTAAACCAAAAATGGAATAGATAAATTTTCAGATCAAAAACAGAATATATAATTAAAAAAAAAACGAATTTTCAACAAAGTGGTTAAATTTTCAACCAAAAAGATGAATTTTGAAGAAATTACATGAATTTTCTACCAAATATTTGAATTTTTAACTCATACAATATTATACAGGATAAAGTTTCAACCAAAAATGAAATCCAGAAATTTTCAGATAAAAACTCTGATTGAAAAAAATAACTTGGAACAAACAACAAAAAAACCAATTTCCAACTAAGAAGATTAATGTTCTATCAAAAAAGATAAATTTCCAACTCATCCAATATACAGGATAAATTTTTAACCAAACATGCAATAGTTAAGTTTTCAGATAGAAAAATGAATTTTCAATAAACCAAAAAAGTTAATTTTCAACCAAAAAGACGAATTTTGAACTAAATACATGAATTTTTTAGAAAATAGTTGCATTTTTAGCTAATACAATATAAAGGATAAAGTTTTAACAAAAAATGGAATAGATAAATTTTCAAATTAAAAAAATTCATAATTTAAAAAAAAAAAAAAAAAAAAAATGAATTTTTCACAAAGTTGTTAAATTTTCAAACAAAAAGAATAATTTTGAACAAATTACATGAATTTTCTACCAAATAGTATAATTTTTAACTTATAAAATATTATAAAGGATAAAGTTTCAACCAAAAATGGAATAGATAAATTTTCAGATTAAAAAAATATACAATTTTTAACAAAGTTGTTAAATTGTCAACAAAAAAGATGACTTTTGAACAAATTACATAAATTTTTTAGAAAATAACTAAATTTTTAGCTAGTTCAATATAAAGGATAAAATTTTCACCAAAAATGGAATAGATACATTTTCAGATTAAAAAAATACATAATTTTTAACAAAAAAAAAAGAGTTTTCACAATGTTGTTAAATTTTCAACCAAAAAGATGAATTTTCGAGAATGAAGATAAAGTGTTCTATCAAAAAAGAAGAATTTCCAACTTATCCAATATACAGGATAAATTTTTAACCAAACATGGAATAGTTAAATTTTCAGAAAAAAAAATTAACGAAAAAAATTAATTTTCTATTCAATAGTTGAATTTTTAACTTATATTTTATAAAGGACAAAGTTTCAACCAAAAATGGAATAGATAGATTTTTAGATTAGAAAAAAAAAAAAATTTTTAACAAAAAAAATTAATTTTTAACAATGTTGTTAAATTTTCAACCAAAAATAGAATAGATAAATTTTCAGATCAAAAAAAATATATATAATTAAAAAAATATTGAATTTTCAACAAAGTCGTTAAATTTTCAACCAAAAAGATGAATTTTGAACAAATTAAATGAATTTTCTACCAAATTGTTGAATTTTCAACTTATACAATATTATATAGGCTGAAGTTTCAATCAAAAATGGAATATATAAATTTTCAGATAAAAAACTGAATTTTGAAAAAAAGAAAAAAATGAATTTTCAACCAAAAAGATTAATTTTGAACAAAATACAGGAATTTTCTATTAAATAATTGAATTTTTAACTTATATTCTATAAATGACAAAGTTTCAACAAAAAATGGAATAGATAGATTTTCAGATTAAAAAAAATAATAATTTTTAAAAATTTTGTTAAGTTTTCAACCAAAAATATAATAGATAAATTTTCAGATAAAAAAAAATATATAATTAAAAAAAGAATGAATTTTCAACAAAGTTGTTAAATTTTCAAACAAAAAGATAAATTTTGAACAAATTACATGAATTTTCTACCAAATTGTTGAATTTTCAACTTATACAATATTATATAGGCTGAAGTTTCAATCAAAAATGGAATAATTTATTTTTAACTAAAATAATGAATCTTCAACCAAGAAAATGAATTTTTAACCCGACAGTTGAGATTTCTGCCCAAAAGAAGACAAATTTTCAACCAAAAAGATTAAATGTCTATCAAAAAAAGAAAAATTTTTGACAAAAAAATGAAATATATTAATTTTCAGTTTAAAAAATTCATTTTCAACAAAAAAAAACTAATTTTTAAGAAAATAGTTAAGTTTTCAAGCAAAAAATTAATTTGTGACTAAAATAATGAATCTTCAAACAAGAAAATGAATTTTAACCTAATAGTTGAATTTTCAACCCAAAAAAGACACTTTTTTTTAAATAAATGAATTTTCAACAAAAACCAAACATGGAATAATTAAGTTATCAGTTCAAAAAATTCATTTTCAACAAAAAACCAAACGACTTTCTCAAAATAGTTCATTAAAAAAAAAATAAATTAAGTTTTAACTAAAATAGTGAATCTTCAAAAAAAAATAATAATAACTCAATTGTTGAATTTTCTACTCAAAAGATGAATTTTCTTCAAAAGACAAATTTTCAAAAAAATAGATAAATTTTCAATAAAATAGTTTAATTTTCAGCCAAACAAATGCATTTTTAACCAAGAAGATTAAAAGTCTATCAAAAAAGATAAATTTTTACAGAAAATGGAACAGTTGAATGATCAGTTAAAAAATGTAATTTTCAAAAAAAAAAAATTTTTTCAAGAAAATAGTTAAATTTTTAAACAAAGATATTAATTTGTAACTAAAGTAATGAATCTTCAACCAAGAAAATGAATTTTTTAACCCAACAGTTGAATTTTTAACCCAAAAAAACTTTTTTTAAATAATAGATGAATTTTTAACAAAATAGTTAAATTTTCAACCAAACAAATGTATTTTTATTTAAGAAGATAAAATTTCTATTAAAAAAGATCAATTTTCAACCAAAAAGGTGAATTTTAAAGTAAACAAGATAAATGTTAAACCAAACATGGATAAATACATTTTTAAACAAAGTAATTAATTTTCAACTAAAATAATTATACGTTTTCGAATCATATAAAATTTTCTGTAAAATCAATAAGAAAATGTTTGAAAATATAGCGAGTTTTCTTCCAAAGAAAGGGTAGTAATTACAGTAAATAATAATTTAAAATTATTTAAATTTAGAATATTATTTTTAAATTTAAATGAAATTATATGAAATGAATTTTATAGAAAAAAAGTAATAATATTTTTAATAAATAAAATTAATTTAATATTTATTAATTTATTAGGTTCTTTACTAGTTTCTTAAATTTTGATGTATTAATTTCAGTGGCGAGGAACCATCGAATTTGGGTGGTCGCTTTTCAAAATCCTCGGTCGAAAGAGAGCGAATTTTGCAGCGTCGAAAGGAACATCTTCTGTTCTCCGCTCGTCGGAAGTACATCGAGAAACGCCGGAAAAGTGAATCAGGCCCTTCAGAATCGCAATCGCCGTCCTTCTGCTCCCCGATTCCCTCCTCATCGAGAAGTACAAACGAAATCGCTTCTTAGACGTCCAATTCAAAGAAAAGTTTTCCTCACCTCAAGACTCGAATCTCCAGAGATTCGCCTCCAGATCCTCCAGGAAACCGAACCAGGATCTTCTTCTTCTTCATCATTTTTGAGTTCAGTTCTCACGTCAGGTCGAGACAAACAAAAATTAAACGAAAATCAGGGAGAAGGAAAATCTGAAGGAAAAAAAAAGGAAATAAAAGAGATAAATGAAGGTGAAAAAGAAGGCTTCGGAAAAGTAACTGAAAATTGTATTTATTTCAAAACAGATTTGAAATTGAAAGCCTTCTATTTTTTATATTCGATTCTTGAGATTCTTCTTTTGATGCCAAAAAATTTTCGATTTTTTATTTAGATTCGAAAGATTGATAAAACGAAAGAGATTGAAAGAATGAAAAGGAGCGCGAGTTTTAATTTTCAATAGGCCGAGTACTTGGAACTAGAGTTCTAAAGAGAGAATATTCTGGAGAATATTAGTTTTTTTTTTATTGAACACGAGATTTCCATAAAATTATG
Source organism: Andricus grossulariae (assembly GCA_011634705.1). Classification (NCBI taxonomy): domain Eukaryota; kingdom Metazoa; phylum Arthropoda; class Insecta; order Hymenoptera; family Cynipidae; genus Andricus; species Andricus grossulariae. The sequence continues at coordinate 51,137,448 of JAABKJ010075445.1, forward strand.
AATATCAAATGGAAAATATTAACATCGAAGTTATCCTTGTACTATTGAAAATACTCTCCAGAATACTCGACTTTTATTTAAATTTTGCCTTACGGCAATTACGACTTTGATTAAGATTTTTTTTTTATTTCGTTAGCAACTATTTCCCAGCCTTAAATATTTCGTCCTCGAATTTTTAAAAATGAAAAATACTTGACCCTGCAGGAAGGTGGTTAAAAAAAACTCGGTTTTATTTTTCGACGGCCGTATCGCAATATTTTGATTCTCTGGATGGGAAAATACTCATTTTTTCAGCTTCAAAAAAAGTTTTAGGGTTCCGAGCATCAAATTTACGTAAAAATGGAGATTTTTGTAGTTTTAGAATTTTTTTAATTTACATAATAGTTAATAGAGATTAAAATATTTTTTTTAATTTCGATATCTCGCATACATTGATAAAGATTATGAATTTTCTGGAAGAATTTCAAATAATTTTTTATTTTGAGAAATGAATTTTAAGAGAATATTGAAAAATAATTCAAAATCAAAATTAAAAAAAAAATCAAGTAACTTTAAGATATATTTACCAGTTTTAAAAAGATACGAAAATAATTTAAAACTTGAACAGATTTTTTGAAAATTACAACGAAATGTAAATTTTGAAGATTTAAATAAAAAATTCGAAGCTTTTTAAGAATTCCGAATGGTTTCAAGAGTCAAAAAAATGTCTTGAAATTCCTGGGAAAATTTTAAATGATTTTTTGTTTTGAAAAATGAATTTTAAGACAAAATTGAAACAGGTTTCAAAAAATGTCAAACGATTTCCTAAAATTTCGAAAAAGAATGTAAAAGATTTTAAAGCAAAAATTTTCAATTTTGCAAGATTAAAAAATTTTAGAAAAAATTCGAGAAAGTTTAAGAAATATTTAGAAGTTTAAAAAGATTTACAAATAATTTAAAACTTGGAAAGATTAAAAAAAATTAAACAAAATGTAGATTTCATTCCGAAAAAGAACAAAATTCTTTGCAGGTTTGAGTTCTGAATGATACAAAATATCTGAGGACGATCCACTGCTGCACATCGGCTCAGTGCTCAGCAACGCAAAAGATTGGGGTGGACTTTTTTCAAAATATTTTTATAAAGTAACTCTGTAAAATTAACGATAATTGTTTTTAAATATTCGAATAATCAAGTTCAATATTCTTAATTATTTATTTAATTTTTTATCGAATGAATAATATTCCAGTAATATTTTCATAAATAAAAATTAGTCGGGGCCAGATCGCGCCTCCCTATGGATATCCCAATCTGGCCCTGATCGGATTAGGCGTTTCGTTCCGAGTCTGGCCCTGACTGGGATGTCCGATCGGGGCCAGATCTGGCCCCGACCAGGGCCACTCTGAAATTTTTGCACGGGAAGACGCGTAAAGGAGAATAAATTTTAGATTGAAAAAGACAAAAGAAAGTTAAAAATTAAATAAAACTGTACTTCATTGCCAGAATATTATTTTTTCTCTGAAATCTAAAATGTACAATGTATTTATTCATTTTCAATATTATTTAATACCCCAGAAAATATTTTTTAAACACAAATATATTTTAGAGAAAGTATTGGAAGAAATTGGGGAAAACGATATATTAGAGTACTATTATTACTAATAGTTTAGCAATAATAATACTTTATTGTTCAATGGATGGTTAAATAAAATTAGATTTTAATATCTGAATTAAAAATAGTTGGGGGGGGGGTGGTGTGCCGAAATGTGACAAATCGTCACAAGAGAGAGGAGTGAGTCAAAAACCCCTGAAAATGACGTCACGTAAATTAATCGACGCACCCTCACGAGGGGGGGGGGGGGGCCTTACATTTTTTTAATGGCCCCTAAAAAGAGAAATTTCAGAAAGGCAATTTTACAACTGGGATTTGGGAACGGTGGTAAAAATGGTAATATTTCGTTGCTTTTCTTGGCAAATCTTGTCGCGAACCCACGCAGGAATCTTGTTCCACTTCATCAGCCAGTCACCAAATGATATTGTTGTCCCCAAAATTTGACCGTTTGAGAGAGAATATAAAAGATAAAGGAACGAGTATTCTACCAAATCGTGAATTCCTGAAGAGTTTACTCACACGACACAAACTCTAAGAGGTGAGGTAAATTATGCAAAAAAAATTTTAACCAATATTTTTATTAATAATAAAATGTAAGGTTTATTTTATTATTATTTATTTTCATTCTTCATTTTGTTTTTAATTTTTATGGCGACGCCCCCCAAATTTGTTCGAATCCACCCAAAAATAAATTTTGTTTTTCGTTTTAAAAAAAAATGATATTTAGGGGTGCCGCATGCAAAATGAATAATTTAGACTTTCTTAATTTAAAAATGAAATAATTTTTATTGGAACGTTAAAAATAGTAAAGAATAATTTGGGGAATAAAATAAACCGTGCCTAATTAAAATTGAATGAAAATTATTAGGTTTCTCTTCAACAGAAGAAAAAGCTTAGAACATGTTTCTAATATTTCATAAATAGTTTAAAATGAATAAAAAATGTTTAAAAAGTAATTTCGAATCCTTATCTAAAAAATTTTTTATCAAAAAAAAAGTAACTCTGTTACCATGCTTTAAAAAAGGTCACCGTCAGTTCAGCTTTTTAACATGAATTTTAAATCTATTGATTTGATATTATTGATAAATAGTACAAGTCTCATCGAATAGAATCCGAAGTAATTAATAATTACTTATAATATCTTCAAAAAATTTCCTTTACCAACTTGAAATTATAATTCTTCTACAAAAATTACCCGTTCTAAATCAGAATCAGAATCTTGGCTAAAAATGAAACTGTTGTGTTGAAAATTCCTTTTTTTGTTGAAAATTCGTTTTTGAATTGAAAATTGACCTATTAAATTTTTGGTTAATAATTTATCTATTTTAGCTGAAAATATATTTATTTGGTGGAAAATTAAATGATTTACATTATTAAAAATTAATTTTGAACTATTTTGTTGAGAAATAGAGCTTTTTCCTTTGAAGGTAATTTTTTAAACTGAAAATTAGTTGTTTTTTTTGCATTGTACATTAATTTTTATAACGTAAAATTGTTAGTTGAAAATTCATATTTTTTGGTAGAAAATTAATGTTCTTTATTGAAGATTCATCTGTTTTTTTTTTAACTTGAAATATATTGTTAAGAAATGTTTGCTTTTTTGGTGAGAATTCAGCTTCTTGGTTCAATGTTGAAATTTTTTTTTGTATTTAAAAATTCATCCATTTTTTGGAAAATTCGTCTGTTTGGTTAAAAATAAAACTATTTTGTTCAAAATTCTTTACTTTTCATTGAAAATTAACTTTTCTGTCTCAAAAGCATGAAATTTCATTTTTCAGTAAAAATTTATATTTTTCACTTGAAAATTTAAATATTGGATTAAAAATTCATCTAATTTTCGAAAATTCGTCTTTTTGGTAGAAAATTAATCTTCATGGAGAATATAACTTTTTTGTTCAAAAGTAAAGTCTTTTTTCTTTAAAGTTAATTTTTTGAAATAAAAATAAGTTTTTTGTATTAACCATTAATTTTCATAACGGAAAATTTTACTATTCCATTTTTGGTAGAAAATTATATTTTTTGGATGAAATTCCATCTATTTGGTTCCAAATTTATGTGGTTTGTTAAAAATCCACTTTTTTGATGAAAATTAATCTTTCTGTTTAAAAATTGAACGATCTTGTTAAGAATTCGTTTTTTTGTTGTTGTTGAAAATTTTTCTTTTTTAATTGAAAATTTATCTTTTTTCGTTGAAAATTGTTTTTGTTGTTGAAAATTCGTCTTTTTGGTTCATAATAAAACTATGTTGTCAAAATTATTTACCATTGATTGAAAATTAACTTTTCTATCTCAAAAGTAAACAATTTTAATTTTTGGCTAAATATTTATATTTTTTGTTCAAATATTGAAATATTTGATTAAAAATTCATGTATTTTTTCAAAATTCGTCTATTTCGTTGCAAATTCTTATGATTTGTTGAAAATTCACATTTTTATAGAATATCAATGGTTCAAATATCGAACTATGTATTATATTTTTCAAAGAGAATTTATCTTGTTCGGTTGAAAATTCGGTTAAAAGTTGAACAATTTTTTTTAAAACTTCATTTTTTTTTAAGATTCATCATTTTAGTTGAAAATTCGTCTCTTATGGCAGAAAATTAATCTTCTTGATTGAAAATCACCCTTTTGCTTAAAAAACGTAGTTTCATTTAAAAATTCATCTTTTTCGTTGAACATGTACTTATTTTGTTAAAAATTCGTCTTTTTGGATTGAAAATTCTCCTGTTTTAGTAGAAAACTCAACTATTTGGTTGAAAGACAACTTTTTTATGAAAAATCCATATTTACTGGTTGAAATTTCAACTATTTTGTATATATTAGTCTTTTTGGAATAAAATTCAATAATTTTGTTGAAAAAGAACCTATTTTGTTGAAAAATCTTCTTTTTTATGAATTCTACTGTTTTTTTATATTAAATTAAAATATTTTTTGGTTATTTTATCAGCTATTACATTTTTCGTCAAAAATTCATCTTTTTTAGTCACAAAAATTCAAAAATGTTATTAAAATTTGAACTACTTCCTTAAACATTCATGTTTTTGTTGAAGATTCATAATTTTAGTGGAGCTTCGTCTTTTTTGGTAGGAAATCTTTCTTTTTAGTTACTGTTTTGCCAAATTATTGTTACTTTACGGTTACAATTTTTTTTAAATATTTCATTTTGCTGAAAATTAATATTTTTGTTTGAAACTAACGTTTTTGTTAAAAATTCCATTCTTCTACAGAAAATTTGTCTTTGGCCTAAGAGTTCAACAATTTCGATGAACTTTTTTTTCTTTCTGACTGAAAAATAAACTTACTGGTAAAAAATGTAGTTTTTCTTTTGGAAAATTTATGATTTTAGTTGAATTTTTATCCTTTCGGTTGAAAACTTTACTATTTTGTTTAAAAATGTTATTTTCTGTTAAAAATAATTTTTTATACTGAAAATTTAACTATCTAAAAATTAATTTTTTTTGTCAAAAATTCGTATTTTTTGATAGGAAATTCGTCTTTTTGGTTTAAAATTCATCTCTTTTGATAAAAATGTCGTCTTTTTGAATTGAAATATTTACTCCTACATAATTCGTTAAAAAATTTTTATTGTTAAAAATTAAATTACTTGGTTGAAGGTTGAAGCATTTTCTTCAATATTATTTTTTTTTTGTTACAGATTTATAATCTTTGTTGAAAATGTATCTTTTTGGTAGCATTCTTTTTTCTAATAAATTTAAATTTTTAAATTAAAAATTTAACTATTCTAGTTGAAGATTCATAATTTTAGTTCAAAATTTATCTCTTTGGCTTGAAGTTGAACTATTTGCTTGGAAATTGATCTTCCTTAATTGAAAATTCTTCTTTTTTGGTAGAAAACTAATCTTTTTGGTTTCAAATTTTCTCTTATTCGGTTAAAAATTCAACTGTTTGGTTGTAAATTAACATTTTTATGAAAAATTAACTATTTGTTCAAAATTAAGTTTTTTGTTGAAAATTCAACTGTTTCACAGATAATTTCTCTTTGGCTTGAAATTTCAATAATCTGGCTGAACTTTTTTTCTTTTTGACTGAAAAATCAACTTACTGAAAAAAGATTCATTTTTTTCTGTTGGGAAATTGAATACTTTAATTGAAAATTCATCTCGCAGGTAAAAAATTTTACTTCTTTGTTTCAAAATGTTATTTTTTATTAAAAATTAATTTTTTTCACTAAAAAATATAACTTTATCTAAAATTTAATTTATTTTGTTGAAAATTCGTATTTTCTAGGGAAAAATTCTTCTTTTTGGTTTTAAAATTCATCTTTTTTGGTATGAATTTGATCTTTCTGGGTTGAAATATTTAATACTACATCATTCGTTGAAAATAAATTTTTTTCTTGTTTCGAAAATTGAAATACTTGATGGAACGTTGAACCACTTTCTTAAAAATTATTTTTTGGTTGAAGATTCATCATTTTCGTTAAAAATTCATCTCTTTGGTTAAAAGTTCTTTTTTTTTTGTTCGTTAAAAGTTACTTTTTCAAGTGAAAATTTAAGTACTTTGTTGCAAAATCGTTTTTCCGCTTTTGCTTGAAATTTAAAAATTTTAGAAAACTAATCCTTTCAGTTTTAAATTTCCAATTTTTTGTTACAAGTTCAGCTTTCCGGATAAAAATAAACATTTTTACTGTCCATAAACATTCTGGTTGAAAATTAAAATTCTAATAAAAATTCTACTGGTTTGCAGAAAAATTGTCTATTGGCTTGAAAGTTCAATGATTTGGAAAAACTTTTTTCTTCTTTGACAGAAAAATCAACTATTTGGTAAAAAATTCATATTTTCAGTTTAAAAATTCATCAAATTTAGTTGAAAATTTATTTCTGGTTGAAAATTTGACATTTTTGTATAAAAATGTTGTTTTTTTTGTTTGAAAATTATTTTTTTTTTACTGAAAATGTAACTACTTGTTCGAAAATTGATGTTTTTGAATATTATTATATTTTATGTAGAAAATTTCACTATTTTGTTGAAAGTTTAACAATTTTGTTGAAAATTCTAAGCTTTGGTTGCAAATGTAACTATTGGGTCAAAAATTTGTGTTGGGGGGGGGGGGGTGAAATATCAACTATTACATTTTTCATTGAGAATTCATCATTTGGTTGAAAATTCATATTTGTAGGTTGAATTCATCTTTGTAAGTTGAATTAAACTTTATTGTTAAAAGTTCAACTTTTTTGTTAAAAGTTCAAGTTTTTTGTTGGAAATTGGCTTTTCCCTAAAAAATCTACTGTTTGCTTGAAAACGCAATTGTTTTTAGCTGAAGTTTAATCTTGTTTGTTTAAAAAATTGACTTTTTGGTCAAAAATTTATATTTTTAAGTAGAAAATGGAAGTATTTCGTTAAAAGTTCAACTATTTTGTTAAAAATTTGTTTATTTCATTGAAATTTGAAGTATTCTGTGGAAAAGTTATATTTTTTGGCCGTAGGCTGAACTGTTTTTTTGAAAATTCGTCTATAAGAGCAGGCAATTTCTTCAACCAAAAAAATAAATTTTCAACAAAGTAGTTCAACTTTTAACTAAGTAATTGAATTTTCAACCAAAAAATTAATTTTTAACAAAACCGCTGAATTTTCTACTAAAATGATGAATTTTCAACCAAGAAATTTAATTTTATATAAAAAAATAAGAATTTTCGACCAAATAGTTGAACTTTCAACTAAAAAAAGAATTGAGACAAAAATAGAGTAGTTAAATTTCTATTTAAAAGAAATTAATTTTCAAATAATAAAATGAACCAATTTTCAACAAAATAGTTAAATTTTCCACTACAATTATGAATCTTCAACAAAAAAAAATAATTCAACTTTTACCTAAATAATTCAATTTTCAACCAAAAAATATGAATTTTCTACAAGAAAGTTAAATTTTCAATGAAAAAGATGAGTTAAAAAAAAGGAATTGTCAAAAAAAAGATATGAATCTTTAAAAAAAGACATGAATTTTTGAAAAAATAGTTCAGTTTTCAATTAAAGATGATAGAAAGTTTTACTTTTTTAACTAACTAATTAAATTTTCAACCAAAATTTTTTTTTAACAAAGTACAAGAACCATAAAATTTGAATTTTCAATAAAAAAGTTAATTTCCAATGAAATAGTTGACACTTCAACTAAATGAAAATTGAGACAAAAAATGGAGTAGTTAAATTTCTAGTTGAAAAAATTAATTTTCAAATAATAAAATGAACCAATTTTCAAGAAAATTGTTAAATTTTCCACTACAATTCTGAATCTTCAACAATAAAAATATTTTTTCAACAAAATAGTTCAACTTTTACCAGAATAATTGAATTTTCAACCAAAAAATATGAATTTTCTACCAAAAAGTTAAATTTTCAAAGAAAAAGATGTGTTAAAAAAAATAAATTAAAAAAAAAAAAGATATGAATCTTTAAAAAAAGACATGAATTTTCGAAAAAATAGTTCAGTTTTCAATTAAAAATGATAGAAAGTTTAATGTTTTTAACTAACTAATTGAATTTTCAACCAAAATTTTTTAAAACAAATTACAACAAAGTACAAAAACCATAAAATTTGAATTTTCAATAAAAAAGTTAATTTTAAACAAAACCGTCGAATTTTCAATTAAAAAGAAGAACAAAAAAAACGAATGTTTAATAAAATAGTTAAATTATCCGCCAGAGATGAATGTTTAACTAAAATTATAAATCTTCAACAAATAAATAAATTTTCATCAATCCAGTTCAACTTTTAACTGAGTAATAGAATTATTAATAAATTTTATCAATTTTCAACAAAGTAGTTCAACTTTAAACTAAGTAATTGAATTTTCAACCAAAAAAATTAATTTTTAACAAAACCGCTTAATTTTCGACTAAAATTATGAATTTTCAACCAAGAAATTTTATTTTATATAAAAAATAAGAATTTTCGACTAAATAGTTGAACTTTCAACTAAAAAAAGAATTGAGACAAAAATTGGAGTACTTAAATTTTTTGTTAGAAGAATTAAAATTTTGAAACAATAAAGTGAGTTTTTAACAAAATAGTTAAATTTTTTACCAGATATGAAGTTTTAAAAAAAGGTATGAATTTTCAAAAAATGACATGAATTTTCAACTAAATAGTTGATACTTCAACTAAAAAAAAATTGAGACAAAAAATGGAGTAGTTAAATTTCTAGTTAATTTTCAATCAAATAGTTGAATTTTCCACTAAAATTATGAATCTTGAAAAAAAAGTTTTCAACAAAATAGTACAATTTTTACCAAAATAATTCCATTTTCACCAAAATAATTCCATTTTCAACCAAAAAATATGAATTTTCTACAAAAAAGTTAAATTTTCAATGAAAAAGATGAGTTTTCAAAAAAAAAATAAAAAAAAATGAATCTTTAAAAAAAGACAGGAATTTTCGAAAAAATAGTTCAGTTTTCAATTAAAAATAATAGAAAGTTTAACTTTTTTAACTAATTGAATTTTCAACCAATTTTTTTAACAAAGTACAACAACCACAAAATTTGAATTTTCAATAAAAAAGTTAATTTTCAATCAAATAGTTGACACTTCAACTAAAAGAAAAATTAGAGAAAAACTGCAGTAGAAGTTCAACAAAAAAGTTCAATTTTCCACCATAGATACCAAGAAATTGAATTTTAAACCAAAAAGATTAATTCACGATAAAACAGTTCAATTTTCTACAAAAAAAGTTTATTTTTAACAAAACCGATGAATTTTCAACCGAGAAGATTAATTTTCTATAAAAAAAAATAAGAATGTTCAATAAAATACATGAATTTTCAGAGAAAAAAAAATTTTTCTAAGAAAATAGTTCAATTATCCGCCAGAAATGAATTTTTAACTAAAATTATGAATCTTCAACCAAAAAAAAATAAATTTTCAACAAATTAGTTCAACTTTCAACTAAGGAATTGAATTTTCAACCAAAAAATTAATTTTTAACAAAACCGCTGAATTTTCGAAAAAAGATACGAATTTTGAAAAAGATATGAGTTTTCGACAAAAGGTATGAATTTTCAAGAAAAGACATGAATTTTCTACTAATTGTTGATACTTCAACTAAAAAAAATGGAGACAAAAAATAGAGTAGTTAAATTTCTAGTTAAAAAGATTAATTTTCAAATAATAAAATGAACCAATTTAAAAAAAATAGTTGAATTTTCCACTGTAATTATGAATCTTCAACCAAAAAAATAATTTTTCAACAAAATAGTTCCACTTTTACCCAAATGATTCAATTTTCAACCAAAAATATTAATTTTCTACAAAACGGTTAAATTTTTAATGAATAAGATGAGTTAAAAAAAAAGAAATGAATATTCAAAAAAAGACATGAATTTTCAACTAAATAGTTGGCACTTCAACTAAAAAAAATGGAGACAAAAAATAGAGTAGTTAAATTTCTAGTTAATAAAATTAATTTTCAAATAATAAAATGAACCAATTTAAAAAAAAAAATAGTTAAATTTTCCACTGCAATTATGAATCTTCAACCAAAAAAATAATTTTTCAACAAAATAGTTCAACTTTTACCTGGTAGTATTTTTGAAATTATTGATATAATCGAAATTTTCTGAAATCATTGAAATCTTTGTGCAATCTTTGATATCTATCTGAAATCTTTGCGAAATATTTGAAATATTTGAAATCTTTGAAATCTTTGAAATCTCTAGGAAATCATTAAAATCTTTGTAAAAGCTTTCTGAAATCTTTGGAAGTCTTTGCGAAATATTTAAAATGTTTTTGAAATATCTGATAATATTTGTGAAATTATTGAAATCTTCATGAAACCTTTTGAAATATTCAAGAAATATTTGAAATATTTCATAAATATTTGATAATATTTGTTAAATTATTGAAATATTTGTGAAATCTTTGGGAAATCATTGAAGTCTTTGTGAAATCTATTTAATCTATTCTTAATCTTTTCTAAGTATTCAAAATCTTTGGGAAATCATTTAAATCATTGTGAAATCTTTTAAATCTATCCGATATCTTTGCAAAATCTTTGGAAAATATTTGAAATCTTCAGGAGATCATTGAAATCTTTATGAACTCTTTCTGGTATTTTTGGAAATCTTTTCAAAATATTTGAAATATTTTTGAAATATCTGATATTTGTCAAATCATTGAAATCTTTGGGAAATCATTGAAACGTCTGTACACTCTTTGAAATCTATCTGAAATTTTAATGAAATATTTCCATTCTATCCCAAATCTTTGCGAAATATTTGAAATCTTTGTGAAATCTTTGGGAAATCTTTGGGAAATCATTGAAATATTTGTGAAATTCTTGTGAAATCTTTGGAAATCTTTGCGAAATAATTGAAATATTTGATAATATTTATGAAATTATATAAATCTTTGTGAAATCTTTGGGAAATCATTGAAATTTTTGTGCACTCTTTGAAATCTATCTGAAATCTTTGTGAAATCTTTGAAATCTTTGGGAAATCATTGAAATCATTGAAATCTTTTTAAAATCTTTCGAAATATTTTTGAAATGTTTGGTAATATTTGTGAAATAATTTAAATCTTCAAAATCTATCTGAAATTTTTGCGAAATATTTGAAATCTTTGGGAAATAATTGAAATATTTTTGAAATATTTGATAATGTTTGTGAAATTATATAAATCTTTGTGAAATCGTTGGAAAATCATTGAAATTTTTGTGCACTCTCTGAAATCTATCTGAAATCTTTGTGAAATCTTTGAAATCTTTGGGAAATCATTGAAATATTTCTGAAATATTTGGAAATATTTGCTAATATTTGTGGGATTATTGAAATCTTTGGGAAATCATTGAACTCTTTGAAATCTATCTAACATTTTTGCGAAATATTTTGAATCTTTTTGAAATCTTTGGGAAATTGTTGAAATATTTATGAAATCTTTGTGAAATCTTAGGAGATCTTGGCGAAAAAATTGTAATATTTTTGAAATATTTGATAATATTTGTGAAATTATTTAAATCTTTGGGAAATCGTTAAAATATTTGTGAAATCTTTGTGAAATCTTTGGAGATCTTTGCGAAAAAATTGAAATATTTTTTTAAATTTGTGAAATTATTGAAATCTTTGGGAAATCGTTGAAATATTTGTGAAATCTTTGTGAAATCTTTGGAGATCTTTGCGAAAAAATCGAAATATTTTTGAAACATTTGATAATATTCGTGAAATTAATGAAGTGTTTGTGAAATCCTTGGGAAATCATTGAAATCTTTGTGCACTCTTCGAAATCTATCTGAAATTCTTGTGAAATAATTAAAATCTCTGTGAAATCTTTAAAATCTATCCGAAATCTTTAAAATCCTAATGAAATCTTTGTGCGATCTTAGAAATTTATCTGAAATCTTTACGAAATGTTTCAAATCTTTGTAAAATCTTTGAAATCTATGAGAAATGTTTATAAAATCTTTGTAAAAACTTTCTGAAATCTTTGGAAATCGTTGGAAATCTTTGCTGAATATTTTTGAAATATCTGATAATATTTGTGAAATTATTGAAATCTTTGTGCGATATTTCTGAAATCATTGAAACCTTTGTGCAATCCTTGAAATCTATATGAAAATTGTATGAACTATTTTTATTCTATCCGAAACCATGCGAAATATTTGAAATCTTTGTGAAATTTTTCAAATCTTTGGGAAATCTTTCTGATATCTTTGAGAATCTTTTCAAAATATATAAAATATTTGGTAATATTTGCGAAATAATTGAAATATTTGCGAAATCTTTAAAATGTGTATGAAATCTTTATGAAATCATTTAAATCTTCGTGCAATATTCGAAATCTATCCGAAATCTTTGCGAAATATTTGAAATCTTTTAAATCTTTACGAAATCATTGAAATATTTGTAAAATATTTCTGAAATCTTTGGAAATCTGCGAAATATTCAAAATATTTGTCAAATATCTGATAATATTTGTGAAATTATTGAAATCTTTGTGAAATCATTGAAACCTTTGTGCACTCTTTGAAATCTAGCTGAAATTTTTATGAAATATTTTTATTCTATTCGATATCTTTGCGAAATATTTGAAATCTTTGTGAGATCTTTGAAATCTCTGAAATTGAAATCTGTGTGCAATCTTTTTGATATCTTTGAAAATCTTTGCAAATATTTGAAATATTTGGTAATATTTGCGAAATTATTGAAATGTTTGCGAAGTCTTTAAAATCTTTGTATAATCTTTAGGAAATCATTGAAATCTTCGTGCAATATTTGAAAGCTATCCGAAATCTTTGCGAAATCATTGAAATATTTTAAAAATATTTCTGAAATCTTGAAAAATCTTTGCGAAATATTTAAAATATTTTTAGAATATCTCATAATATTTGTGAAATTATTTAAATTATGAAATCTTTGGAAAATCATTGAAATTTGTGTGCACTCTTTAAAATCTATCAGAGATTTTTTTACTGAGATACCTTGCCAGGTTGTAAGGTGGATTATTACAAACTTCATTTTTTTGGTTGGAAATTCGTCCTTTTACATGAAAATTCAACTTTCTGGTTTTAAATTCACATATTTTGTTTAAAATTCCTTTTTTTTTTTGGTAGAAAGTGAATCTTCAGACATGTAATAGATGATATTTAAACCACAGCATTTTTTTTAATACAAAAGAGTTGAATTCAACCAAAAAGACGAATTTTCAACAAAATAGTTGACTTTTCAACTTAAAAAAAAATCTTTTCAAAAAATTATTTTATTTGTAACAAAAAAGAATGATTTTCTACCTAAAAAGCCGAAAAAACATGAGTTTTTAACAAAAGGAGTTCATTATCATCCAAACTGTTAAATTTTATTACAAAGAAGAAGAATTTTTAAACAAAAAATGACTCAAAAAATTGTTGAATTTTCTACAAAGCAGATTAACTTTTAACCAAATAATTGATTTTTCAGCCTAGAAAATAAATTTTCAATCGCGAAGGTTAATTTTCTAGAAAAAATATTACATTTTAACAAAATAAATGAATTTGCAAAAAAAAAAATGTCAACCAAATAGTTGAATTTGCTTACAAAATAGTTGCATTTTTAACGCAATAGACAAATTTTCAACAAAACAGATAAATTTAAAAAAATGACTTTTACACAAAATTTTGGAATTTTCTACAAAGTAGTTTAATTTTCAACCAAATAATTGAATTTCCAACCGAAAAATCAATTTTCAACCGCAAAGATTAATTTTTGGCCAAAAAAGATAAATCTTCAACAAAAGACATGAATTTTCAACTGAAAAAGATACATTTTCAACCAAAAAGATTATTTTCATACCAAACAAGACGAACTTTTGATAAAATAATTTTCAACCAAATAGTTGGATATTCAACTAAAATCGACAAATTTGCAATTAAAAATGGAATATTTGAATTTTTAGTTAATTTTTTATTCCAAAAATTGAACAAATAAATTTTCAGCCAAATTGTTCAGTTTGAATTTCAGACAGCAAAACTAACTTTAAGCAAAATATATCAATTTTCAAATGGGGAAGAAAATTTTTTCCCATTCAAATTCATTTTCTACCAAAATATTTTAATTCTCGGCCAAAGAAAAAAAATTTCCAATATAACAGTTGAATTTTGATAAAAACCATTTTCAACTTCGAAAATTGCCGAAAAAGATGAATCTTCAACAAAATACATGAATTTTCATCTATAAAAGATAAATTTTCAGCCAAATAGTTAAATCTTCAATTAAAAAAAAAAAATCAACCACAAATGGAATATTCACATTTCCAATTAAAAAAATTAATTTTTTTCCGAAAGAAAAAATTTTTTTTTAACAAAATGGTGAAATTTTCAACTAAAGTGATGAATCTTCAACCTAAATAATTAATTTTTTAGCTAAAAAATAAATTTTCAACCAAAAAGATGAATGTTAAAGTAAGAATCTTAATTTTCAAACATCAAAACTAAAAGATAAATTTTCTACCGAAAAAGAATAATTACATAACAAATTAATTATTAACTATGAATGAAATATTCACATTTTCAGTTAAGAAAATTTTTTTTCATAAGAAACAACAAAAAATTTTGAACGAAAAATGAACGTTTTATCAACAAAATAGTTAAATTGACAATTAAAAAGAGGAATTTTTAGCGAAAAATATAGGAGTTGATATTTCAATCAAGAGTGATTTTATATTAAATAAAAAATAGTTGAATTCAACCAGAAAATGAAAATTTTCAAGAAAAGAGTTATTTTTCAACAAAATAGTTGAATTTTCTACCAAAATAGTTGAATTTTCAACCAAAATGAATTATGATTCTTCGTTGAAAATTAGCCATTTTTGGTTGAGGATGTAACTATTTTGTTGAAAATTTGTATTTTTTTGGTTGAATTCAACTGTTTATTATTTTGAAAGTAATTTTTTGTTGAAAAATTTATTATATTAGTTTAAAATTCAATTTTTTTGTCGTAAAATAATTTTTTCGTTGAAATTTCATATTTTGGGGTTCAAAATTCAACATTTTTGTAGACGAAAATTCGTTTTTGTGGTTGAAAATTAAATCACATTGTTGGAAAATTAAACTATAGAGATTTAAATTAAACTATTCATTTGAAAATTCAACTACTTTTTTTAAATTTATTATTTACTTTTAGCAGAAAATTCATGTATTTTGTTGAAAATTAGTTTCTTAAACTTTAAATTTAACCATTTCATTTTTTGTAGAAAATAGAACTATTTGGTTTAAAATTAAATTGTTTATTTGAAAATTTAACCTGTTTTTGGATTTTTTTCGTTGGTTCAAAATTAATTCTTTAATCTGAAAATGTAGCTCTATCAGTTGAAAAATTTTGCTTTATAAATGGAAAATTCAACTATTCGGTAGTATTTATAACTATGTATTTTGTTGAAAATGCATCTATCTGCGAAGAAAATTAATATTTTTTATTAATATATCATTACTTTTGTTGAGGATTTATATATTTTGTGAAAAAATCTTCTTTTTCAGTTAACTAGTTAAAAATTCAATTTTGTTGTCAAAATTAGTTTCTTAAACTTAAAATTTAACGATTCCATTTTTGGTTGAAAATTGATCTTTTTAGTTGAAAATTCAACTATTTCGTTAAAAATTTATCTTCCTTGATTGAAAATTAACTTTTTTATAAAAAATTATTCTTTTTATTTATAAAAATCAACTGTTTTCTGAATCATTCGAATTTTTACCTTGAAAACTTAACTATTTGGTTGAAAATTCGATCATTTGAGTAAAAAATTGATCTTGTTTATTAAAAATTCATTAATTTAATTCAGCATTGAACTATTTCGTTAAAAATTCGTCTTTTCCTTCTAATTCAATTAGTTTTTAATTTATTTTTTAAAAATTAGTTCTTTTAACTAAAAATTTAACATTTTCATTTTTGATGTAAAATCTTTTTTAGTTGAAAATTCAACAATTTTGTTAAAAATTCATGTATTTTATCGAAAATTAATCTTCTTGGTTGAAAATTCATCTTTGTAGGTCAAACGTTCAGCTATTTGATGAAAAAGTCAAATATTTTGTTAACAATCATTATAAAATGTTTGAGGCTTCAAATATTAAAAGAAAATCAAAAATTGAATTTTATTGAATGAAGTTTCGCGTACACCAGCATCACTGAAATGCGGTACTGTAATATAAAAATTGAAAACTGAAAATATTTAGTATTTGAAAATATTCAGTATTTGCATTTATAAAATAATTTTTGCTCCATATTTCTTCAGTCATCAAATTTGTACATACGTGAAGACTAATAATTTCGCATTCAATCTAAATGAATAATTATTACTGTTTCAGATCATATGTAATATAGAAATTGAAAACTGAAAATAATTATTATTTGAAAATATTTAGTATTTGAAAATATTAAGTATTTGCATTTATAAAATAATTTTTTTCTCCATATTTCTTCAGTCATCAAACTTGTACATACGTGAACACTAATAATTTTGCATTCAATCGAAACAAATAATTATTACTGTTTCAGATCATATTTATTATAAAAATTGAAAACTGGATATAATTATTATTTGAAAATATTTAGTATTTGGAAATATTCAGTACTTGCATTCATAAAACAATTTTTGTTCCATATTTCTTCATTCATTAAATTTGTACGTATGTGAACATCAATAATTTCGCATTCAATCAAGATAGATGATTATTACTGTTTCAGATCATATGTAATATAAAAATTGAAAACTGGATATAATTATTATTTGAAAATAATTATTATTTGAAAATATTTAGTATTTGAAAATATTCGGTATTTGCATTAATAAAATAATTTTTGTTCCATATTTCTTCACTCGTCAAATTTGTACGTATTTGAACGCCAATAATTGAGCATTCAATCAAGATAGATAATTATTACTGTTTCAGATCATATGTAACATAAAAATTAGAAAACTGAAAATATTTAGTATTTGAAAATATTTGGTATCTGGAAATGTTCAGTATTTGCATTTATAAAATAATTTTTTTTCCATATTTCTTCAGTCATCAAATTTGTACATACGAGAGCACAAATAATTTCGCAGTGAAACAAGATAATTAATTAATACTGTTTCAGATCATATGTAATATAAAAATTAAAAACTGAAAATATTTATAATTTGAAAATATTTAGTATTTGAAAATATTTAGTATTTGAAAATATTCAGTATTTGCATTTATGAAATAATTTTTGATCCATATTTCTTCAGTCATCGAATTTGTACATACGTGAACACTGATAATTTCGCATTGAAACTAGATAGATAATTATTATTGTTTCAGATCATATTTAACATAAAATTGAAAACTGAAAATATTTATAATTTGAAAATATTTAGTACTTGAAAATATTTAGTATATGAAAATATTCAGTATTTGCATTTATAAAATAATTTTTGATCCATATTTCTTCAGTCATCAAATTTGTACATACGTGAAAACTAATAATTTCCCATTCAAACAAGACAAATGAATATTAGTGTTTCAGATCATATGTAATGTAAAAATTGAAAACTGAAAATATTTATTATATGAAAATATTCAGTATTTGAAAATATTCAGTATTTGCAGTTATATAATAATTTTTGTTCCATATTTCTTCGGACATCAAATTTGTATATAAGTAAACACTAATAATTTCGCATTCAAACGAGATAGATAATTATTATTGTTTCAGATCATATTTAATGTAAAAATTGAAAACTGAAAATATTTATTATTTCAAAATATTTATTATTTGCATTTATAAAATAATTTTTGTGCCATATTCCTTCAGTCATCAAATTTGTATATACGTGAACACGAATAATTTCGCATCCAAACAGGATAGATATATATTATTGTTTCAGATCATATGTAATATAAAAATTTGAAACTGAAAATTTTTATTATTCGAAAATATTGAGTATTTGAAGATATTTAGTATTTGCATTTATAAAATAATTTTTGTTCCATATTTCTTCAGTCAACAAATTTGTACATACGTGAGTACAAATCATTTCGCATTCAAAAAAGATAGATAATTATTATTGTTTCAGACCATATGTAATATAAAAATTGAAAATATTTAGTATTTGAATTTATAAAATAATTTTTGTTCCATATTTCTTCAGTCATCAAATTGGTACATTCGTGATCGCAAATAATCTCGCATTCAAACAAGACAGATGATTATTATTTTTTCAGATCATATGTAATATAAAAATGGAAAATATTTACTATTTCAAAATATTTAGTATTTGCATTTATAAAATAATTTTTGTTCCATATTTCTTCAGTCATCAAATTTGTACATACGTGAACACTAATAATTGCGCATTCAAACAAGATAGATAATTATTACTGTTTCAGATCATATGTAATATAAAAATTAAAAACTAAAATATTTATTATTTGAAAATATTTAGCATTTGAAAATATTCAGCATTCTCATTTATAGAATAATTTTTGTTCCATATTTCTTCAGTCGTAAAAATTGTACATACGTGAACACAAATAATTTCGCATTCAAACAATATAGATAACTATTATAGATTTAGATCATATTGAATATAAAAATTGAAAACTGAAAATATTTAGTAAATGAAAATATTCAGTATTTGCATTTATAAAGCAATTTTTGTTCCATTTTTCTTCAGTCAACAAATTTGTACATACGTGAACACTAATAACTTAGCATTCAAACAGGATAGATAATTATTGCTGTTCAGATCATATGTAATATAAAAATTGAAAACTGGAAATATTTAGTGTTTGAAAACATTTAGTATTTGAAAATATTCAGTAATTGCATTTATAAAATAATTTTTGTACCCTATTTCTTCAGTCATCAAATTTGTACATACGCGAACACTAATAATTTCGCATTCGAACAAGATAGATAATTATCAATGTTTCAGTTCAAATGTAATATGAAAATTAAAAACTGAAAATATTTAGTATCTGAAAATATATATTATTTGCATTTATAATATTATTTTTGTTCCATATTTCTTCAGTCATCAAATTTGTACATACGTGAACACTAATAATTTAGCATTCAAACAGGATAGATAATTATTACTGTTTCAGATCATATCTAATATAAAAATTAAAAACTGGAAATATTTATTATTTGAAAATATTTAGTATTTGCATTTATAAAATAATTTTTGTTCCATATTTCTTCAGTCATCAAATCATCTGACCTTGCTGAAATTTTATTGCCAATGAGGTTTTGAAGAAGAAAGTTTGCATTTGAAGTAATGCAGAGTAAACTGCAAATAAAAACATTAGCAGTGTAACTGTTCTGAATTTGGAACGTTTAAATGTAAATTCAAAAAATTTCTCATTCGGAATTGTTTCATTCAAATGCTATGAAGCATTTACACGCACTTTACAATACAAAAATTTGTATAAATAAGACATTTAAAAGATTTCAACAATTTAAATTGACTTGTGTAGTTAAACATTAATTTTTGAAACTAGAAATTTAACTATTCAATGTTTAGTTGAAAATTTAGCTTTTTTAGTTAAAAATTCAACTACTTGGTGGGAAATTCACTTTTCTGGTCAAACATTCTGGATTTTTGTTGAAAAGGATTTGGTTGAAAATTGAACTATTTTTTGAGAATTGTTCTTGGTTTTTAATTAAAAATTAATTTTTTTCTGATATTTAGAAGTATTTGATTTTTTGGCGAAAATTCATCTTCTCTGTGGAAAATCGAGAGAAGAGAATAATAATCAATTCATTATTCTCCCAAAAAAAATTCTTATAAATAATAGTAATATTGATAAACTCATTTTAAAAGCTTGAAAATTCATCGTTTTGATTGAAAACTGAACTATTTTCTTAAAAATTTATCTACTTGGTGAAAATTTCATGTGCTTTGTTCAAAATTGGTATTTTTTGGGGAAAAAATTAATTGTTAAAAAATTGAAGTATTTTGTTGAAAAATCGTTGGTTTCAGGTGTATTTTATAACTGAAAATGTAAATATTCAAGTTGAACATTCATCATTTCAGCTAATAATTAATCTTTTCCTTTGAAAGTTGAACTACAAATTGATTCTTTCGTTGAAAATTTAACTATAATCTTGAAAATCCATGTGTTTGTTAAAAATTGGTCTTTTTGGTGTAAAATTAGGTGTCTTTGTTGAAAATTCAACTACTTGGTTGACAGTTGAAGCGCATTGTTGTAAATTTATTTTATTGTTTTAAAAATGTAACTATTTTGTTTAAAAAACGTTGCTTCTGGTTGAAACTTTATTGTATTATTAAAAATTTAAGTATTGCAGTTCAAGGTTCATCATTTGATTTGAAAAGTAATTTCTTTACTTGAAAATTCAACCATTTTTTTTAAGTTCGTTTTCTTTAAGTGAAAAATAAATTTTTTCAATTGAAAATGTAACTATTTCATTGTCGGTAGAAAATTTATCTTTTTAATTAAAAAAATTCACCCCTTTGTCTAAAAATTATGTATTTTGTGGAAAGTTAGTTTTTTATTGTAGAAAATTGAACGTCCTGGTTGAAAATTCCACCACTTGATTAAAAGTTGTGTTGTAGGCCAATAGCCTAAACTGAGAACCTCTGGAAATCGAAAACTGCCTACGTGACTTTCCAGTCAAGATTTCTTTTGAAAACTTGAGTGAAAGGGGCCTACGTGACAAATCATCGATTTCAGGATGTTCAAACGACGAGCTTGCTCACCCTCCGTGAGTCATAACTATTAGCCAAATTTCCCTTCTCTCGCAAGGCCGCCGGTTAACAGCCGGAAAAATCCCGTTGGTCACGCAAACAGTGCGTGAAAACGTGCCGGCCGCCGTGTTACGCTTGCCCAGTTAGCACGTGCACGGCACGTTCGGCACGTACACCAATGATGTCTCTCTCACTCTTCGCGCGTCTTCTCTGTTGCCTGTCTATCTATTTCTTTTCTCTCTCTCTAGCGTCCTCATTTATCTTTCAGGCTCATTGGGAAAAAAACAACCGGAGATCTCAACCGGCGGGTTAAAACTTTGCGAGAGCTTAGTCAATTCATTTCTCTTTAAAAAAAAGTCACTAAATTAATTTTGTAATTTCAATTATTTCTGGGGGAAGGGTAAACAGTCTTTACACTCTTGGGAATCCATTTCAGATTACAAAGAAATGTCACAACATTAAAAAAATATTAGGAACGGTTTTCCCGATTAAAAATAGCAGTTGGAAACTCAATTAAACTTATATATGTGTGTATATATAAGTATATATGCACGCATATATCGATTTTAGAGCTTAACCATAATTTTATATTCTTTTTCCAGCTAGTGCTAATCTTCTCTAGAATTAACCATGTACCCTTTTCTCTTTTTCTAACCTATATAATAATGGTCATTCGGGACTTCGGATTTTAATAGTTAATGTTTATTCAAAGTTTTAATAATTGATATCATCAAAAATAACCCCGAAAAACCATAATAATTGAGATAGCTCCAACCCGTTTGCGGGGAATTGAAGCCATACCCTCACTGATCAACATATTTAAATTTCATTAATTTTCAGCAATATTTAATATTTTTAAAGTTCAATTAAAAAATAGTATTAATATAAGGCACTTTGTACTTTGACATGGTGAAGACGCTCGGGGTCCGAGGTAGTGCGAACGGTCGGCGATCCCCACCGCTCGACTGCGATCCCATTGCCACCGTTTGGCCAATCAGCGCGCTAGCCGCCGCTCCCACCGCCGCCTCGAGCTCTCGTCCCGGGCTGCCTGCGTGCAGTGAGCGAACCGGACAGTCTGTTAATTTTCGATCCTTGAACTGAGTAGGCAGCATCCGCTCTGTCTCTTCAGCCTAACGAAATAAATAACAAACCTCACAAGAATTATTCGTTCTTACTTACTACGCTTTGGCTTCCTTCGGCCGGCGCGCCGATTTCGACTTCCAGCACCAGTCAACCACCTTCAGTGAACCGGTTTCTTTCTCCTTTCCTTCGAAGTATTCCTTCTCATTTCCTGTGTTTGCCGCAAATATTTTGTGTTTGAGTAGTGTTCAGTTTCTCCTTCGAGTTCTTCAGTTTCTTTAAGTGTTTCTCCCGACTGTGCGACAGTGAACGACAGTGAATCCGGGAGCAAGTGTTTTATTTTTTTTATTTCAACGTTAGTAGTCCTTTAGACACGCGGCCCCCTTTCTACTGAAAGGTGGCCTTCTGTCTACAGGGCTGACCTATTACAAGGAGTACGAGGCCCATCTCTACTGAGAGCGGCCTACACCAATGAAACTGCTTGAAAAATGGTTTTTAACCACAAAAATTGGTTGAAAGTGAATATATTAAATTGTTTATAACTATTACATTAAACAAGTTCCCCAAATGTACGTTTATTCATGAAATTTTTTTTTCTCAATAAGTTATGATAAAGCAAGTTAACACTAATACTTAATCAAGATTTTAAGCTGATAATTCATCTAACAATTTTTGTAAACAATTTATCAAATAAATACGCAACTGTAAAAGCTGTGTACTTGAATAAGTGCTTTTTTTCTCCAACTGTTATCATAGTACCTTAGGATTGGCATTTTGAGGAAGAAGTTTCGCGAAAATTCATCAATTATTACTGCTGCTAACATATACCATATAGTATAAACGAATCAGACAAATTAACATTTCTTCATGCAAAAAGTCATTTAAACAGTCGAGATTTTTTGTTTCTACGAAGAAATGTTCTGTTTTTTGTCAATTGTTTATACTATTTGCTATTGACAATAATAATTGTTACATTTCCGCTAAAATTTTTCTTACAATATCAATGAGGAGGTACTATTATAATAGTTGGAGTAAAAAAAGCACATACTTAAGTACGAAGCTTTTACAGTTGCTTATTTATTTCATGAATCGTTTATAACAATTATAAATTTAATTTTCAGATAAAAAAAACTTGACTCAATATCCGTATTTATTTGCTTTCAATAAAACTTGTTTTAAAAAATTCCACGAATATTTGGGGTATTTGTTTAATACATATTTGTGATAATTAATTGAAGCCTCAGCAGAAATAACACTTGAATTCATCCAAAAAAGACGAATTTTCAACAAAACAGTAGATTTTTCAACCAAAAAAGAATTTTTAGTCAAGAAATATAAAATACGTCAACCCAAATTGCTGAATTCTGAATTTAAAAAAACAACTAATTTTCTACAAAAAGGTTGAACTTCAAGCCTGAAGATATTAATTTTGAACACAAAAGTTAAATTTACAAGCGAAAAAGATTCTTCTGTCAAGAAGGAAAAAAATTTCAACCAAATTGTTAATATTTTCAATCCAAAAACATGAATTTTCTGCATAACAATTAAAGTTTCAACGAAAATGATAAATTTTCAATCAAATAATAATTTTTTTTTATAAAAGAGATAACTTCTGAACCAAAAATTTAAAAGTTAGTTGAAGGGTTGCAGTACAAAACTAGATAAGCAACATTTCTGAACGAGAAATTCTTTAAGAATCAAATACATGTTATGTTAGAAATATTTGTTCGCAATCTCATTTTTAATGTAGTAACTAAAGGAATGGTAATTCAAACCCAGATAACTGACTTTGCAGTTGTCTTCCATCTTGTTCTTTTTTTTTTATTTCCGCACCTCTTATCTGTTTTTAAACCTTTTTCTGACCGTATACCGCTTCTTGAAGGTTCTTAATTACAGAAAAATAATAAAATACTTTTTTCAAAGAAAATTCCCTCAAATAAAACTATTTGACACTTTCCTTAGCACCAAAGTACAAATCAAATTCCAACCTAAAATCTTAAATCTTCATTTTCTACAAAAAGCCACTTTTATAAGGTTTGTTTTTTTACTTTACTTTTTTCATTGCGATCAAAAACTATATTTTTTGAAATTATTATTGTTTATTCATGAAGAAACATACCTTTCTTCTTATTATAGACCTTTCAGCAAAAAATCGTCTGTTACAGTGCGATACCGGCATGATAAATCTTTGTTTTGCTGGAACAGAATAATTTTTTCGGATGAAAACCTTCTTATTCTTATTCAGCCTCCCCATATCTCGGGAGCAAGATTTTATTTTGTGTTGAAACTGAAAGATGCAAATGTTACCGTGATCTGCAACCGAGCCTATTCCAGTTTTAGGTTCCTGTCACTTTGGTATTGTAAACTTCCACATCTTATTTCACAGAACTGGATAATTTTTTTCAATCATACTTTTTTGACCTGAATTCAGAAACACTCCAGCTCTAGAGTGAACTTTTGCTTTATTTTTAAATGGTGACTTTGATTTTATAGAATGATATTTCGCTATGCTGAAAAATTCCGATTTTGTTGGATATCTAGTTCTGTACTGCAAACCTTCATTTTTCGCTGTAGAAACAA
Organism: Andricus grossulariae; assembly: GCA_011634705.1. NCBI lineage: Eukaryota > Metazoa > Arthropoda > Insecta > Hymenoptera > Cynipidae > Andricus > Andricus grossulariae. The sequence goes on from JAABKJ010075445.1 coordinate 51,161,856, forward strand.
AATTTTGGAAATTGAAAATATTATATGCAAACAAGTAGCGTACTTAACGAAATACTTTTCACAATTTAGGCTTCTACATTAAAAATATTACACTAGAAAAACATTTAAAATAAGGAATCAATATGTATCTACTGATAAGTGATGAACGTTGTCGTTGACAACGTTGATTTAATAAAATTCAAGTAATAAATTTAGGTAATAAAATTATTTTTGAGCAAAACAAAAATAACTGGTAAATTTGATAAGGAAATGGCGATTCTGTCAAAAAGTTTTTAATCATGAATGAAATTCCGTTTAAATTCCCTTTTTTAGGAAAAAATCCCCTTTTTTACCTAAAATTGAAACACGTAATTTCAGATTTTCCTTATCACAACAAGCTTCGATTATTGTAGAATACTTAATAAAAATATTTTTTACTAGTAATTACTTTCATAACAATCTGTACACTTATTTATACATGATTGCTTTTATACGAAAAGTCGTAATACGCTTCATCTAATTTAAACATTTGCATAAATATTTCGGAAACTTATGGCTGCCAGTACTATTACACGTGCTTCAGTTTTCAGTAAAACCACTACGAAATACGTCACGAAAAATGGCGTCTATTTTTCTCCTAAACCAATCACGGCCCTGCACGTGATTATTTTTCAGCGTTGGCCTCACTGCACCAGTGGTTCTTCCATTTCTTCAACCCACTCCCCACTTTTCGCACAGTTACTACCATGACGTCACCCCAGTGCTTCCAGTACTCCCAGTGAATTCTAGAAGACAGCCCATGACCACTTGCAAATGCATGCGTGCGCGCGTGCATGCTGTGATAGCGTGCAAAATTTGGGAACTAAAATTCTATCGCGCATGACTAAAGATGGCAGATTTAGCGGGAGAATTCAAATTAGTTTGCGGTTTAACGTAATATTATGAAGGCGAAGTTTTAATTTTGCGAGAATTCCTGTAAACGTTGAATTTAGAAACCTGCCGAATGACCAGGTATACCGGGGTCAGCGCAACTACATCTGTAGTTGATATTTTTATCATGGAAGTTTAAATTTTGAGATAATTTCTGTAGACAATGCATTTAGCATCCGGTTGCATGACCAGGTACACCGGAGTCATCGCAACTACATCTGAGGTTGATATTTTTATCATCTAAGTTTAAATTTTGAGATAATTCATGTAGACGATGCATTTAGCATCCTGTTGCATGACCAGGTACACCGGGATCATCGCAACTACATCTGAAGTTGATATTTATATCATCGAAGTTCAAATTTTGAGAGAATTCCTGTAGACGATGCATTTAGCAACCCGGTGCATGACCAGGTACACCGGGGTCATCGCAACTACATCTGAAGTTTTTATTTTCATCATCGAAGTTTAGATTTTGCGAGAATTCCTTTGGACGATGCATTTAGCATCCGGTTGCTTGACCAGGTACACCGGGGTCATCGCAACTACATCTGAAATTGATATTTATATCATCGAATTTCAAATTTTAAGAGAATTCCTGTAGACGATGCATTTAGCAACCCGGTGCATGACCAGGTGTACCGGAGTCATCGCAACAACATCTGAAGGTGATATTTTTATCATCGAAGTTTAAATTTTGCGAGGATTCCTGAAAACGATGCATTTAGCAACGTGGTGCATGACCAAGTTCACTGAGGTGATCGCAAACACATCTGAAGTTGATATTTGCATCATCAAAGTTTAAATTTTGAAAGAATTCCTTTAGACGATGCATTTAGCAGCCTGGTGCATGTTCAGGAAAACCGAGGCTATTGCAACTACATCTGAGGTTGATGTTTTCATCATTGAAGTTTACATTCTGAAAGAATTACTGTAGACAATGCATTTAGCAACCTGGTGCATGACCAGGCACACCGGGGTCATCGCAACTACATCTGAATTTGATACTTTCATCATCAAAGTTGACATTTTGTAAGAATTTCTGTAGCCGATGAATTTAGCATCCAGGTGCATGACCAGGGACACCGGAGTCATCGCAACTACATCTGAAGTTGATATTTATATCTTCGAAGTTCAAATTTTGAGATAATTTCTGTCGATGATGCATTTAGCAACGTGCTGCATGACGAGGTACACCTGGGTCTTCGCAACTACATCTGAAGTTGATATTTTTATCATCGCAGTTCAAATTTTGTAAGAATTCCTGTTAGACGATGAATTTAGCAACCTGGAGCATGACCAGGTACACCGGGGTCATCGCAACTACATCTGAAGTTGATATTTTCATCATCAAAGTTGACAATTTGTAAGAATTTCTGTAGCCGATGCATTTAGCAGCCAGGTGCATGACCAGGTACACCTGTGTCTTCGCGACTACATTTGATGTTGATATTTTTATCATCGAAGTTTAAATTTTGAGAGAATTTCTGTAGGCGATGCATTTAGCAACCTGGTGCATGACCAGGTACACCTGGTCTGCGCAACTACCTCTGAAGTTGATATTTTTTTCATCGAAGTTTAAATTTTGTAAGAATTCCTGTAGACTATGCATTTAGCAACCTAGTGCATGAGCAGGTACACCGGGGTCGTCGCAACTACATCTGAAGTTGATATTTTTATCATCGAATTTCGAATTTTGGAATAACTACTGTCGACGGTGCATTTAGCAGCCTGGTGGATGACCAGGTACACCGAGGTCATTGCAACTACATCTGAAGTTGATATTTTCATCATGGAATGTTAAATTTCGAAAGAATCACTGTAGACTATGCATTTAGCAACCTGGTGCATGACCATTCACACCAGGGTCATCGCAACTACAACTGAAGTTTTTGTTTTTATCATCGAAGTTTAAATTTTGGAAGAAATCCTGTAGACGATGCATTTAGCAACCTGGTGCATGAACAGGTACACCGGTGTCGTCGCAACTACATCTGAAGTTGATATTTTTATCATCGTATTTTGAATTTTGGAAGAACTACTGTCGACGATGCATTTTGCAACCTGGTGCATGACCACGTACAACGGGGTCATCCCAACTACATCTGAAGTTGATATTTTCTTCATCAAAGATTGAATTTTGAAAGAACTCCTGTAGACGATGCATTTAGCAACCTAGTACATGACCGGGTACACGGGGGTAATCGTAACTACATCTGAAGTTGATATTTTTATCATCGAATTTTGAATTTTTGAAGAACTACTGTCGACGATGCATTTAGCATCCTGGTGCATGACCATGTACAACGGGGTCATCGCAACTACATCTGAAGTTGATGTTTTCATCATTAACATTTACATTCTGAAAAAATTACTTTAGACGATGCATTTAGAAACCTGGTGCATGACCAGGTAGAACGGGGTCATCGCAACTGCGTCTGAAGTTAATATTTTTATCATCGTAGTTTAAACTTTGAAATAATTTCTGTAGACGATGCATTTAGCAAACCTCGCGCATGACCAGGTACACCAGCGCCTTTGCAGCTACATCTGAAGTTGATATTTTTATCATCGCAGATTAAATTTTGAAAGAATTTCTATAGACGATGCATTTAGCAACCTGGAGCATGACCAGGTACACCGAAGCCATTGCAACAGCATCTGAAGTTGATGTTTTCATCATTGAAGTTTCCATTCTGAAAGAATTACTGTAGACGATGCATTTAGCATCCGGTTGCATGACCAGGTACACCGGGGTCGTCGCAACTACATCTGAAGTTTATATTTTTATCTTCGAAGTTTTAATTTTGAAAAAATTCCTGTAGACGACGCATTTAGCAACCTGTTGCTTGACCAGGTACACAGGGCTCATCGTAAATACATCTGAAGTTGATCTTTGTTTCATCGAAGTATTAATTTTGAAAGAATTCCTGTATACGATGCATTTAGCAACCTGGTGCATGACCAGGTACACTGGCGTCAACGCAACTACATCTGAAGTTGATATTTTTATCATCGAAGTTTTAATTTTGAAAGAATTCCTGTAGACGATGCATTTAGAAAGGGATAAATTAAGTACTAGAGCGGGAAAGAGGGCATGGAGTTTTGAGACGAAGCTGAGGGAGGGAAAGGGAGGGAAATTGGCGAAAAAGTGTTTAATAGAGGTAGAAGAAAGGCGAGGGAGGGCGATGGAATTAACGAGATGGGAAGAAGAAAGGAGGGAGTTCTTAAAGGCTAGACATATAGAAGACGGGACTGGAGTAAACTATGAAGAATTGGAAAAAAGGGAGAGGGAAAGACAATTAATAGAAAGATGGAGGATGGTTGAGGAATCAGAATATAGTAAATGGTATAAGATGACAAAAAAGGAAGAGTACCAAAGTATCTAGAAAAGGGATGGGGAGAGAAAAAATGGACCAGAATAGCAATATTTAGATTGGGATGGTTTGGGGGAAGAGTGGCTGAAGGAGTTAGAGAGTGCTAGGGGAGCGAATGAGAAAGATTGAGAGAATGAATGCAAAACAGTGTCAAAATTGAGGTACAAGAGAAGTGAAAGAAAAGGAACCGGAAGTCGCTTAAACTAAAAGCGTAAAGATGTGTAAGTAATGGTTGTGTAATAGCATAAGTAGATTAAGATGCGTTTGCGTTATCTCTCTCTCTCTCTCTCTCTCTCTCTCTCTCTCGCACTGTCGCTTGCGATCACTCGCTCACTCGTTCGCTAACACGTCCCAAATTGCGCTATTGTCAAAAATAGAAATAAGGTTCTAGATATAAGATTTTCTGTAAATAGGTGTAAATAACTGTAAATAGGTGTAAATAACTATAAATAGTAAGGATAGGATTTTATCAAATATGTAGACGAAAGTATTGTAAGAAATGGAGGTCATGTAAACCCTTAGGGGACACATTATGAATAAAGAAGAACTAGGTAAATCTAAATAAAACATTTTAGAAAAAAATTAATTTGTACAGCCATAGAGATTCATAGCCCAATATAGGAAAATGGGAATTTTATCCAATCCTGAAGTTAATATTTTTCTAAAAAATGCATTGTTTTAGAAATATTATGTCGGCCATGGCTAACAAACGACTTTCAATCAAATGCATAACAATTTCCACTCGATTTTGGATCCACAAAAGTTTATCATTTTGATCTGAAGTTGATAATAAGTATGATATGCAACGGGTTGATGACCCAGGGCTTACCATGCTGTTGGGTTTTAATAAAGTTACACAAATAAAATCGATCCAATTAATTATAAGCAGGATTTTTATTATTTGTAGAAAAATACTCGCTACAATTTAATATTTATTTCTCAAATAACTTTGTTGTCATATCGTAAGGGTGCAGCATAGTAATGCAACATAATATTCAGATGCTAGTGCATTCGCATGATGATGTATGGACAATGCAGATGCGTCCTCAAAACAATTAAATGATTTTTCATAATTTTTAAAATTAACTCCGGCATTTTCGCCTTACCAGCCTGCAGCACTGGCCCACTGCTGGCCCAATACAGAAGCCCTGTACTGGAACTTCTGCAATTTGTAGTGGACCAGTCGTGAATTTCCGTATGAGATGTTTTTAATGTAAATGGTGGAGCTTCTTCTCGTGTTGGTGGGGGAAGCTTCTGATTACGGCCCTGTCGCGAAGTGACCCCTCCGGAGTGATTTAGTTATCGCCTCATAGACGCTCCGTCAGGTCGCAACCATAGAAAAAAAAACAAAAGTGTAAAAAAAAATCGGAAGTCAAGAAAAACCGCCGCGTGTGCTTCCCGTGTAAGCTCTTCCTACTCTCTTATCACTTCAAGACGAGGTATTATGATTAGGTGAGTACGAATTCTTCCAAAAAAATCCGACCTTGAATCGAATTTATGTTTTCCATTCAATAAATCATACTTTGAATTTGATATGTGTTTTGTAACAAACCGGTACCAGAATTCTAATAAAACAATAAAGTAAAAAAAGAGTCTTCTGCAGAAATCACTATTTAAACAAATATCAATTTTTTAACAAAAGTTCATGCCAAAATACGAATTTAGCCGCAATTTTTTTTCATTTCAAGGTCATTAGAAAAATAGGATTTCTGAATAAGGATGTAAAAATCCGCGAAACAGTATAGTCTGATTTGCGGAAAGGGTAGATTTTAATGTCTCGCATAATTGAAGTGAAGAAATAAACAAGGAAGTTAAAATCACTCTATACAAAGCTGCAGTTATTGTGATCGGAGATTATTAATGGATTATTGTACGGTGGGGCTATCGACCCTGTGCGATCTCTCGAAAGTGTAAGGCGGAAACAGCCGCTTTGCACTTGTTTGAAACAATTGGAAGAGTGGAATTCCAGGAGCCGCTTATCAGGCACTTTTCGAGATGATTCTAAAATGTCGTGTGTGTCGTTCTTGATTACACGTTATTACACTAAAAAATTACACTGCCACGTTTCCACTCGTGCCTGCATTGTCTCTACTCGATTATCTAACCTAAAGTGATCTAACATAAAATGAAATCCACCTAATTGTGCTTGCCAATCATCATTAATTAAAGAATGAGTTTAAAAATTGTAGGTTTTCTTGACGCTCGCCACAAGATTATTTAACATTGTGTATAGTACCAGTTTTTATAATCTTTCATATTATACACAGGAGCGATTTTATGCCCCATTTTCAGAATAAATTTTTGTTTTTATAAGATCCTTTGTTATCAATCATAGAGAATTAAGCCGTTCTCTCCTGGAATAACTTAAGTCGAAGTTGAAATTGAAAAAACGTGAAAAGAAAAAAAATTAGTATTTCAAGCTGTTATGATTAAATTGTATAGGTTTTCTTATTTTGTCTAACGAATAATATCATCCCTCGATAAAATTGGGTAACAAAATTAAAGTTTTATCATCCTCATAGGTTTTTATAAATAATTACGTGAAGAGAATTATAAGTTGTTTTTGCGGAGAACTTTTATTAGAGACTATTATTATTACATTTTTCTAAGAAAATTAAACGTATTGCCTGTGGGTGATACAGAAAGGTAATAAATAGCCAAATGATTGTTTTATTGTTATTAGTCTCGGTTTCCTATCCTTGACCCCCCCCCCACCCTGTAATAAGCGTTTGTCATGCGTTTGTGAATTAGCCATTTTCATCATCGATTCAGACAACTAAAAGCCTCTTGATAATAGAAATCGAATTTCGCGTTTGAAGCTCGATAACACGCAATTATATGAAAGCTTTGCGCGTTGCCTAAACGCTTACCGCATTACCCGAACGCTTAGCGCTTATCAAATCCAACGTGATTACATCGCATTGTTCGTCCGTGCAATTCTTTGTCTGCATTAACTTGCACGAGAGCAATGCAAAGGGTGGAAAAAAAGTCTGTGACATATTCCACTTCACAGGTAATAATATGTACACAAATCTGCTTTTTAAATCGTCGTAGCGCAGAAACTGTTCATCATTTGAGTTTTTGCCATGAGGATTTTTGGATCAGGAGAGCATAAACTGAAAAATATCAAAAACTTTGAAAATTCCACCGGGACCTTTTTCACCATGTATTTGGTGCGGGGTCCTCTATTAATTATTTATATTATTTATAATAACACTTTATTACTATTTATATTTATTAATTCCTTTTAAAAATTATCACCGATGGTCTCTTTTGAAGTAGAATGGATTTTTTATAAAAAAAAAATTTCGAAACATACTCTACTGGTGGAAATTATCTAAGCACCTATTTTTTGAGCTGTTATTGCTAAAGTTCCTGAAGTTTTATCAAACTTGGTTCAAAAAAGTTATAAACTTTCAAATAATTATCGTACTCGGCCCGTGATTGAACAAATTTAAAACAATAATATTTTGATGAATATTACTCAACTTTATTAAAATATGATAAATCAAACAAATTCATCTCTTTTGTTAAAAATATTTAACTATTCTAGTTAAAGATTCATCATTTTAGTTAAAAATATAAGTTTTTTGAAAATCAACTTTTGTAACTAAAAATTTAACTATTTAATTTTGTTTAAAATGACATTTTTTCCTCATAATAGCACGAAAGGTAATAAAATTATATGTCTAATAAGCCCAAGTTAAAGGCAAAATCTTAATTTCATACAAAAACGAGGGGTTTATCCTACCTGGAGAACCTGGAAATGTCAGAGAATCTTTTCTAGAGCGTGCTTGATTTTTTTTTTTTAAATTGCCATGTAAAATTGAGTTACAATCATTTTTTTGTAAAAGAAGCATTATATTACTGTATTGTACTATTTTGTGGGAAATTAAATTTTGTTTATTTGCAATCAATTATTTTGAATAATGATTTAACCATTCTATTTTTGATTAAAAATTGGTCGTTTTTAGTTAAAAATTTATTTTTTTGCTTGAAAATTCAACACTTTGTTTGCAGTTTTTTCCCTCATTGACTGAAAAATCTTTCTTAATTGAAAGTTCAACTCCACGTGTGGAAATGCAAATGGGAGGCTGGTCAGGTACCCGATCAGTTGCCCCCACTTTAAGTCGGGGGCTAGTCGGGGCAACTGATTAGGGTACCCGACCACTTTCGTCACTGTGAATTTGTCGAGGGCTGGCCGGTTGACCCGATTTATTCTAGTCGGGGTCTAGTCAGGTACTTTCCAGGTGAAAATATACCGCCGGCGTAGGACCACTATTGATATACTCTAAAGATATAACAAAAAAGGTATTTAAAGAATAAATAATAATTGATTGCGAGTATTAGAATGAATACATATATTACATTTTTCAACATTATATTACAAATCAAATTTCTAACGCTACGGTGTACCGAACCTACATCTATACCTGAATCTTTTGCCTAGCAGTCGGTAGTCTTATCCATTACTCTACACCTACAGATTTGAAAAACACTGAAAAACCCATCCTCATAAGCCATAGCTCAAAAAAGTTATGACAACAATTTTTCAAGTCTTTTTTCACAATAATGTTTTTATTGTTAAACGACATTAAATAGATGTAAAATGAATGAACTGTCAACAGAAATATAAGTAAAATGATTTTTAAATAAATAATTGAAATCGCTTACAATTATTCTTTGTGTAATATTTTGTTTCTTCGTGTTTTAGATTATTTTACAACTTTTGATCATAACATAAAATTTTATTTTGAATGTGTATTTGAAATTTGTATCGACGGAACTTAGAAATTTTATCGCGAACTGCGATAATTTTTTTAATAACAAATTTTTTTTAAACTTGCCTGTAGCGTTTTCCTTCTTAAGTGTTTTAGACTATTTTGCGAGGATTATAAATTACATCAAATGTCATTTTTTCTGAACATTTACAATTTATCTTAAATATGGAACTTCGAATTTCTTTCCTTGCAAAAAAGAAAACAGAATATTTGTATTTATAGTTTTTCGAAATTTTAGAACACATGAACAGTCTTAAAGTCTCGTTGAATTGATATTCAAAATGTTATATTGAAATAAGAATAGCCCGACCAGAGCCCGACTAGAACCCGCCTAGGAATTTTGACATACAAATAGCCTGCACAGAGGATTAAGATTTTTTTTAAATAGCTCGACGAGTCCCCAACCAGCACCCGACTACAAATGTTCACCAAAAAGAACCCGGCTAGGGACCGACCAGTCCCCGACTAGGGTCATTGCCTAAAAAATTTTAAGACTAGCCCCCGACTAGTGCCCGACTTTTCATAGGGCCAAGTGAGGCTATTTCTACACGGCTCATATTGAAAAGTCGTCTTTTTTGGTTAAATTCAACTATTTTTGATTAAAAATAATTATCTTTTTTGAAAACTTTGATGTTAAAAATTAATTTTTTTGATTGAAGATTGATCATTTTAATTGAAAATTCATCTGTTTCTTTACAAAATGAGCTATTTATTAGTTGAAAATTCATCTTTTCGGTTGAACATTAATTAATTTTTTCATTAAATTTTTAATTAAGTAATGGTATTTTTTAGTTGAAATGCTAGTTAAAGATTCATTATTTCAGTTAAAAATTCATTTTTTTGGTTTATAATTCAACTATTTCAGTTGAAGATTAATCATCCTATTTAAGTTAAAAATTCATCACTTTGGTTGAAAATGTAACTCATCTATTGGCATACTTTCGAAATGTAGAACAGGCCTGCCCAGGGAGGAGAAATCGATTCAAATGTACATCGTAGCACACACAACCATGAATTTGATTGGGCAAATACCAAAATACTTGATTTTGAGTCCAACTGGAAGGAGCGTTTAATTTCCGAAATTATGTATATCAAGAGTAATAATAATAGTATTAACAAGAAAGAGGATATTTATAATTTGAATCGCATCTACAATCCAGTAATTCTCAATTTAACAACATAATTCCGTCTTTCGTAATTTATTTTTTTACGTCATGAGAAATTAATAAGAAATTAAGAAGAAATTAATACCTGAAAGTACAAGCTTCCTAATATAAATACACCTCTGTGGTCTAATGATAGCCAGATACGGTCCTCGCCTCACAGACGACGTGTAAACGTCAATTTTAATCGCAGTCTTGTTGAATTCTGTTTCAACTTTATATTTTTAATGACCAACGTGATTTTTTAATTTAAACTTATAAGGTAATTTGTTTTTTAAACAAAATGTTGTTTAATGAATTTCAAAAAGTGTTCTTCTATTGTTTATATCTTGGTGGTATTTAATAAAATTTTAGCCTGAAAAGGTCAGCAAATCAAGCTGACGAAACATTGCAAAATAATTGTGAATTTTTATTATTAACCCCATTGATCAACAAAAAAAAAAAAAATTTCAAACCACACATGAAGGGTGATAGATATTTCAATACCACATAACAATTTTATTCGTTAAAATCAATCCAACATTTCTACATTTACATCACACATAGGAATCGTTGAATTTTCTCTGCATATTAATCATTATCCATATTAATACTGATAATATTATTACCAATGATGATAGCAATATATGACAAATTCATTTGTTAAAAGCAATTCAACATACATGGAAATTTTCGATTGAACTATGTATATCAATTCTTATTCTCAAGCCACATATCTACATTCAGAAGAAGATTAGGTACATTAAATGTGATTTACGTCATTAATAGGAATGATCGTATGTACTATGTATATTAATGCTCTCACTATTGTCATTATCAAGCCCAGATATGATAGCATTAACTTCGTTCACTGAAGGTTTTGGAATAGTTGTGTCGCGATAACTTTTCTTCTTCTTAGTGGAATAGAGGCGGATTTGTGGTTCAACTTTCTGTTGATAGTTAACATTTTCAACCTGTTTCAACTTTTATTTTTCCTCCAGTATCATTCATGAGAGCTATTAATTCGGCCATTTTCTCTTTCTTTTTTCTCGATCCTGATCATTATATTTTTTGTTGCTCCCAAAATAAGTTTGGCTTGACTCAGCATTATCTGATTCTCGTTGACTTTGATTTGTGTTGTATGCATTTCCATTAGCTTCTGCGGCTCTTCTATATCTGTCTCGTGGTGGATGTTGTGGCAATTATTATCAACATCTCCGTGAAATTCACGAGCACAAGCATGGATGTACTTGCAAATATTCATTCTGATGACATTGTCCAAGCAATTGCAGTGCTAAGTATGAATGCAAATATTGCACTTCCTGCATTTCAAACATGATAAATGTTCACATGTTTCTTCAGCCTTAAAATTATGATACTGCTGAGATGGATCGGATGATGATTCCACCAAATATCCTTGTTCATTCTCAAGAAATTGAATCTGCTCCAATTTAATAGAATCACTAGGCATGTGACTTTGTCGAACTTTTTGCACTTTTTCGGTGGGGACATTCTTCGCCAGGTGGATAAAACGTTTATAAATACTAACTTTTCATCAGCGCATCAATAGTTTTATCGAGGCGTTTCACTCTTAATCACGCTGTTTAATTCTACTCAGTTTCACTCTGCGAAAAATAAGATAAATTCATGTTCTGAATCGTGGAAGTGGCCATAAACAAAAAATCCCTAATATGGAAAAGAAATTGAATTAATTAATAATTTATAGATTGGTATTTACCTGCAATGCCATTCAATTCAATCAATTTAGACTCTATCTTCTCTCCGCGAATTTCAAAGAAATGATTAATCAGATTGGAGAACATAACGCTTGTTTACATGGCTCATATGGGCAAATTATTCTGGTTTTCTTTAGTTTTTCACTGCTTGGGTGGAACTTGCTGATGTGTGTATCCACCGATTTCTCATTGAGAAATTTTTTGTCCCAAAATTCACAATAGGAGTCTTTAGCGGGCAGAAGATCCGAGAGTGGTTCATCATCATGGGATTTTCGAAAATGTCTGTATAAATTTGTTCTCTCTGAGAATGTTTTATCACAAAATGGACATTTGACCCTAGAATCCATTATTGTTTATAGTAGGAGAATTCATGATCATTAAGAAGAAATATAGCAACTTGAAATTAACTATGCACTGACTTCAAAATACACAATCAGAAGTCGCAATTGCACTGTTGTAAATAACGATAGAACATGACCTGAACAGGGCAGAGTTAAAAACTTAACTGAACTGAAATTCTTACTTGAGTAGAGTTCTCGGTAAAATTAACTCATAAGTATATGCCTGTAGAGGGATGATGTCACTAGGGGATGATCTTTTACAAGCCATTAGTGAAACTCATTGTGTGAGTTTCGACTCTTCCTAATCGGTTGCCAGACAAATTTCCGATGATGAAACACTTACAATATTCTCAATGTAAATGAATAGATTATTCAACTGTATCCTATGAATGATGTAAATGTACATTTATGAGAATTCGACGATTCCTATGTGTGATGTAAATGTAGAAATGTTGGATTGATTTTAACAAATAAAATTGTTATGGATTGCCATTATCATGAGTAATAATATTATGTTGGTTTTATTTTTGAACATAATCTTCAGTCATTTTAACTACTCGTATTACTAAAATTAGGATCATTAGAGGTGTATTAATATTATTTTTATGAGAATTCTATTAACAAAATTTGCAGGCATGCCAAACATAGTCGCGCGCAGAAATCTACCAGAGGCACAGGCTGCGTGCGCTTCGAGAGCCAAAATAGGATACTGGCGTGAACGGCTAGTTGGTTATAGAGTATTTCCATTAAGCCATAAAATTTCAAAATGGCCGAATGCCTCGGGAGATACATTGCATTGTATACATTGCAGTGTCACGAAATACAAGCACCTGTCCGAAATTTGAGGTTAGAGTACCACTAACCTGCAATTTAGGATATTTTATTTCGTGCCACTGAAAGAGCGTCAATCCACAAGAGAATGGAACATGACTGAGAAAATAGATGTTACACTTGGGAAATATTACTAGTCAGACCTTCATCACTTACCTTCACGTTTCGGAGATTTTCTCCAAAAAGTCGTATGGAGTTGCAGTAACATGTACTAACTGTCCTGACGGCTGACATTCCCACCTATCGACGCCGTGCCACAAAACTCACTATTCCGCGAAATATTTGCATCGTTTTTTGATTCTATAGTATTGATTTTTAGTTGGCAAATGGTCGTACGCCAATAAAAATCCTTGAAAAACAATTATATATGATAAAGCAGACTAACGGACCGTGACATTTTCAACTGCGCAATAAACCGAGACCGCCTGAAACGTTTTCAATTCATCATATTGCATAATATACGCGACTGTCTAATTGCACACTTGGCCCTTCCAAGGCGAGAGTCGCAACTGTCTCTCGCCCTACGTGCTGAGAAACTGCATGGGCCAGCAGTTCTAGGAATGTTGAGTGTATTTATTTGTATTACGAGTTTTATTGATTTCAAATCTCCCGCGATTTTCAGTTGAAAAAGTTGCATACAGGCGACCCATCGATACCAGAACGGGGCAGCCCATGAAGTTTGAAGGCCAGTAGAATAAAAGAAAGTTGACTGTATATATATATATATATATATGTGTGTGTGTGTGTGGGTGTGTGTGAAATCAAAAATTTATTTCCTTTTCTACTTTAAACGGGGTAATAAAATGGACACGTTTAAATGTTTAGTAGAGCTAAGGGAAAGAAAATCTCTCTTTTCTTCATTTCACTTTATACTTGAATATGAATAAAATATAAGTTATTACATATGTTAATTAATAAATACATCACAGCCGATATAATGGCTTCTATATTTTAATTATAATATTTCAAAGAAATTTTACAATACTGAATTTTAAATATAAATACAATTATAATATGGTTATTATATGTGTTTGAATTTCAGCTTCGTGTTAGGGAGAGAGTAAAAGATTACCGTGTATTAATATGACATGAGATTAAGTGTGAGTCTCTTCATCTGACCCTATTTAGTCATGCAAACGCGGTGCGTTTACGACATCAAAACGGTTAAATTCGTAATGTCCAAAAGGTGTCGAAAATGCCGTTTTATGGGAGTCTTCTGGACTCATTCTAATTTGGTGAAAGTCTGAGGTGAGATCAAACACTGAAAAATATTGTGTCCATCCTAATTGATCTAAGACATCAATTATATTAGGCAAGGGGTAAGAATAACCGATGGGTTTTTCGTTAAGTTTCCTAAAATCTAAAACCGTTAGCTTTTTACCGTTTTTCTTTGGTACAATACAAACCGGTGTATTATATGGGGATTGAGAAGCTTTTACTATTTCATTTTCAAGCAGTTCATTAACTTGTTGCGTAATTTCCTCCTGATGTGCTGGTGGATGTCTATACTGCCTTGTGAAGGTCGGTTGATCGTCGATCGTTGGAATTGTGTGATTTAATATATGTGTCGCTCCTAATGGTTCACCTGGTAAAGAAATACATCAGCATGTAATGAAACAAGTTTTTCTACATGTTTTTCTTCTTCTTGATTTAAGTGATCTAGCCGTAGTAATTGTTTTATTTTATCTATTATGCTGTGGTGTGAAGTATTGTTAGTTTGATTATGTTTGACTTTATATGTTTTCTTAGTTAATATTTCTTGAAAAAATTGGGTTGAAAAATCTGAATACTTTTCGCATGGTTAATTATCATTTGGGTTCATCATCTTTTCGGTAAATTCTTCCATTTCAACTTCGGGAATAGGGACTTTTAGTTCATGTTCATGTGTATTTGCTTCTCTTAAATATGCTTTGCCATGATTATTAGTTACTATTGCATCTTCAATGAAAAATAACGGGTCATATGACAATTGTAGTATGTAACCTGTATCTTTGTCCTTATTTTTTATATTACAACAGAAGGTAGATATTGATCTTGGTGGCAGCGTGATGGATTCTTGTCAATTAAAAGGATATTTTCGATCAATAATTTCTAACTCTCTTTCTTCATAATTTATTTTTGCATTATTGTTCCTGAAAAATTTTGTTCCTAGAACGTCATCATGATCTACAGGAACTTCGTCTGAGATTATATTAAATATAGTGGGACTACCAAAAACATTTATTTTTATCTGTCCCAGGGTATATACTGGGTGTTCGTTTATTCCAATTAATTTTAATCAAACTCATTCATTGACTTTTGTAGTTGGGAGAATTACGTTTTCCTTAATCAAATGAGGACCTGGACCTGTGTCTGTCATAATTTCAATTTTTCATTTTAATCCTTTTGCTGCTTAACTTATATTAGGGACTGCATTACTTGTGATTAAATGTACTTGTTCTGCCCTATCATAATCTAATGGGGGTGCATAAGTTTCTTCCTCTGAGCCTCTCTCTGTGCACCCATACTGGAGAGGTTCTTCTATAGTCTTCCGAAGGTTGCTGAAGTTGGGGTTTTTCCTATTGTTCGTATTGTTCATTGTTTTTTCTTCTAAGTTCACAGTATTTTAATAAATGTGCCGGATTTTTTCAATAATTGCATATTAATGATCAATTTTAATTTTGAAGTTAGTTGATTGGTTGAAATCAATTAATAGTAGAGTTCTTCTGCTTGTAATCTTGATTGTTTGTGGAAATTGGGCCTGGTTTTTGGTCGAAATTTGAATTCGCGTTAAGCCTTGGAGTTTGATTGAAATTTCTATTTTCATTAAAATTCTGATTGAAATTTTGGTTGCGGTTAAAGTTTGGAATTTGATTGCAATTTTGATTTCGGATGAAATTTGACTTTTGATTTTGATTTCGAGTAAAGTTCGAGTTTTTGTTGAAATTTTAATCGGAATCAATTGTCAATTGTCCGAAACGAGAAGTGCCAAATTTTCTGGAACTGCGATTTTCGGACAGCAGTCTCCGTTGCACACTCGAACGTCGACATTTGATTGAATCCGCGAAAGTCATTTTCCACATAAAACCAATACCTTCTCATTGAGATGAGAATGTAATTAAAGTAGACGCAACTTAGAGTAATTCTAAAAAAGCAAATATTTCATTTCGTGCATATCCTACTAAAAAAATGCAACAAGATAGGGGACCAAACTCTGTGTAAAATAAAAAAAAATGTTGTAGCTTATAAGTCATGAGTTATGACCATGGAACTTTGACCCTTTTCATTCAGAAGGATCTGCATATACTGGAAAACATACTTGCAACCGCACAGAAAAAGCTAAGTGTAATCTTTACCCGAATTTCGGGGTAAAGATTACCTGCAACAAGAATTACCCCATGTGGGTAAACTTTACCCGCACATCTCGGGAAATCTTCTGCATTTACCTACGTTTGGAGAGTAATTCTCAACATTTACCTCGAAGGTCTTGTAAACTTCAAATCGTCTGCTTCCCAGCGGACACGTTCTGTAAATGTTACATAAGAAAAAGGGAACATTTATCCATAACATTTTCACAATCGTATGCCATAACAATTACAGAACATAAAGGTCACACTGTTCTGTAACGCAGTTACTTTAAGGATACGTAACAATTCTGGAATTATGTAATGTAACCAATATAGAACAGAGCGATAGAACTGTTATGTCACTAGAATGTCACACGTGTTCCAGGAACGGAACATAAAGATCGCACTGTTTTGTAACGCTGTTACTGTAAATATATGTAACAGTTCTGGAATTATGTAATGTAACCAATATAGAACAGAGTGATAGAACTGTTATCTCATTAGCATGTCACACGTGTTGCAGGAACGGAACATAAAGGTCAAACTGTTCTGTAACGATCTTAGACCAGAGTTGTGCCGACGGTCGGGCCAAACGAGAAGAAAATATTTTATTTTATAACTTTTTTTTCGAAGGTATAGCCGGGTAAGCATGCAAAAAATGGTCCTGAAGGGAATCAAATGTTGAGTCAGGCATTTGAAAGCATACAATCGAAAAAAATGTTTCCCTTAATTTGAAACCGTTAGCCGTCATATTGGATGAGATAGAGGGGGACGTCCATTTTATTTTTTACTTTTTTCTCGGTTTCTATCGTTAGAAAAAATCTGAAAAAATTCACAGAACTTCTTTCAATCATTCTCAACGTCCATGATCTTCCAAAAATATTTGGGCGGGAAATTCAAACTCGAACAAATTTTGAAATTTTTTTATGATTTTGTTTGTCTGATAAAACTCAAGTACTATCTCAGTTTTTTAACCACAAAATTATAACCCGCAATAGCAACCTACAGATTACGTCCTATCAGTTTCAGTTCTTTCCATTAGTATTATAAGTCACAACACGAGTTGAAGTTAAGGAACAAAATCTGAGAAATTCTCGGCGATCACCGCTTTCGCGGCCGACAGCAGTAATCGCCGATTCAGAATTGAAATTTGAGACCTGGACATTTCAAGACGTATCTCAGGAACCCGTGGAGATTTTTCAAGTTTTATTGGCCTAAATTAAATATAAGACCTTAGGACCTAGGTCGTGTCACAAGTAAATTAGAGGTACAAAATTTCAGAAATTCTTGAATTTTTTTTAAATTCTTAAGTGGTATATTCCCTTCAAAATGTCAAGAATATCATTATCAGGGCTTATTCGGCGCGTAATTTAATAAGGTTTTTAACGGGGTTTAAACAAAATTTCTCGCTCATTTTGGGAACGTGTAATCACCTTTCAAAGTCAGCAGTGATTTTTAATAGTACTTTCGCTGATCGTACT
The DNA here is from genome assembly GCA_011634705.1 of Andricus grossulariae. NCBI lineage: Eukaryota > Metazoa > Arthropoda > Insecta > Hymenoptera > Cynipidae > Andricus > Andricus grossulariae. The sequence goes on from JAABKJ010075445.1 coordinate 51,179,780, forward strand.
TACAATTTCCGACGGTAGTGTACTATTTAGCTTATGGTCGATATTTGTCAAAAATCATCAGACGAGCAGAAATTTTAAGGAGTTTATTCTCGAAAACAAAATGTGTGACTGTGATAAGTGAGGACAGTGACGAGGATTAAGTTTTCAATCAATATGAAACTAAATCAGATATACAAATAAAACTTTTAAAAAACTTCAAAAATAATAGTACCACGAATAATAATTTTATCTTTTCTGTTACAATGTATATATACATTATGTATATATAATGTATCTAATTATGTATAAATACACTTACATAACTCTATTAAATGAATGTATTCAGGTATCAATGGGCTTCGGGAGTTGGAATATGTGAAAATTACAGTTTTTAATTTTTTACACTAAGATCCCCTAAATTTGAAAATCTGAAAAATTTACAATGATAGCCCTTTGGGTGACCATTCTATAGTAATGAACTGAGATAGTACTTGAGTTTCATCACACGAAAAAAGACACACAAAAATTTTGAAATTTTTTTTAGTTTGATTTTTCCGCCAAAATTTTTTTGAAACAATCATGCACATTGAGAATGACCGAAAGAAGTACTGTGAATATTTTCAGATTATTTCCAACGATAGAAGCAGAGAAAAAAACTAAAAACTAAAATGTACGTTAACCCCTCTAACTCATCCAATATGGTGACTAACGATTTGAAATTTTGGAACAAATTTTGTTGATTGTATGCTTTTAAATGGCTGACTCAACATTAAATTCCCTTTTGTGGCATTTTTTGCATGCTTATCGGTTATACCCTTTTTTGCACCTTACAATTTTTTTAACACATCTTCTCATAATATGCCTTAACTAAAAGAATAATGAATATATTTCTGAGATGGCCCTGGCTTTTTCAGCAAAAAAGCATAGCCAAGATTTTGTCACGAACGTTCAAGCGGTTCCATAACGCAATTGGCTAAGGCAGCGGCTAGGTACATCCGGTTAGGTAGTTTAGGTAGGGTTCGAATCCCCACCGAGTGCGATTTTTCAACGGGTTTAAGCGTGCGATTATATGTGTAGGGGACCGTGCGTAAAATTGGATTATTTAAAATAAAAACTAAGTGCAGCGATAATACAAAAAGAACAACATTTTTTTGTCACATATCGTTCTAACACTGTTATGGAATTGTTACAATAAATGAAAAAACGTTGTAACACCGTCATGGAATTGTTACGGATCGATTACAGAACAAATTTACATCGTAACACTGTTACATATACCCTTATACACGTAAAGCCTATCCCAAGCATAGGAAAATGTTACATTTCTAACTCTTAACTCGTAAACTATTCTTATCGTTTTTTTTTTCAACTAATATATGTTAGAAGGGGGTCTCATGAAGATTTAAAAAAAAATTCAGATTTTTTGTCCTCTTAGTTTGAGAATGAGAGGTATGCAAATGTTGAGAATTTTTAATTATTCGAAAAATGAAACAAGCACGTGGTAGCTATCCGGCAACGCTGTCGGAGCACCTAGCGGGTCTAGAGCATGCGCAACATCTTTCAATCTTTTATGAGAAACTTTCTTTTTCATGAATTCACCTTTAACTACTAATCGATCTGGCATTTTCAACAAATGTCACGTTTTTATTTGCAGTCAAAGAGCACAACTGTCAAAGCAGACACCATGAAAAATGCGACGTTGCCGCGTCAACACTCAGATATTATTGAGGTAGTGTGTACTCGTCTGTATACACAACTTCTCTATGTATAGTGTACAATCAAAGCCAAAAATTTTCTCTTAGGCCTGACAGGAAATTAATTATTAAAACATTATACCGGCATAATTATCTAATTTTTGACTCTCTTCGATGTAAATAAGCTACATATTATACATTTAAGGGTTGATAAAACTTATATCACTCAAACAGTATTATTTTCCGACATAGACTTGGGACTAACTTTTTGCAGATAGTATGCGCGACCGTACCTCCTTAATATTTGGTAATTCTGGTAACCACCAAATCTTTTTATCGAAATCCATTTTTAAAACTGATCTTTCTAGCATATCGGTTCATATTATTCCTGTCGATCTTAGATCTGGCACCAGCCTGAATAATAAGTATTTGTCTATATGACCTACTTTGACTGGAATTAAAACTTGTCCTATAATTTTTAATTGTTGTCCATTTGCGACCATTAATGTATAGTTTTTCGGTTTTTTAATTTCGTAATCTAACTCTTGTATTGTCTTTATGAATTTTTCACCTATGTATGAATGAGTTGCACCGGTGTTAACTAACACTCTGTCACGATTTTTAAAATCTATCATAAGCTGAAATCTTGTTTCGTCCGAGTCGTTTGTATCTATGTCAAGTAATTCTGACTGTTTTTGATTTCGTTGATTATTATCCGTCTATAATAACTACCGCTTGTGTTTCCCTGACCTATATTATACCAACAATCACGTCGAAAGTGGCCTACTTTTCCGCAATTGTAGCATTAAATGGGTTCTCGCGATCTATAGTTTAAATTTCGGTTTCCTAAATTTGGATCCATTAAATCCTGTGCACTTGGATTCATTTCACCTTTTTTATTATCCCTACTATTTTCATAATTTGAATTTTTAGTATTTTTATTCTGTCCTTTATTATCTTTTTTGTTTTCTGACTTATTTTTATTCTCTTCCGCGTTATATAAGAGCGCTAGTATTTGCGGCGACTCATTTACTTGTTGTGTCTGTGTGTTTACTAACAGCTGACTAATCGCATTTAAAGTAGTATAACAGGGGGACTTCTGGATACAAATCCCTGCACCGACATGTTACTGACATCTAGAACTTTCGAAGGGTGGTTGACCTGGAAGCTTCTAGAAGGAATTTGAAGGTCATATGTTCAGTGTGCAAGAGAGATTTCTCAGAATTGATAAGTGGGGGTAAATATTTTTGAGGGTACATGTAAAAATTTCATAAGGTGATTGACCTAGGAAGCTTCTAGAAGGAATGTGAGGGTTATTTGTTTAGCTTGCGAGAGATTTCCCGGAATTGATCAACGTATGGTGTAAAATGAGTGTTTCAGGGTGATATTCCGTTTCTCTTATCGATCGGGACCACCTGCAAAATTAAAGACCGTAGCATAGGCAGCATTCATAGGGTCTAATCACTCGTTATGTTTTATGAAAGCTTTCCTTTGATTTTAAGCACGGGAAATATTGTATTCCATCTCGAGGACACATTCTTTTAACGTATGGTGTGAAATGAGTCTTTTAGGGTGACATTTTCTGAGTAATCAGTATGATTTATGATAGTTCCGATAAGCTTTGAATGCGTTAAAAATCCACTTGTTAGTTTTATGAAAACATTTCGTCGAATTGAAGCACGTACGAAATATTTTAATTTATTCTTTTTCCCAAGACTCTTTTCCGTTTCTCTTATCGATCGGGACCACCTGAAAAATTAAAGACCGTAGCCTCTATCATTCATAGGGTCTAATCACTCGTTATGTTTTATGAAAGCATTTCTTTGATTTTAAGCACGGGAGATATTGTATTTCATACCGAGGACCCATTCTTTTCCCAAGACTCTTTCAGTTTCTATTACTTATGTCTCCCTTCATTAAACAAATACATGAATAATTCCATTCTTTTATATATAAGAACATAGTATGCAATTAAAATGTCATTCGAGTTCTACCATTAAAAGAGTTTACTTTCGAGAATAAATATAATGGATCCAGGAACATGTAGAAAGTTTATTGAAATTATGTGTGAAGCTTATGAAACGTAAAAAAAATCTAAACGTGTTAGCACGTGAAAAGTGGTTTAAATTTGGTAAACGAAATATTCGTTCATTAAAAACTTTTTTGAAGCAAAACAAAAGAGCAATACTAGTGCAAAAGAAGATGAGCATTACATCAACTATTGGGATTCTCAGTGCACTCAACAGGAAGATATGGCAGTTACAGAAAAAAGGTGTAGGAGTTTTCTCCTCGAAACGGAAAAGAGATAGAATAAGGTGGGAGGACTCGGAATCAGCTGTTGAAAACAGAATTAGAACAGGTTCTATTGTGAACTTAAAGCATAAATATTTACAAAATTTTTTAGAGGATTCAAAGTTAATGGTAATTTAACGTATGAAAAATAGTTTGAAGCGATACGGAAATTTGAAAGTACATGTAATTTTTTATGGTAAATTTGAAACTTTAGTAGATTATGAAATGATTGAAGAAATAAAATTTTTCCAAACAGAAAATGAAAATATTTTACGAGCAACTGATTTGAGTGCATGGTATGATGAAAAAGTAACCGAACAAATTTTAATCATTTACAGTAACAGCGTTACAGAACAAAGTGACCTGTATGTTCCTTTCTTGGAACACGTGTGACATTCTGGTGACATAAGAGTTCCATCACTCCCCAGCTGAAAATTCCTGTACAGGATATTGGAGTTTCTTTGAATAAACTCGACAAAAGTGTGTTTAACTTTGATCACGGGATATCCCATATCTGCCTATATATTTATAGTTGACTTTATAAAAAATGAAACACTGACGCCATATAGGGTATGACTAACGAATCTCCCATTCCGTTTTGTCGTTCAGAGTCAGTCCAGCCTAAGCTGCCTTATTATGCAGATGATCCAATAAAGAAAGTTAATTTGCATCTCGTGTCTATTATTTAAACAACCTAACCTGGATAGCTCTGCTAATAGAAACTTGGATTTATCACAGGTTTCGGGGATGGCTTCAGTGGCCTTCAATGGTAAATCCAGACCGTTTAAACATGAACATTCAGTGGTGTGTGAATCATTTCCAATTAGAATATATAATATTACGGTGCACTGTCCCTTGGTCGCCACGCGGCTGGTGTTTCACGCTTGGGACTCGGGCTCATTCAATCATTCAATCCAAGTTCCAGTGTATTACACAATTTACACAAGGTGTTAAATTACTCATGCAATCTGGTGTACACTCTCCATACAAACTTGTGCAATCCAATGTTATCCTGTGCAATCTCTTATATAATCTCTATGCAGTCTTCTAAACCCTTGTAATCCTGTGCAATCTCTAATATAATCTCTATCCAATCTTCCAGTCTCGTGTAATCCCATGTAATCTCAACAACTATTTATCATATTCTTTTTACTAGATCTTTTAATAATTTATAAATTTGCCTAATAGGATTGCAATTGAAGGTTGGCACTTGGCAGTACAGAACTAGATAATCAACAAAATGGGAATTTTTCAAAAGAGCGAAAAAACATTCTGTACAATCATAATCACTATTTACAGATAAAACCAATATCCACTTCCGAGCAGAAATGTTGCTGAATTAAGACAAAAATAAGTTATCCAGGTTGGAGGGAACGGATATGGAAGTTTACAATCTCAAAGTGACACTGACCACAAATTGGAGTCGACTCGGCTGCGGATTCCGAGAAAATCGACTGAGAATTTTGAGATTAAAATGTAATGGGTTTTAAAAAACGACTTTACATAGCGTTTAAAAAATGAATTTTCAATTTTTGCAAACATAAAACATGACACCCGAGATATGAGAATGTTTAATGAGAATAAAAAACATTCGAATTAGAAAAAAAGATTCATTTCCGAGAAAATAAAAATTTAAGATTGCGATATCACAGTATGACAGACATTCTTTTACTAAAAATCCGAAGAAAAAATAAATGTTTTTTCTGTCATTAAATGATGATCATTGCAAGAAATTACAATGTCAAAAGGTTGAAAAAATTATTACTACGTTAACATTAGAACTGAATTGTAAGTAACATTTTTAATACATTTTTAAAATTATTATATACAAAAATTATATTTAAAAAATCCTTTTACCACAATGTGTATTTAATTTTTTAAGAATTTGTCACGCAATAAACCCATTCTCAATAAAAATGTTTGTTATCTAGCTAAAGCCTCGGCAGAAAGAAAGCTGTATCAACACAAGTTTTGTATCCAGTCAATGGAGTTCTATAGAGTTATTCTTTTTTTAAATTGTTTTTCTATTCTACCGAAGCTATGCAATCGCTAAAGTGCCCACAAAAATTTGAAAATTGAATTCGGAAAGAAATTTTAAAATAGTCGAGGTTATTTACTTCATATTAATTTCAATCTCAAAAGTGTCGTTTTTCAAATCTAACTTTAGAAATTTTGAATAGGGACCAAAAAAAAAGAAAATTGCATTTGCTCAAGTGTCGATCAAATCTGAATTCGGCAAATTTTAAAAATAATTACTCTTCCTTTTAAAAATAATGTTTAATATTACCGGCTCTGGATGTTTTAGTACTAGTACTTCTGTTTTCTTTTTATTAACTTAAGCTTACCCTCTCTAGCCCTCTTATTCTTTCCTACTTATTGTACTCTGATTAATTCAATTTTTTTTTACCCCGGTTCAAAAGTTCTAATTGTAAGTAAGATTTAGAAAAGTATACATTTTAAACTTTAAGATTGATATAAAGTAAATAAACACGACTATTTTGACATTTCTTCATGAATTCATTTTTCACACTTTTGTTGATAGTTTGGCGATTGCAGCGCTTCCGCGGGATTAAAAAAAACAGTTTATAAAAAGAATAACTCTATAGATCTCCATAGACACAAAACTTGTGTTGATACAACAGTCTTTTTGGCACTTTTTTGCACAGTGATTGGATTAACTCGAAGTGAAAAGTTACCACAAAGTACTGATAAACTGCCGAAAATCTAGGAAATTTTGGATACCTTAAAGCCATTAATGGCAATGGAATATTTTTTACCCTGCCTTAACGACCTTGAAATATAAAAAAATCTTTGAAAGAACACTTTTTCGCTATTTCCTTAGAGTTATATTAATTTTCTCGTCTACTTCACTACTTCACAATTAAATGTGTAATATACATGGGGCGTTATTTCTCAAGTGTACCCACTCAACAAGTCAAAGGTGCCCGATCTCAGTTACACTTGGGCAAAGTGTTGTGCTGTTGGATAGTAGTTTATGGGGAAAAAATGTTGTCATTCGGATAAGTATTGACCGAGGGGGAGGGGGTGAAAGTTTTGGTATTTTCGTGGATATCGTCTATTTCGGCGATTTTTAACTCTTCTAATTGCGATGAAAAAAATGTTATCTACTCTCTGATTTTTTCATGTAGTCCGGTCACTTTGGGCATGAATATCTCGGAGACGAAAAATGGGTTTACAAATCTGTAAACTGCACGTGAATTTGTCTTCACTTCTGCGTCGATTAAATGTTTTGTGGTTACTGTGAAAAAATCTGGTGAGGAACTGTCAGTTTGTTTGCCGAAAAACACCGATATAAGGCGCTTCGAGTACAGAGGTCAACTTTGAGAAGCTCCTGTATTGTCAATTTCGCCTTGAAAAAGGGCTCCATTGGAACCGTTTCAATCCATGCTTTGGGTTCATTTAGAAACCATTTATCATTTTGGGTTCCTTTGAGCAAGAGAGGTTCCTTTTTGTTGCAGCTCCTTTGGAACCAAAAATTGGTTCTAATAGAGACCCCAGTTTTTTCTGTGTGTGTTAATGGCACTATTCACCATCCAATCTGTTATACCACCAAGTAGATCGACTAGATTTTTTTGGTTATATAATAATAATATACGTATAAGGAACAAATTCTTAGTTTCTTTAGTTGTGTCAGTGATGCACATAGTCAATCGACTATACACAATTTTTCCGTCTGGGGTTTTAAATTTAAATTTGATTCTGAATTAAATTCTCAGAGAATTTTAGTAAGAGGAATTGTTCATTATATGCAATTGTACAATTGTAATTAATCAGAAGCTAATCAAGAGAGAATTCTCATGCAAGTCGGCTGGAATGAGAAAGCCTGAGAGGGTGCTGGATCGAAGGAACAAGAGTGTATAACTGTATACTACAGTCTAAGTTCTAGTACTAATCACTAGCATAATGTCAAGTATAGGTTATGGAAACTTCTTGGAGGTCGGCACTGACGTCGACGCTGATTTAAGGCAGGGTACTTCTGTTCATAAGGGTGTGACCATAACTCACCTGCCTTTCATGACAGTGATAATTTTGTATGAAATGTCTTTCGGAACCGCGGTAAAATTTGGCACAAATCTCTCTCGATTAAATTGAATTTGAAGGTTTTTCAAATTTTCTAAATTCTTATGAATACAAAAACTATTTTTATTCAGATATACTAGGGTGGTCCAAAAAACAGTTTTTCCTAAAACGGTTCCCCTATAAATTGTTCCTTTTGTTGTCAAAATGTTCCTCGAATTTTTTCGAAATTAAAATTCGCGAAATATAATTCTTTCTATAATTCTAAATATAATGTTCGAAATATAAGTAAAAACTTGGATGTAGTTTATGCACTTCATTTATGCACGATATCTTGAAATGAAATAATTCGTAATAAAGATAACTTTTAGGCTGAATTTTTATCGTTTTCTTCATAATTTAGGATACCGTTTACTTAAAAAAAAAAAAAAATATATATATATATATAATATTTCAAGCATCAAGGCTATGAAATAAGTGAGGGACATGCATTCCGACGCTAAATTGAAATCGCCCATGTATTTTAAAATAAAACAATCCAGGATCAAGAAAAATTTAAATAAAATAAGAAATTTTTTGCAACAATGGGCTTGAGAGAGCGATGTCAAATTAGCGTCGGAATGCATGTCCCTCGCTTATTTCATAGCCTTGATGCTTGAAATATTTTATTTTTTTTAAGTAAACGGTGTCCTTTACTGTAAGAAGCATGATAAAAATTCTGCCTAAAAGGCATTTTTATTCAGAATTATTTCATTTCAAAATATCGTGCATGAATTAAGTGCATCAACTACATCCAAGTTTTTACTTATATTTCGAAAATTATGCTTCGAATTATAGAATTATAGAAAGAATTATATGTCGCGAAATATAAGAAAATTCATCGAAAACTACGTGTACCCAAGAAATGCGTACACTGAGAAAAAAACTTATTTGAATTAAAGGAAATTTCTTTGATTCAAAGAAATGTAAGAGTAAAATGTGGCTGAATAAATATTTCTTCAGATTAAAGAAATGTTTTGTTTGGATCTAAGGAACGCAATGCTCAAGGCATAGAAATATTTACTTGACACTGTGAAATATTCGTTGGGCGAAAGAGATTTGTTATTGACTGTAATAAATAAGTATTTGATATGATAGGTGAGTTCCGTCATGTAAAGAAGTATGGTGTAAGTTCAAGAAGATAATTATTACATACAAATAAATGTAACTCGGACTGAGTAAAAGTTTTTTTAAATTAAATATATGATTCTATGATTCAAATGAGCGTATTTTTTGGTAAAATGAACATTTTTGTGCAGCAAAGCAATTTTTTTCATTGGAAATAAATTTTGTATTTGTTTCTAAGATGCGGCATATTGTTAAAAAAACACTTGACAGAGTTGATAAAATATTAATCAATTCAAAGAACAATTTACCCAAACAGAAAAAGTGCTTCTATCGTTTAAAAAATTTGAATGGTCAAAGCACAGAAATTGAGCAGGCCCATTTATTGAAAAAAATATTTAATGCAAATATAATTATTATAATTTATAATAATATTTTTATTTTCGCGGAGTGAAAAAAGAATTTCAAGAAAGACCAACTGACTAATGCTTAGGAAGACTGATAAACACCAATCACCACATTTTTTCAGATTATATCTACGGTGAAAATGTATGGCTAACTTAAAGACTGGAGAATCCATTTCTATTCTGAGACCATAAACTCTGCGCACCTGGCGGCATAGTTGTAACCTACTCGGTACAAATAAAGAATTTTACAAAAATATTTTTTCGAACGAATGGTGCAAGAGGTTCTTTCAAAAATATATTTCTTCACTTGAAGGAAATGTTTATTGGGCATAAATCGCTTCACTCTATTTATTAAAAGAAAGATATCTTTCAAGTGAATGAATTATTACTTAGGTAAACAAATTGCTTTATTGGACTAATGACGTATTCTATTAAAACAACAGTATCAATCCCCTTATATGAAAGAAATATCACTTTCACCTAATTAATATTGCTTTCATTTATCTCAATATTTCTTGGATTCAAAGAAACCAAAATATTTATTTCACACATCGATGAATTACTTATTTCAAATATAATGTTTTCTAATTCAAATGCTCAAAATCATTAAATTAAAGAAATATTTCATTGGATGCGAAAGCGAGATTCAAGGAAACTAGATTTTCAGTTTTAAAGATATCAATTCCTTGAGTTAATTATCTCATATTCTGAGACCAAGAAGAAATGCTTAAATACGGTGGCGAGTACATACCTCACAGGTTGTGCGAATTGATAAAATGTATCGAGATGAGACAAGTCCCAGACGATTGGAGAAACGCGATTATCGTACCTATATACAAAAGAAAGGGAGATAAAAACAACTGCAATACATATTTGAAGATATTTTTTGGTAGAACAACTTTTTTTGTCATTTTTTCGTCTCTTGTGTCGTTTTTCCAAAAATTTAATTTTTTTATTTTCAATCTTATTTTTTACGAATAAAAGAAAGTCTACTCGTCCTATTTAAAAATTACTAATAACAAATTTGTAGATCCTTTTTTGGGTTAAAAACTTTCGTCCATTAATTTTTTTCCGAACCTTGTGTCGCTTTTCAAAAAATTAATGTTTTCACTTTAATGTTATCTTTTACGATTAAAACTAAAACAACGCGTCACATCAAGAAATTATTGACGACCAATTTGGATGAGTTTTCAATCTTTTTCGAAAGAGCAACTTTTGTCTTCATATTTTTCATAGCATGCGTCGTTTGTCCAAACATTTAATTTTATCATTTTCAATGTTGTTTTTTACGAATAAAACAGAAACTGCATCCTATCAAAAATGAATCATAACAAACTTGTAGCCCCTTTTTGGATTAACAATTTTTGTTAATTAATCTTTTTCCGTACCTTGCATAGTTTGACCGAAAAATAGAAATTTTGATTATTTTTTTTGCGAACAAAATTTGAATTTTTGATTTTTCAAGAAAATTCAAAACGTTGTTTTGATAATCTTGCAGGGCTTTAAAAGAGTATACAGGCGACGACGATGACGACAGACAGACAGACAGTGACGTAAAAAACTATTTTTTCTGACTCAGGGGGCCTCAAAACGTCGACATTTGATGGAATCCACGAAAGTCATTTTTCATATAAAATCAATACCATCTCATTATGATAAAAATGTAATAATTCATTATTTTTTGTGCGAACAAAATTAGAATTTTTGATTTTTTAAGAAAACTCTAAAAGTCGTTATGATAATCTTGTAGGGCTATCAAAAAGTCACATTTTTCTTATATAGACTTTTTTTCATATCGTGCTTTATTTGTCTTAAAATGTTAATTTTCGCTTTGTTTGGGGGATTTTGAAAATGCTATAACTCTGAAAATTTTCTTTTCATCGAAAAAAGTCGTAAGGATAAATTTTTTTAATCTTTGAGTACTATGGATAGCCGTTCATTGAATTTATGAATTTTGAAAAAAATGGTCTAAAAAGTTTTGAAAATGCTCTAGCTTTTTGAATTTCTATTAAAAATAGCTGGCTAACGAACTCGATCTTTCTTTTTGGTTCCTGAAACTGTGTGCCGAAGCACAATCCAATCCGATTAGTCTTTCAAATGTTATCCGGTATACAGACGACGACGACGACGACTCATTTCCATCAGTTAAAATCGATTGCAAATCTTTACAATTTCGCAGAAAAAATTCATAATCAATCATTCGAAGTTCATAGATGTTACATAAGAATCCAAAGTAATTATTACATTCATCAAGAATTTGAAACCGTGCTTCTATGCAAACAATAATTGTATCGATGGCCTGGTAGAAACAGTCAACGCGAAACTCTTTAATTGAATCATTTATTACATGATCATCATGCTCGTAATCAAAATTGACCTTTTTTCGTCGCCTACGTATTTGTGCTTCAGCTTTCAAATTTCCTTCAACGCCTAGAATTTCTGCCAATTCCTTAGCATCTGTTATGACTGAAGTACACCCTGAATCAGATCTACGTTCAACGAAGTAGGAATTCAATTCTTGAAGGGTTTTAAAACAGAGTTTACATTTAGTTTAACACTTTGCAATGTTTTACTAGTCGTGTTAATTTTGAATAAAGCACCATGCCAGAAAACTGCTAAGCATAGAAATTTGAAATCTTGTAATTTTGACATTAATGATTTAGCCATGTGTCTAACTTCAGTATCTAAATTGTCGTTACTGTAAATTTCAAATAACGCGTCATGAATTTCGCCTATCTGGTACCTTAGAAGTTTCACAGTATCAGTCGAAGATATCAACAGACTGTTCAATAGAGTCGTTTATTACTAAATTCAAAGTGTGAGGCTTACATGGAAAAAAGGAAGCACGCAGATTTATATCCTTGATTCTTTTTTGTACGCCGACGTTTTTTCCTGCCATATTAGGACCATTGTCATATGATTGACCTCTAATATTGCTTATCTGCAGACCCAAACCCTTTATAACGTGGCTACTAGAAACTCGGCCAATCCCTCCCCAGTAGTATTTTCTGCGGAAGCAAACCCTAGAAATCTTTCTTCAATTTCAACAGGTCCATTCGATGGGCATGAAACAAAACGAATTACAATACAAGCTTGTTCAGTGTGACTTTTGTCAGGTGTACATACAAGTATTACCGAATAATACTTAGCTAATATACATTTTTCTACTCCTTAAATGTTCAGCTATACTGTCATCCAATTTGGCAACCATTTCCATTAATTTCAAAAAATTTCCATTATTTGGCTCGTACAACTTAACAACTTTTCCTTGAAATACTAAACATTGTTTACAAAGATATTTTACAATTTCAACTATCCAAGTTAAAACCTTATATCAATGTCGTTTCTCAGAATCTAACAGTCGTTGATATGAGGCATCAATCGTTTTATTAGCTTTTAAATTTGTGGCCAAATTTTTCCATTCTGGAAAGTTTTCAATATGAATACAGTATTCATGTCGATCTAAGGATCTGGAAATATTTTTCCAGTCAGAAAAACTATTTCCTTTAAGACTAATACCGGTATTATCAAATAATTTACAGGGAAAGCCAAACAAAGAGTTGGTTTTTGTCGAATAAATTAACCAGTCTCTGTTAACTTCTTCGCCCTTCGGTAAAATTCGTTTTTAATGTGAAATTTTATAACTCCTTCCACATTCGTTTTTGGGGAAATTAAAATCACAGACCTGAATTCGGCCTCTTTCAACAAGTGTTTGTCGGATACTGTGTGATATCACATTAGGCCACATGGCAGGGTCATTACTAATAATATACTTGATAAATTTAAATTTAAAGCTTTTTCGGGTTTCAGTCGTGTGCAAAACTACGAAACATGCCGACGTTTCGTGAACATTGCAGTTCACTTCTTCAGGGCTGACCTGAAACTGAAGTTTCAGGTTACGTTGTTCTTATTGAAATCGATATTTTTGCGGCATCTCACATCGCACCCCTGTGACTGGGCAAAGAAATAATGTTGGTCAAACCCCTCCCCCTTTTCCAACGTCTTGTCGGGGGGGGGGGGGCGCGAAGGCACCCCTGTAACGGGCAATCCCTTTCCACTAATGAGAGATGCCGCAGAGAGACTTGCCGCATGTGACATGATATGGACCCATATATAACATAGAAAAGAGTTGACTCGCACTATGGACTGACGTAGTGAATGAATCACATGGCAGCCAAGGACTTGATCTGATTATAAATAATAGAGCATTACAGCGTGTTAAAATGTATGAATGTGTATCTCCCAAATTGTTATGGGTTAGGATGAAATCAGAAGGCTGTTTACTGTAACAAACTACTTTCCAATTGATGGTGAAACTTGTTACATAAAATATATCTGCTGGGATTCGTAAAATCATATTCTATGTATTTGCGATCCTACAGAAAGAATCATTTTACTAGGAAAATGAATGGCTGGGTTATTGTGAAACGCAAAGGTACTGTCATGATATTTGGTCATTTCGTATATCTAAAAACGAATGGTAACAGCCAGGAATTTATTAGCTTATGCTTAGAAAAAGGCTTGTTTATCACATATACAGAGGTGAAAGCCATAGTTTGATTGACTTTGTTGTAGCGGTTTTGAGTCTGAGAAGGCTAGTAAGTGATACAAGTGTTGTAAGAGGTTCTGAATGTGGAACGGATCCTTACCTTATAGTTTGTAAAATGAGCCTAGTCGGATATAATGGTAAGCTGAGAGAATATTTACAGCACCATACACAGAGAAAAATGGATGGTCAGTCTGAAAATGTAGAGTGTCAGACTGAATATATTTGAGTTTTAACTATGGGTCAGCCCCCTACATGGTCAGGCGTACCATCCGCGGAGTGTCAAAATTTGATGGTTAGGATTACTATCCCAGAATGTCAGACTTACGATTCCGGAGTGTCAAAATTTAAAGGGTTATGTTCACTATCTCAGAGTGTCAAGTTAACGATCCTGGGAGTGTGATCTCGATTATCTTCGAGTGCCAACTTGATAATCAAAGAATATTCAGGTCGAATATAGAGAATGGCTAAATCTATTATGTTTATATACTCAAAATGATCATCTCTGTTAGTCAAAGCAACTATCGCTGGTAATCAAAACGACTATATTTTATAATTGAACCGCCTATCTCGGGTAGTCAAATCCTTTTTTTTTATTATTAAAAAATTAATTTGGCCACATACCAGAAACATCACGTGAGGTGGGTCTATTTCCAGTTACATGTATCTTGTGTTATTAAAACCCGATTCTAGTTATAATAAAACGAAATGTGTGACTGGAAACAACGACATTACGTGATATTTCTGGTATATGGCCAAATTAAGTTTTTAGAAATGTGTAAAATATTAATTAATGGATTGATTATGTAAGTGAAGTGAAACATTTTAATGAAAAATATGTATGTTTTATTTGTATACATAACTAAAAGCAAAAACTTCCCCGGCCTTCCCGGGCAGTAGCGAATCCCAACATACCTTTTTAAAATTACACAAAATTAAACGAAACGACAAAAATTTCTTACATTTAACTTAAATAAATATGTTATACGTAATTTATTTATTCTTGCGGTCATTCAGTTGAAAAATACTAAATATTGTTTACCTTAATGCACTACATATTAAGGGAACCAAAATATACAATTTGCAATAGCTTTATTTATTAGATAAAAATTGTATTCGCAATAGAATTAAATCCTTCGTACGAAATGTGATATGATTTTTTAGCAAAAGAGTTTAAGTTTCTACAAAATTGATGATTATTTAATTCAAAAAAATTAATTTTCTACATAGCAGTAGAATTTTTACCAGGAAAATACATTCAAAAATAAATAGTTGCATTTCCGACGAAGCATGTAACAGTTGGTATTTCAACCCAACAATTGCATTTTTAATCCAAAAGAATAAATTTTCAAACAAGAAGATTACATTTCTACCAAGAAAGACGAATTTTCAACATAATGCATGAACTTTTAACCAAAAAGTTGAACTTTAAACTTAAAACGATTAATTTTTTACCAAATAGTTGAATTTTTTAGTGAAAGAAAAAACAAACAAATTTTTAACCAAAAATGGAATAGTTCAATGGTCAGTTTAAAAAATTTATTTTCAAACAAACATGAAACTAATTTTTATCATAATAGTTACATTTTCAAACAAAGAGATGAACCTTAAAGTAAAAAAATGAATTTTGAACAAAAAAGTTGAATTTATGATAAAAAAGATGACTTTTCAAAAATATAGTTACATTTTCAGCAAAATGATTGAATTGGGATGAATGAGATAAGACGAGATCAATTCTGAACCAAAAACATAAGAGTAGCATTTTCAATAAAAACCATCCCCCTCTCCTCAAACTCGTAGCGTAGTTTATAGAAAGTACCGCCAGGCCAAATTTTCGTTTGGGGCTACATTACTAAAAATTAAACATTTTATTTACGTGTGGAAACAAGGCTGATTGCTGGATAACTGGTGGTAATCGAATTGGACATCCAACAGCAAAGGGTTGCGCGATCTGCTGTATCAGTTAAGTTAAGGATTATAGAGGAGTGACTCTAATGCCAACACTGTATAAAGTGTATATGACAGTTTGATCGGAGAGGTTAAAAAAGGAAGTTGTGGAAAAAAATATAGAGCCTCCAAATCAGACAGGGTTTAGAAAAGGGATGGAGGTGATGGACAATATATATGTTTTGAACTATCTAGTAAATAAGAGGATTAAAAGGGAGAAAGGGTCAATGATAGCAATTTTCGTGGACTTAAAGGCGGCGTTAGACTCATTAGACCAAGGCGAGATAGAAAAAGTTATGGTGGAAAAGGGGATACGAGAGGGATTATTAAAGAGAGTATCGGAAATTTTTAGAGAGACAAAAGACAAGGTAAAGGTAGGAGAAAAGTAGGGGATAGTTTCTGGTTGATGAGAGGAGTAAGGCAAGGATGTCCTCTGAGCCCACTTTTATTTAATATATAAATACAAGTACGCCACCAGTCAGATCCGCAATATTTGTATTCTGTCAGCTGTTGAGCAGATGTGCCCACAACCGGAGAGTGCTCGCAACTGGTGACTCTACTCTAAGTGCATACATTAAACCTTGTGCAAGAAAATATTAAGAGGTTTTTCGGTGCATTTCTATTTCTGAGGGACAGTGAATTGTTGAAACGACCTCTGTTTTAACGGTTTTCTTGATCTATTTAGAAAAATATTGATTTTATGTAAAAACCTTTAACAGACAAATGGTGTATTTCGCAAAAACACAACTTTTTTTTGTAAACCAAGTTTTTATGTGAAACCATTTTTTGATAAAATCGAGTAAAAATGAAAATCATGAAGATTTTTGATGATTTTGGTAAAAAAAAAAGAAATATATCTTGAAAAGTATGCATTTCAGAGAAAAATATTGTTCACAAAAAATGTAGATCTTAATAAATTACACATTTCATCTCTGAAATATTTTTTCATGTAGTCAATAGTTTAAGAATGACACTTACTTTTACGATGAACATGGTTTAGAAAACAACTCCGGATAATAAGAAGCAAGAATTATTAGTCCTACCTAAATCGATATAATGCGTGTGTGTTAATTTATTTAACGTCTAAAGAATAAGGTAAATTTACTCAACAGTTTTTTGCATGTAATTAATGGGGAAGCTTACACCGCCCAGCTGAAAATTCCTGTACAAGAACCTCGGAGGATCCTACCCATGTTCCTGCACACGAACCTGTACAGGTAATCTTGATGGTTCATGTTCAGGACTTGGCGAAGAAAACTGTACATTATCCTGCAAAGGAACCTGTACGCAAGCTAAACATTAAATTATCCTATACAGCTTCCTTTACAGAGTGAATTGAGACGCGGCTTCATGTGCAGGGTACATGTACTCACGTACAGGGAATCCGTATTGATATTCTTCAAGTTTCATATGTCATACAATCTTCAATAAAGATCATAGCGATTTGAATTAAGTGATTACAACGTTTCTAATTGATAATCACTGCCAGCGGAGAGCGACCTGCTAAACACCTTTACGTATCTAATACGGACACACTAAGGACCTATGTATACTTACTGAAAAGTATGTGTAAAAACATTTAAGTAGAGAGTCAATCAGTGAATGGTTTTGGAAAGACCTAACACACAATTCTTAATATTATGCTCCGTGAACGGCTCCAAGTCTCTAATTTCAAGCGTAATTATAATATCACGTACCTGGAAAAAATCAAAAGATCGCTGTTGAAAAACCCCATCAATATTATGACGTACAGGGAATCCGTATTGATATTCTTTAAGTTTAATAAATTTCATACAATCTTGAACGAAGATCATAGCGATTTGAATTAAATGATTATGGCGTTTTCAATTAATAATAACTGCTGTTGGTACGCGACCTGCCAAAGACCCTTACGTATCCAATTCGGACCTAATAAGAACCTATATATAAACTAACTGAAAAAAATGTGTAAACACATTTAGGCAAGAACTCAATGAATCTATGACTTTGGAAACCCCCAACAGGGAAGGGTACAACTGTGCACAGAGCAACTGTGCACGAGCTCGTATGTGCACGTCAATGGTCACAGGCACAACTGTGCACGTTGTTGGGCACACGCACAACTGTGCACCAAGACATCTGTGCACGTCTATATTTAGACGTGCACAGATGGGACACTCCCAACTTTGTACGTCTAAATGTCAACGTGCACATATGATACCCTACGAACGGTTCACGTTCATAGATGGGATAATCCCAACTGTGCATGCCTCAATTTGCTAGGGGTACAATTGCACGTCAAGGGCCGGTGGTCCAACTGTGCGCGTTGTTGGCTACTGGCATAACTGTGCACGTGTACAGTTGGGAGTATCCTATCTGTTCACATGGACTTGTAAGTTGACAACCTGATCGTTACGGGTATGCAAAAAGCCCAACACCCGATGTTCGGCCGGGCTCGGAAAACATCGGGTTCTCGAACACGTTCGAGTTCTCGAAAAAGTTCATGTTCCCAGAAATTTTGGGTTCTCAAAGCGATTCGTGTACCCGAAAGGTACACGAAAAGTTCGGGTCCGGAAATTCCAAAAGTGATTTGATTTCACGGGATTCAAGGATTTCATAGAATTCAAGGAACTCAAGGAATATTTCGTGAACTCCTTGTATTACTTGTCCTGTTCTCAAAATCTTCGAGTAGCCGAAACAAATTGAGCCCGGTGCGAAAAAGTTGAGCCCGACTCGGCGTGAGCTTTCGAGCTTTTGGCAGCCCCTTACTGATTATTAATTTAGGCGTGCACAGTTGGGAGTGTCCCATCGGTGCCCGTACACAATTGTGCTAGTGGCTAAAAAGTGCCCATTTGTACCGCCGGCCCTCGACGTGCACAGTTGCTTCGTGCACAGTTATACCCCGCGCGTATTGAGACGTGCACAGTTGGGGGTCTCCGATCTGTGCCCATGGCGGTCTGTAGGGTACCATCTGTGCCCGTCGACATTTAGACGTGCACAGATGGTACCCTACGAACGGTTCGCGTGCACATATAGGACACCCCCAACTGTGAACAGATGGGTTCGTGCACAGTTGCTACGTGCAACAGTTTTACGTCACCCAACCCAACATGCTATTACTGGTATTATATTCCGCTAACACCTATAACTCTTTTTTGAAACGGAACAATATTATCACATATCTGGAACAAATCTAAAGATCGCTATTCATATAACTCATCAATATACTAACGTGCAGGGAATCGGTATTGAGTAAGTTTAAATGCACCACTGATCCCGCCAACGCCATCTATGAATAGACTACTGTTAAATTTTGAGCAAGCTGGGTCATTTATTTTGTGTTTGATGGCCATTGAAAGGAGAGAAACTCGTGAATGTTAACGAAAATGGAAAAAAAGTGAATTTCGTGTGCTGATTAAGCATTATTTTTTGCGTAAAAAACCGTCACTGAAACCAAGGAAAGGCTTGATAAATATTATGGGAACTCTGCACCATCAATTTGAATGGTTAAGAAGTGGTTTGCTGGAGAATTTAATAGTTCGATAGAAAATTCAACCATTTGGCTGAAAATTAACTTTTTTGTTCAAAATTCATATTTTTTGATAAAAATTCAACTATTTTGCTTCAGCTTTTTGGTAGAAAATTCATGTGTTTCTTTACAGATTCATTTTTTTTGTTTGAAAATTAACTTTTCAAACTGAAAATTTAAAGATTCCACTTTTGGTTGAAAATTCAACAATTTTGTTGAAGATTCATATTTCTTGATTGGAAATTAAATTTCTTTTTGAAAAATTCGTCTTTTTTCGTTGAATTATACTGGTTGATGATTCGTTTTTTTTTTGCTGAAACATAATTTTTGAAACTGATAATTTAACGATTCCATTTGTGGTGGAAAATGTATATTTTTTAGTTTAAAATTCAACTATTTGGTTAGAAATTTATGAATTTTGTTGAAAATTCGCCTTTTGGTTGAAAATTAATCTTCTTCGGTTGAAAATTTAACTATTTTGCTCATCATTTTAGCTCAAAATTCAACTATTTGGTGGTAAATTAATTTTTTTATCGAATATTCATATTTTTAGATTGTAAATTCATCTGTTTTGTAGAAAATTCGTCTTTTTGGCTGGAAAATTTTGGATAAAAATTGAACTATTTTGTAAGAAAAATTAACTATTTGGTTAAAAAATAAGCTATTTAGTTGAAAATTCAGCTATTTGGCAGAAAATTCATATGTTTTTTTTTATTGAAAATTAGTTTTTCAAACTGAAAATTTAAAGATTCCACATTTGATTGCAAATTGATCTTTTTTAGTTGAAAATTCAACCATTATGCTGAAAATTAACTTTTTTGTTAAAAATGTACATTTTTTGATGAAAATTCAACTATTTTGCTTTAGCATTTTGGTAGAAAATTCATGTGTTTCTTTACAGATTCATTTTTTTGTTGTTGAAAAATAGTTTTTCAAACTGAAAATTTAAAAACTCCATTTTTGTTTGCAAATTTATCTTTTTTAGTTGAAAATTCGACCATTTTGTTGAAGATTCATATCTTGTGATTGAAAATTAAATTTCTTTTTGAAAATTCTATTTGGTTAAGGATTCATCTATTTTGGTTAAAAATTCGCCTTTTTTCGTTGAATTTAACTGGTTGATAATTCGTGTTTTTTATTGAAACGTAATTTTTAAAACTAATAATTTAACTATTCCATTTTTGGTGTAAAACTGATCTTTTTTAGTTAAAAATTGGTCGTAAATTAATTTTTTTGTCGAATATTCATATTTTTAGAAATATCTGTTTTGTAGAAAATTAAACCAGTTGGCTGAAAATTAAGTTTTTTGTTAAAAATCCATATTTTTGGATAAAAATTCAACTATTTTGTAAGAAAAATTAACTATTTGGTTAAAAAAATAAATTATTTAGTTAAACATTCAGCTATTTTGCAGAAAATTAAACTATTTTGGTTAAAAATGGGCCTTTTTTCGTTGAATTTAACTGTTTGATAATTCGTTTTTTTATTGAAACGTAATTTTTCAAACTAATAATTCAACTATTCCATTTTTGGTGGAAAACTAATCCCTTTTTGTTAAAAATTCAATGATTTGGTTAAAAGTTTATGAATTTTGTTGAAAATTCGACTTTTGGTAGAAAATTAATCTTCTTGGTTGAAAATTCGGATATTTGGCAAAAAAATCAACTTCTGTTTTGTTGAAAATTCGTTCTTGTGGATTGAAAATTCACCTTTTATGATAAAAAAAAGCCATCCTAGGATTGAAAATGTACCTCTCTTGGCTAAAAGTGAACTTTATTCTCGAAGATTCAACTTTTTGGGTTGAAAATTAAATTAATTATAATAATCTTTCATTTATCGATACGGATTTTAATTTTTTTATCTAAGAAGCCTCACGTTTTAGAAAACCTTCGAGACCCCCTTAAAAGTGTCACCTAATATGTGGGCGCTCCCTAATTAAAAAAAAATCCTAAAATGATCTACTTAACTTAAAAAAATGGTAATTTATCATTTTTTACCCTGGAAATTTTTTCTTCAAATCTGCTAGAATTCCATTATCGAACAAACGTCTGATCATGTAAGCGATTCTGATAAAAAAAATAACATGACCGTAAAAAATATTTATTGCCGGAATTTTTGTGTTTGTGGTGTCGAATTTCACACCTGGCATTATTGACTCCCACGATAAAGTAGTCAATGCACTTTCTTTCCAGGCGGTGAAAGTTCAATGTCACTGATTAAATACGCAAGCATCACTCGTAACGGAAATAATATGGCTTACGTTTCATTTATATGAGTACATAGTACATAAAAGACGTAATAATTCGAAGCGAGACAGACGATAAGAACGATATTGTGGGTAAAGACAATCGTCAGCAACCTTCGGACTCTGCTTCGCAAATTTAGTGCACTCTTAATTGGATCTAAAGTTTACCAGATAGACCGGGACGCAAGCGGGGTTCAAATCAAAGGGGGTTGTAGTTAACAAAAAAACAAATAAGAAACAAGCTTTAGACTTCATTCTTGCATAAATGATATCTTCGTAACTTTCCAGTATAGGAAATTATTCGGGCCCTAATCGGGTGCTGACTAGCCCGTCAGGACCAAACAAATTGTCTGAGTATCTCAAATATTTTTTTGTACGTTTCCAAAAAAAGCCAAAGTGTTTAAGAGTATGAAAAATGAACTCTAAAAGAATGATCTTTTTCCTCATCATCCAGTCAGTCTTTTAGGGTCCTAATCGGGTGCTGACTAAACCTTCAAGATCGAACAAGTTTTCTAAGTGTCTCAAATATTTTGTCGTACATTTCCAAAAAGATCCAGGGTGTTTAAGAGCATAAAAAATGAAAAATGAACTCTAAAAAAATGAATTTTTTTCTTCATCTAGTCAGTCTTTTAGGGCCCTAATCGGGTGCTGACTAGTCCGCAAAGACCAAACCAATTTTCTGAGTATCTCAAATATTTTTTTGTACATTTCTAAAAAAAGCCAAAGTGTTTAAGAGTATGAAAAATGAACTCTAAAAGAATGATCTTTTTCCTCATCATCCAGTCAGTCGATGTCATTTTTTTAGATGACAGTTACTCCCAGTGGGACCCTGCGGTGGTTGTTAACCTTTAGTTTTTATATATGTGTATGTATGTATGTATGTATAGATGTATATTTATATGTAAATGAAAAATATATATGTATGTAACCACCCATCTCACGATTGTGAGACGTGGCCATGAATGGGATTTACTGCGGTCCTACTGGGAGCGATGTTTCTATTTAGAATGAGAGAGAAACGTCAACCGGGGCAATTATGGATTAAGATGAGTAATTATGAATCATGTCTATTATTTTTTAGAAAAACTGATTTCTCTCAGTGTAGTTTTACAGTATATTATAATATTATTGTTCATAAAATACGTAGCAAGTCTTATTACAAATGAGAGAGAACACAAAGATATAGATCATAAGCGTTGATTCATATTTCCTTTAAAACGATCCATAAGTACCCCGGTTGTCGATATATAATATAGGGGCGTGTCGCGCATTTGGTTTCGGTATTCAGTCATATTTCAATCCTGGATTCCTTGTGGATTTTGAATTGTTGAAAAATTTGTTTTTATTCTCTTGAAAAGGTTGTTGAATAATCATTAAGACGTTGTCAGATACTTTTTAAATACTTTTGGATCATGATTTACAAGAACAAAAATTTTTGAAGATATGGAAAAGGTTTTGGAGATGGCCTTCTTTTATTTCCTCTTATTTCATTTAGGTTTCTTTGAATTTCGTATGAAGCCATTTAAGAGTGTGTTGTCTAAATTTGATCTCTGTATTATTGTTTTTCATTTAATGTGCAAGAATTTCTTAGTTAAATTTGAATGATTGACATTAAAAAAGAATACAATTTCTAATTAAAAATGTTGAAAAATGTAATAAACTAGTTGTTCTTATGAAACATTTTTAGAATTCTTGTTTTGTATATTCTTTGTTGTTAAAAATCAGTTCTATTTATTACATTTTCGACAAAATACAAAAATATTTGACCGAATAGTTGAATTTTGAACGAAGAAGATTAACTTTTTACCAAAAATTATGAAATTTTAACTAAATACATGAATTTTTAACCCAGTAGTTGAATTTTCAATTTAAAAAACATACATTTTAAAGAAAATAGTTACATTTTTGACCAAAAAACTTAATTTTTAACTTGAATTGTAAATCTTCAACCAAAAAATATGATAGCTGAACGAAAAATGAAACCGTTGAGCGAGTGGGTCACGTGACCGAACTAGTCCTCAATTTTTCTTTCCCAACTTACGTCCAAATGAAATAAGATATAGCTCTGAAAGTTTGGAAAATGAAAGAGGAGACAATAAAGTACATGTCTCTGCTTTGTTTCGATGAAAATTTGAAAAACAAATTTTTTCGAAGAAAATAAAACTCGAATCTATATCGGTACTTTTTCCCAACTTACGTCCACACGGAATAAGATATCGTGCTGAAAATTTGGCACGCTAAAAAGGGCGAATTTTGAACTATTTAGTTGAATCCTCAACAAATAGGATTAGTTTGCAACCAAACAGTTGCATTTTGAACCAAATAGGATTGAATTTCTACCAAGGAGATGCATTTTTGAAAAGGGAGTTGAATTTTAAACCAAAAATTTGAATTTCCTTCAAAAATGGTTACATTTTTGACTAAAAAAATCGAATTTTGAAACAAACAGTCAAATTTTCAGCCAAAATTGATAAATTTTTAACAAAAGTGTTGATTTTGCAACAAAATAATTAACCCAAGAACAACAACGCACAGTGGGCTGAATCGGGAATATACAATTCACACTCAGCTACAGCCTACAATTCTCAACCAATTTTCAATTTTTTGTCTAGAAGTAGTCAGCGATAGTTGCACAAGAGCGTCTATGTATTCGAGTTTTTAACTTTTGTCCTTTTCTATTTTTTATATAAATAAACAACCAGCGAAAATGAGTCATTTTTTAATTATTATTTTTTATCTTCAAATAAATAACTCAAATTATCCCATTCTCGACGAAAATGAGTGACAAAGTATCCAAAGAATATAAATAATTCACATGATATCGAATCTAATTGTTGTAAACAAATTATATTGACAAATGTCAACATATTGAAAATTTTTCTTGCAAAGTGTATTTGTAAGTTGTTGAAATTGATTGATTTTATCAACAAGATCACGTTTGATTATGAAAATTCGTTGTACTGTATAATTTGTTTATTTTATAAACACATTATGTAAACAAATGCATAGTTTAGGCGTTCATTGGCAGACAGTAATCGCTTTTCTTTCTCAGTACCTTTGAACTATATGAGTGGTAATATTTAGTGATTGAGATTGGACATTCGATATTATTTATTTTATGAACAAATTTTATAAGCAAATGCATAGTTTGGGCATTTATAGACAGAGAGTAATAGTTTTTCTTTCTAATCGTCTTCAAATTACATAAGTGGTGATGTTTAATGACGAAGAATTGTTAACCGATATTATTTGTTTATTCTATAAACAAATTTTATAGACAAATGCATAGTTTGACCATTTATAGGTAGAAAGTCATCGTTTTTCTTTCTAATCGCCTTCAAATTACATGAGTGGTGACGTTTAGGGACGAAGACTTGTCAACTGATATTATTTGTTTATTTTATAAACCAATTTTATGAAAAAATGCATAGTTTGACCATTTATAGATAGAAAGTGATCGTTTTTCTTTCTAATCCTCTTCAAATTACATGAGTGGTGATGTTTAGTGATAAAGAATTGTAAATCGATATTATTTGTTTATCTTATGAACAAATTTTATAAACGAATGCACTGTTTAACCATTTATAGATAGAAAGTGATCTTTTTACATTCTCATCTAGATAAAGTATTAGATATGTGTAAAATTTTACCCCCCCCCCCCCTATTTTTTGTCAAATATCCACGTTTTGAGACGCCCTGAACCAAAAGAACAAGTTTTTATGAAAGAGTCTGTCTGTATGTATGTATGTCTGTATGTGAACACGATAACTTTCGAAAGAATTGACCTATTGGATTGGCCTTTGGTATACTCTTTTAGTCTCGTAAACGAAACAAGAAAAAATTATTTTAAATTGTTTTTCATATTTATTTTGTAACTTTTATGCATTTTTCCTATGGTATTGCATGGTGTTGCAGAACAAAGTTACTACTAGCGCCGCGCACGGCCGTTTTCAACTCTCATGACACGTTTTTCACATTGGGCAGTACAGTGGAAGCACCCCCCTGCTTCATAGTACGGCGAGGGCAGCACCTCGATATGGCAGGAAATGTGATGTCCTATATATATATATATAGTTCTCCCACTCTGACACGCCGCACCGCATCTAGGTTTATAATATCTTTGACAGAAGTTTGATTTCTTTCATTCTCTGTCGGTAAAGAAGAAGTAATTTAAAAAAAACTTTTTTCACCATTCTAAATATTTAGGACCAGAGACGCCTTCCTTCATTCCTTGTAGTTAGCGTGCCAAATTTTCAGCAACATATCTCATTCCGTGTGGGCGTAAGTTGGAAAAAAAAGAGTACCGATATAGCTTTCAGTTTTATTTTCTTCAAAAAAATTTGGTTTCAAAATTTCCATCGAAACAAAGCAGAGCCATGTACTTTATTGCCTCCTCTTTCATTTTCCAAACTTTCAGAGCGATATCTTATTTCGTTTGGACGTAAGTTGGAAAAGAAAAATTGAGGACTAGCTTGGTCACATGACTCGCTCGTTAAATGGCCTTAATTCAATCTCTAGTTACCAACTGAACGGGGAAATGTTTCATTCTTAAGTATAATCGCTTAGATACACATCATCCTTCTTAGGACGGCAGAAACATTCTCTAAACAAAACGTCAACGACTGCATTATGGTTATAAAACTAAAGAAGATTATTGAGTTGACTATTGAAAAGGAGAAAGTAGTTTTGAACTTACTGAATAAAGAAGATAGCCAACGGAAAATAGCTGAAGCATTTATAAATTTATTTTTTTTTTGCATTGAAGTTTTAAATAGTTCCAGCCTTTAGGTTGCAGCACAAATTGCGTATTTTGCGATTTATTGCATTTACAGGTACATACTAGTACGTATTCTGAACAAAACAGGGGCCACCTACCTAAATTGGCCACATTTTGATGAAGCCGCGACTGGCCAATATACACAGATTTTACTACCAAAGTTTTTGATGAAAGTGATCAATTTCGAGAAAACATCGATTAAGGAAATAATAAAATTCAGAGTCGGCATAGAAAGTTTTTTTTTCTTGATTGCAATTTTATCAACAAATTTAAAGAGATAAAAGATACTCCTTTTTTGGTATACTTCCACTTCGACATAGAAAATTTTATTCCAATTATATTTAACAAGTGGTAATTTGTACATCAATAATGTAAGGCTTCATTACAGGCGCGGATCCAGAGAAGGGCTTTAGGGGGGGGGGGGGCTATCCAATAATTCCCCTTCCCCTATACTCTCAAGGGGGAGGTTAATAATAATTTTAAAGTTATTTCTTCGCATTGAACGTTTATTATAAATTAAATAAATATAATAATCATGAATGTTATAAACATAATTAACAAATGTTTAAATAGAAATCATGTTTTTATATTTACAAGCTGCGTCTTGTGTGTGATGGTATAATCATTAATCAACAAGTATAAAATATTCATAGCATTTTCGAAGTCAAGCATAAACTATAAAAAGATTATTTTTAAACAGCAAAATTTATGCGTCTATTTACACTCTTTGCGATATTCATATTTTCGGTTCAAATCCGGGCTGAGGCAGACTTTTTCTTGTTCTTAAAAAATTATTCGTCTGAAGTAATCGTTGTAACAAGTCAAAATTTGTATTAATTATAAATGCACTCTATAATTTTCAATGCTCTAAATTGAAGAATAAAACAACAAATTTATAAATTTTCAACATGATATCGTTTTACGCAATTTTAAGTTAGAAACATTAAAAATTGAAAGATTACGATTTTTTTAATTCAACACTTTTTAAATTAGAAGTTAAATTATTTTAATGTTAAGTCGTTGTAAATGAATAATTTTTAAATTGTTATTTATACATTAAAGTTGGTTTTGAAATCGTTTAAAACATTCTCTTAAAACTATACTTTTTTACTAAAAGATCACTTTAAATTTCCCCAGGAACATTGGAAAAAAAATTATTATCTTGAAACCTTTCCAAATCCTTAAAAAGCTACATAATTTTATTTCAAAATCTTCAAAAACGTACATTTTATTTTACGTTTTTCGGAATCTCAATTATTCATGAAAATTTTTCAAAACTTCTCAATATCTCTTAAACTTATTCAAATTTTTCCCAAATTTATAACTGTTAAATTTTTATTTATTCATCAAATTTTTTCTTTCATTTTAAAATATTCTTAAATATTCTGTTTAATTTAATTTTTCAAGCTTCAATATTTTATTTAAAAACTTCTAAATATCTCCTCAACTTACTCGATTTTTTTCTAAATGGATACATTTTTATTTGATATTTACACATCAAAATTCAACATTTTTGCTCACAAATAAAATTTTTCAATTAAAAAAATAAAAATTAACATTGTAACGTTCAAAGTTTAAGTTTAGCTCTCCGAAATTTTAAAGATTTAAGGCTTTCTATTTCAAACTATTCAGTTTAAAATTGTTTAGTTTTGAATGTTTCATTTATGATTGTTTATTTAAAATAAACAGTCAAACATTCCTGGATATTAAAAAATTGTTCGTTCAATTACAAATTTTCAAATTGAAGTCGTTAAAAATGATATACTTTATACTGAAACAACAGACAGTTTATAAAGTTTCAATCGGAAGTTTACATTTAATTAACTACTAAGTCGTTCGAACTGAAACAGTTCAACTTTTAACGTCAAAATCTTTAAATTGTTTAATTTTATCAGATTCAGAATCGCCATATCAAATCAATAAATTATTCTTCAATTTCGAATACACGAACTTAATTAATTTATATTTACAGTTGATTAACTTGAAACATTTTTTGTCAAAAGATGTCAGTTTCAAAAGATATTAATCCTGTATTGTGTAAGTCTTCAAAACTGCATTTTAACATTCTTTTAATTGAAAATGTACCCTTAAAAATGTGACACGGCGATCACATCGTAGCTTGGGAGCATGAGAACTCGCGCCCTCGATATTCCAGGAGGCTTTGCCATTACCCACTGGAAGGATCGCTCCTCAGTTTAAGTCCCACTAATTTGAGTCCGTCAGTTCCCCAGAGTAGCTACACCTCGCCATGCAGCCTCTCTGGTTCACCTCACCAGATCTATAGCCCTATGAGACCCATAAGCCCTCCTATCAACCACAAGGTCCCGCGATCACTAGAGAGAGAACCGGATAGAAATATAGGGGGGAGAATAATTGAACGATCAAACGAACTTTCCTAAGTGAAGTGCGATCGCAATTATAGATTGCCTCGTTTGAGATGATTACCATTCTTCCGAAAGGCAAGTTCGTTTGATTATACTGATTTAGGACCTGTTATATTGAATATGATTTTTCAAAAATAATTTCTCGCATGGGAAACTAAATAAAATATAAAGAAGGTTAATAAAATTAAAATAAAATGCCCAGCGATTTTTGTTAAAAAAGTGAGATTTAGCACGCTGTGGAATGCGTCATGCCGAGATACATGGCGCGCAGATTTTTAACGTTTTTATTGCCTTAAGTTAAAAATGAGATTTAAAAGATTTCCAAAATTCTGAAAAAATGTCTCGAGTTATGTTTGACCCAGATATCTCGTTTCGAAGTTATCAGTGATTTATAGTGCCACTTGCGCCAGCCGTGAGACTATTTTCGACGGTACTGCATAATGAAATGTAAATATCTCAGATCGACAAACCTGATGTCTATAATCCATGAGATAACGCATATAGGATATCTTATATAATCTCAATGCGTAGTGAGGCACTAGAATGATCATTAGTGAAACTGTTAACCAAATTCTTCATTAATCCATTAATCAGTTTTTCATGTACTTGGAAAAAAATGAGGACCGTTTGTACTATGGTTTTCACCTTGGCAATCATCTTTAATTCTATTGGTGAATATAATAGTATAATAATATCCACGGCTAAAAAGGCCTGAATAACTGACGCAGGGCATTTTAAAATTCCCTACTTCCTGTGTATAGGCATAGGAGTTACAATTTTTTGAAATGCACTGCGTGAGTTACTATAATTTTGAAAAATATTCGAAGCTGTCCGAAAAAAACATTTTATCTGACGTAATCCGATTTCTATCCTGATTGCTAACTTTTTAGTACTCTATATGAGATCGAAGCAATTCTCAATCAGGCAGGTTCTACATTTCAAGTAGGAGAATCACTAAACGTGGAAGCATGTTGTTTTTTTAGAGGAAATTAGACATCACAAATGTATTTGCAATATAATAGTACAATCATTGGCAATTACGAACTTGTTGAAGCTTCAATTTTCTTGATCATCTTATCCAATTGTCTTTACCTGGGAATGTTTCAAATGACTTTTTGGCAGTAAAGTCCATTCATTACCTTTTCTTCTGTACCTAACATAATATGATCACTTCTGAACTTTTTTTTAGTTTTGAAACCAATAACTGTTGAGTTGCCAGAAATTTGTGAACCTTATCACATGCATGAGATATGAAAAATAAATTTGCATTTCCACGATCGGGAACATGCACTCATCGGTGAACATGTAATAAAATCTTGGAGCAGAATTCGGATTTAATCGAAAACATACATTCTGTGAATTTCCCTTCTTGAACCTAGCTCATTATCTTTTGAAATGACCTTTTCTTGACAGTGAGAAAAATTAATTACCATATTTTGTATGCTTTTCAATTGATCTCTAGATGCTTCCTTTTACAGTCAAAAAGGTTTCACTTTTGAAGAAAAACCTTTCTCCACTAAAATTGTCTTCATCATTAACAACTGATGCTCAAACTTCTTAGAAATGATAGAACTTTAAATATATTTTTGCCAAATTCTTTTATCTTTTGAATTATAATAATGTAAAGCCTACTTATATGTATATGTTGAAACGAACATATCTGAAGAAAATTTGTATGCATAATACTCTTGTTCGGCAAGAACTTTTGCATTTGTCGAACTTCGTTCAAAAAAGGTAATAAGCTTTACTTGCATTTCTTTAGCAGTAAAATTTGATCTAATCATTAAATGATATAATTGTTCAAGAGTAGAACTAATTACTGCTCTCCCATTGTGATCTTTAGAATATGCTCAAAATACACATCTGAACGAAATTTTTGTTTCAGAATTTACAAAATGGCGGACCCCTAAATTTGAACCGAAATTACAATTTCCACAATTGATAACAAAATTTCATCTAATTTATACAGAAGGTAGATTTATTTATTAGAAAGCACGTTATGACAATTGAAACTCAGAATTTGAAAAAATTCAACATGTCCACCAAATCATTTTTTTTTACTTATTATTTTTTGTCAATCGATAACGTCTCTTTAGGTGTCAAATAAAAGACTACATTATTGCAAAGAAACATATTTCGGGATGTATTAATGTCAAAATTTTCAAAAATTCAAAATGGCGCCTTATGACATACGCTATAACTCGTCTTTTTTAAGCTTTTCGTTCTAAAATCTACAAATTTCGGGGGAAAATCAATTCTATTTTCACGAAGCTTATGGTTGAAAGTAGGTCTCGAAATTTTCACTAATATGAAAATGAGTTTCTATTACTATTTTAAAAATTTTACGTAATGCTTATAAATTTAAACAAAATATAAAATATATAATCAGAAATTAGGAATACGTTATGCATCAGATTTGAAAGGAAGAACCCCGCAGAATTTGTACAGAAATTGGCTTTCGATTAATTTGTTTGTAATTGAGGGAAAATGTAGTTCATGCCATGGTGATCAAAAGTCTTACTGACCACAACTGTGAAAAATGAGTTTTTCGTGGTGTAATTGGTGTTCAAATATTTATATGTGTGGATTCGAAAAGTGCCAAATTTCAGAGTTCGTTGACATTCTTCACTCTATAGATACCTAAGGAGATAAGCTCCAGTTAAGCCAAAAATATATACGCAGTAATCCTTGGTAGGTTGTCGGCATGTGCAGTTGGTCATGGTGGCTCGTAGGCATGCGCAGTGGATCATGATGATCGGTTACATAGAAATGTCGACCAAGAATCACGCAATCTTTTCTCAGCGTCACGTTGTAACTTTTTGAATGAATATTTATCTGCCTTCTCTTCTTTCTACAGAAATGAATACCAAACACAAAAGGTTTAGAAACTTTAAACTTATTTACATTTTGAAAAAATTTTAAACACTTGAAACCTTAAAGCGAGGCATTATTAAAATGCTTCTTTGTAAAAAATTATACACCTACAACATGTGTTCCAAAACAACTTGTTTTCTCTTTCGAATTTCGCTCACGACAACGGAGTTCACGTCCAACAGAAAGAAAAGATTCTTGCATGCTATTATCCTCTATTGAAAGCACTGTAGAATCTGCCATATTGAAGGCTTGAGCATCCAAATCTTGAAAAGAATTTTCCGAGATAAAGATTTGATGCTGAAATAAATTAATATTCCGTGTTTTACGTCGAATGACAACTATTAAAAGTGGCTTATATTTGTGTGATATAAAATTTAAATAAGCGGCGCCATACCTCTGAAAGAAAAAATTCTTGCATGCTATTATCCTCTATTGGAAGCACTGTAGAATCTTCCATATTGAAGGCTTGAGCATCCGAAACTTGAAAAGAATTTTCCGAGATAAAGATTTGATGCTGAAATAAATTAATATTCCGTATTTTACGTCGAATGACAACTATTAAAAAAGGCTTATATTTGTGTAATATAAAATGGAAATAAGCAGCGCCACATCTCCGAAAGAAAAGATTCTTGTTTGCTATTATCCTCTATTGGAAGCACTGTAGGGTCTTCCTGATTGAAGGCTTGAGCATCCGAAACTTGGATAGAATTTTTCGAGATGAAGATTGGATTCTGCAATTAATTAATATTCCATTTTTGACTTCGAATGACAATTGTAAAAGAGGCTTATATTTGTGTAATATGAAATTTAAATAAAAGGCGTCATACCTCCGAATGAAAAAATTCTTGCATGCTATTATCCTCTATTGGAAGCACTGTGGAATCTTCAAGATTGAAAGCTTGAGCATCCGAAGTTTGGAAAGAATTTTCCGAGTTAAAGTTAGCGTACTGAAAGAAATTAATACTTAACATTTTATACCGATTTTAATAATGATTAAACGAGTCCTTGTGAATAAATCAGGGTATCCATCGATTCTTAAAAACAAAATTCAAGGTCTTTTCCACGTTTTCCAGGTCAAGAAATCAAATTGAAATATGTTGAAGTATTTAAAATCTTTGCGAAATTTCTTTCAATCTTTTGGAATGTTTATAAATTTGTGTAAAATCTTTGAAATCCTTGAAATATTTGTGCAATTTTTTTGAATCTTTTGAAATCATTATGAAATATTTGTGAAGTAATTCTTTGTTTGTTAAATCTTTTGAAATCTTTTGAAATCCTTATTAATTCTCTGAAATATTTGTGTTAAATCTTCTAAGAAATTTTTTGGAATCGTTTAAAACCTTTGACTATATTTGAAATCTTTAAAATCTAGTGTACCATACCCTTCTTGAAATCTTTCAAATTCTTGTATTTTTTTAAAATCATTGATACATTTTCTATGAAGTCTTTGAAATATTTGTGAAATCTCTCTGAAACCTCTTGTATTCGTTTGAAATCATTGAAATATTTTATATCCTTGTTCAAAATATTGAAATCATTTAAAATCTTTTAAACATTTTGAAATGTTCGAAATACTTGAAATCTATTGAAATCCTTATGAATTCTTTGAAATATCTGCAAAATCTTTCTGAAATCTTTCGCATTTGTTTGAAATCGTTTGAAATCTTCGAAATTTTTTGAAATTTGGTTTATACCTTTTTGAAATCTTTGAAATTCTCGTATTCTTTTGAAATCATTATTAAATTTGTTATAAAATCTTTAAAATATTTGTGAAATCTTTTCTATTCATTTGAAATCTTCGAAATATTTAAAGTCCTTGTGAAATTTTTTTAAATCTTCTGAAAAATGTTGAAATCATTTAGAATCTTGGAAAGTTTTAAGATCTTTGTAAAATGTTCGAAATCTTTAAAACGTGATGTACACGCCTTTTTCAAATATTTGAAATTCTTGAAATCTTTATGAAATATTCGAAATCTTTTGAAATATTTGTGAAATCTTTCTTAAATTTTTGTTTCTGAAACCTTTTATATTCGTTGAAATCATTGAATTATTTCAAACCTTATGACCAAGGTTCATACCAATTCTGAAACTGAATCAACATCGAAATTTTCCACTAATAGTTTTTATAATTTGTAAATTGAATATCACAAAAATGTATACATTAACATTCTATATTAGCGGAAAAGAAATTAAAAACTTACATAATTATTCATAATAATAAAGTCAATAATATAAAATATTAAATGGCAATCTATAAAATAATTGGCACCAGTCTAAAAAAATACCCTGAAATCTCTGTATCTATTCTGTAATGAACAAAAGATAAGTTATATCTTGATAATAACAAACTTTTCAGTAGCAATATTTCTTCTGAATGAGATGCTTCCTTCATGATAGACCAAAAAATTTTAATTACTCCTCACATTTCAATAAAATAACGCTTTCAAAAGCAAAAAAAATCTAGGTTCTCGTGAAAAAATCAATGAGATTTCCAGGTTTTCAAGGTTTAAGAAAAATCAAGGAGAATTCCAGGTTTTCAAGGTTGCTGGACACCCTTTAAATGTGAAAAGCTTGCCTTATACCTTTGCAAAGAAGGAGTAGTGACTCTCGCTTTTCCCTGCTGAATTCAAAGGAATAGTACGATTCTCGTGATCGAGGTTTGTAAAATTTGTAGCATTCACAGCGTTCAATATGCATCGTGAAAGCTCCACATTGGCTTCATCCCCGAAATCAGGCATTCCTTTCTCACACGTTTCAGTCTGCAACAATATTAAAGTATAAATTTTATTGAGTAGAATATTGTTATACAGGTCAAAATATATAACCTTTCTAGGAATAGCGTTTGGTTTTAATGATACTCTCCCTCTCTGTATGCGATTAATTGTTCCATCTGGCAATTTTGTTTCAAAATGTAAGACAATAAAACATTAGAGACGTAGTCCACTTTTTTCAATTTTTAAAATTTGTCAAAGTTAACTTCATGTTAACTGTTTTGAACTCTTTATTTCAAAACTAAAGTAAGAACAAACTCTCGAAAGATACAAAGTTCAGTTTTCAATGTGACGTGATTTTCTTTTGTAAGTCAAGCATCTCAATACAGACGGCCTATTCCCCGCTTTACAACTTTTTTAGAGAATTCTTCTTTTTCCCCTGTTTTCAGGAAATTTCCACTTTTCTCATTTTTTTCACCTGAATGCGAACTGAATTAACAGAACCCAATAAGAAAATCAAAATATTTTTTGTTGAAAGTTCATTATTTTTAATTGAAAAGTCTACTATTACATTTTTGGTTCAAAATTCAACTCTTTTAGTTAGAAATTCTACTATTTCGTTATTGAACTATTTTTTTGTAAATTCGATTTTTTTAAGTTACAAATTATTTTTTTTTAACTGTAAATTTATCTTTTCTATTTTTAGTTCAAATCTAACCGCTTTTAGTTGGAAATTT
Organism: Andricus grossulariae; assembly: GCA_011634705.1. Lineage (NCBI taxonomy): Eukaryota > Metazoa > Arthropoda > Insecta > Hymenoptera > Cynipidae > Andricus > Andricus grossulariae. The sequence goes on from JAABKJ010075445.1 coordinate 51,215,023, forward strand.
GACTATTAAATTTGCATTGAGAATTCGTCTTTTTGATTGAAAATTAAACTACTTAGTTGAAAAACGAACTAATTTGCAAAAAAATTATTTTATTGCTTGAAGATTTAACTATATTATTGAAAATAATGTTCGTAACTGGAAATTGATCACTTTTAGTCACAAATGCAACCATTTGGTTTGAAATTCATGAACATCAAAATAATTTTCTTAAGATGTATGGGAAAATTAAAAATTATTTTTTTATTGAGAAATTTATTTTATTAAATTTATTTTTTTAATTCACCTAGAAGGTTTTAAGGTTTTGAAAAGATTTGAAAATAGTTAAAATTCTGAGAACATTACAACAATGTTTTAAGAAAATGTAAATTTTTGAAGATTTAGAAAAAAATTGCAAGCTTTTTTAGAATTTTGCAGCGCTTTAAGATTTGTTCTTACGACTCATGGGGAAATTTGAAATTGATTTTTATTTTGAAAAATAAATTCTGAGAGAAAACTAAAAAAGATTTCAAATCATTTAAAATGATTTTCTAAAATTTTGAAGAATAAATTTATAAACAAATTGTATTAAGTTCAAAAGATATTTAGAAAGTTTTAAACCATTAAAAAAGAAGTTAAGACTTGTACAGATTTAAAGAAATTGTTGAAAAGTTTAGAGTTTTTAACGTTTCGAAAAAAGAAGTTTTACGAAATTTTGGAAAGGTTTCGAGACAATGAAAAAATGTTCTTTATAATCCTAGGACAATTTAAAATGATTTTTCTCTATGAGCAATAGCTACCTAGCCTATGCATAGATCTAGCTTTAAATCTTAAAATTTATGTGAATAAGGTTAAAAAAATTGTATGCCAACAACAAAGATATATATTGTAATAAATATTTCTCTCAAATATTAAAAAGTGTAAAAACAAAAATTTCACTATGAAAAATCGGAAAAATATTCTTCAATTCAAAGAAAATTTCTTTGAATTAAAGAAATATATTCATTGGCTCTTAGTCAAAGAAAAGTTCATTTGATGGACGTGTCTACAATTAGCGAAAAAATCTAGTCAATTGTACCGAAATTTCGGAACAAATAGGCCCTTTTCCAGCTCTATTTGCACCGAAAAATCCGCCTGTTATTTGCACCGATATTTCGGTACCCGTAGCCACGACCTTATTTGATTCAAAGAAATGGTTTTTTCTTCGAATAAAGATTTTTATTTAATTTGAGATGATTTTCCTTATTTGAAGTTTTTTTGGTTGACTGAAGAAATTTTGTTAAAGAAACGGTTTCTTTATTTCAGGAGAGATATTTTTCTGATGTTTTCATAAACATTTAACTTAAAATTAAATGCAATTTTTGTTTAACTTTGATTAATATTTATATGTACATATTTATAACATAAGAATACATCGAAATATTTTCATTTTTTTCGCAATATCGTCTCAAAGAACTTTAAAAAATAGTTAATTTTGGGGATTTAATTATTTAATGCCAATGCACATTCTTAATCATTCGGTTATTTAATAAGCTCTAGAGGAAAATAAATATTACACATGAGGCCGTTCAATAAATACGTAAGGCCTTTGAAGGGGGGGGGGCACCACGAGCGTTACGTTATATCTATGGCTGGTCTGAAAGATCTAAATTCTAAAATCTAAAATTTCAGCGAAGAACCTAGAACCTAATGCAGGAAAGTGTCCTCGAAATTTGTACTCTGTATCTTTTGTTAGCTTAAGTAAATTTCCCGGCTACCACATCCTTTGAATTTAAAGAAGAAAAGCAGGTATATATTTCGGGCGAGAGGCCGGGGCACTGCTGATACTCCTGTTAGATCCCATTGATTTTGTTCTTTTCATTATATATTTCCTTTTTTTTTAACCGTCATATCCACCTATTATGCTTTTAATTTTTATAATTTCAAAAGACAATTTTCATCCCGTATAATAGGGTATAATAAGGTTTAATAAGTCAATATAAATTGAGCATTGAATTCTCTGTTGTATTAGTTTGAAAATTTATAATTTAACTTAAATTGAAATTATTACAAAAATTGGTTTTCTGGTCGCTATAATTAAATATACATTTAGCTCTTAATTAATCAAATATATTTAATAAATAATTGTAAGAGAGAAGTAAGGGCCTCAAATTTTACATCCTCTAAACGATACAGAAAGAAACTTAAAAAAAAGAATAATAAGAATAGTAGGGCTATGCCAGTACGAGCTCAAATTCCGAGAGATGGCGCCACCGTCTCTAGCTACCGACACCAACAGATGGCGCCGCCGACAAAGGGAGGGTTCTGTTCCATGCAAAGTTACCGACAATCGGTAAAACAGTGAGGTCGGTAATTCAGATTCCTGCTGAAATAGCATTGCAACATCGGTCGGTAAAACAGAGAGGTCGGTAAGTTTAAGGTTCTGTTCCATGCTAAGTAGGTAAAACAGTGAGGTTGGTAATAGAGATTCCTGCTAAGTTAACATTATAAGGTTCTGTTCCATGCTAAGTCGGTAAAAAAGTGAAGTTGGCAATGGAGGTATATATATATATATATATATATATATATACTTTTTCTAAATGCTTAGAAGGGTTTCGCGAGAATCTACAAAAAATTAGAGACTTAAGGAAGAGAAATGATCCAAACTGACCACCGAATAATAACAGTCAATATTTACAAGTGCAAACTTGAGTGAAAAATTTGTACAAAAGGTTAAATTATTCGTCACGAAGTTAATTTTTTGGTAATTTCCTCATCACATATTCGTTTTCCAATGCCAAACATATCAAAGTGATGTATGAAAGAAGTGAATAGCAGCTAGTGTAAAGCCTGTAAATTGGTAAAATATTATATAACATATTTTGACAAAATTTGGTTGCTTTTTATATTAATTAACGCTTCCTGTCTTATTGTTAGTTAGCTATAATTATAATTTGGTGAAAGATCATCTACACACGTGTTTTAAGTACATAATTGATATCGCCCGAGATCCAGACATCTTCATTTTATATTTTTTTGAGGTTTAAAATTATTATATATTTTATTATGATGGCGAAGAAATTTTATTACTGTTAAAATTAATATAAATAAGCAAACATATTTTTTTCAAATATTATGTAATGAGCGAAATGAGTTTATCTGTTATATTGTATAAATATTTATTTGTAGGTTATGAAATATTTTACCACTTTACAGCTGCTATTCACTTTTTTATAGATCACTTTTATATACACTGGGAATCCTATTCAAGTAACTCCCATTTAAGTCGTTCCTAGCATTTCTGTCCTCGGAATATGGTGATGCGGGGACCGCGGGACCGAAAGAGAGGCGGTGCTCAGTCAAGCGCTACAAACAGCATGAGAACCATACTCTCAGCGCATTAGTTGTATCAAGTGGCGTCATGCATCAAAATTCAACATAAATTATTCACGCGGCCCTGCCTGTTTACGTTCAGAGCAAGCGAATGTTGTGTTCGATTTAAGTGAAGGCCACTTAGGTCCAGAACCGAAACCGTACTTAAATGGGATTTCCAGTGTACTTGGAGCTAGGAAACGAATATGCGACGGAGAAATTACCACAAAATTAACTTTGTGACAAATAATTTATCCATTTGACCCAATTTTTCAATCACCTTATTGCCATTTGGGCGTTTCCCACTTCCGGTCACACAGTAAATTCAATGAATTTTCATAAAAATCACTTGTTTAGAATTTGTGGAATAAATAAATTATTTTTAACAGAATGCAAGAAGTATAATTGTAGAAAATGTTTCAATCACTTGTGACGAATTCTGACTTTTTTTAGTAGGGTAAAGTCGAGGGGTTAAGAACTCGTGAAGTCAGGTGTGCACCTTCGCTGAAGTCACTTGAATGCACGTGAAGTCACTGAAATCACTTGAAGTCAGTGTACACTCTATCGGTCAAGTTGTGAACCCCTAGGGTAAAGTCAAAACCTAACTCGTATATGTACCATCTTCGAGATATAAAATTTCATTACCTTTCAATTCTCAATTCAAGGATCGAAGTAGTAATTTTAATATTCATTTTAAACTGACACGTAAGAATATTGCGATAAAAGTGGTTTTTATCCTCTTTCGGCTGTTGAACACAAGCTCTAACCTCAAAATTAATCACCTCATTTCACTAAATAAATACTAGAATGAAATACTTTTTTAGATATTAAGCGGTACTCTCTTTTAGAATAAAAGTGTGAATGGAGGGGGAAGAACTGTTTAATATGATAACTTTTACGTTTGAATGAATTTCTCGAATGGTAACCTTAAGTAACGTAAGCATGATAAAATTTGATATTACGCAAAAATTATTAATGTTAACTGTTTTTCCCTCCTCATACACACTTCTAGTAAAAAAGAGTACCACTTTACATTTAAAAAATATTATATATTATATATATTATATCATACATATTATATATAATTTTCGTCCGTATTGAAAATAGACCGTGTGACTGCAGCCAGGCATATATAACAGCTAGAGTGTTACATTTTACAGGTGCAAGAACCACTACATTTTCAATTACAAAAAAAAAAAATTCCGATAAAGTTCTATGTCAAGGCCGGTATACTTGCCTCTAAATTATGTGGTGAAAGTATTACATTAAACAACTCATCCTTCTGGCAAAACCCCGAGTCATTTTAAGCGCCCCAAGATGCTAATTTTAATTTCAAAATTTCAATGATATCACCTTCAGAACAGTCAACCTCGTTCTAAATGGACAGATCGTTAGAAAGAAATTTGCAGTTTAAAAAATTTCAAAGACATTGATTTTATCCTTATGATATCCCTACGAAATCTAATTTTAATAACAATTAATTGAATTATAAAAATGTTACTTTGCTCATTTTCAAAAAATTGTAACTTAAACAACCAAGGTATTTTTAAATTGACATTTTTTATTTGTAATTAATACTAAAAACTGTACACTGTTGGAAATATTCTGTAATTCATACAAATTTATTACATTACGAAAGTAAAGGAAAGTTTTATGAAGTTTTTGATACTTTTACGTAACTGTATCTTAAATTTACGAAATTTGAAACTCAATGTTTCGAAGTTTTTTTCAATATTTTATACAATTACGAAATTGTAACGGAATGTGCATATATTTACCTTAAATTACGACAAAAGTTACGTAATTTTCTATTATATGGAACGGCATAAAACTTCCGTTAGTGAAAACGTAAAATTTTGTTGTTACGCGTTTCATAATTTTCAGATACGATATTTCGGTACACAGGCCAGGAAGTAGGGCGTTAAAAATAGAGTTACCTAGAAAAAAAATTCTGAAGAGATTAAAATTGGTAATATAGTACATTTCGAGATCTTGAAAAACATATTAAGTTTGCGAAACTCCCCCCCCCTCCCTTATGCTTCACCACCATCTTGAAAAATGGCGGGAAAAATTTGTTTTTTCAACCCTTGTTCAAAACATTTTTTTGCGAAATAAATATTTTCAGAGTTAAGTGCCATGTTAAGTGTAGTGCATTTATTGAGTGCGGCCGCGGAAACAGCCTGGCGCCATCTGTTTTCCAAAAGTGGCAATTCCTGAGTGATGAATTCCACTAATAGTTGAATTTTCAACCGAAAAAAACACACAAAAGTTTCAACAATATACAGAAATTTTCAAACAAGTATGTAGTTGAATTGTTAACTGAAGAAGATTAATATCTAAACAAACATGATATAGTTATATTTTCAGTTAGAAAATTATTTTTCAATTTAAAAAAAAAACTAATTTTCTACCAAAAAAGAAAAATTTTCAAGAAAGTAGATGAATTTTCCACCAAATAGTTTAATTTTCAACTGAAGAAGATAAATTTTCAACCAAACATAGAATAGTTAAATATCCAATTGAAAAAATAATTTGAAAAAATGTTAACAAAATAGTTGAATTTTGAAAAAAGAAATATTTATCAACTAAAATGATGAATTATGAACAAAAAATGAATTTTTAACAAAGTAGTTCCATTTCGTCGATTTTTTTCTAAGTAAATAAAAAATTTACATTTGTGAAAGAAGGTATTCTTTTCTTTGAATTTAAAACCAATAATTTTTTTATAAAAAATAAAATAAAATTATTTATTTATTTTTCACCATAAGGGACCCTAAAGCGTGATTTGTTCAAGTTCAAACGCTCAATAAATAAATAATTGTTACACTCTTTTAATTGTGCAATTCAAGACCTAAAAAAATATGTAAATCCACACCATCATTTTGATATCTCTAAATTGAAGAATGAATCAACGAATTTAGAGTTTTTCAAAATTATATCCTTTTAATCAATTTTAAGTAAGAAACATTAAAAATTGAAAGATTGAATTCTTTCATCTGAGCAATTTTTAAATTAGAAGTTAAATTATTTTAATTTCAGGTCCTTGAAAATTTATATATGTTTAACTGTTATTCATGAATCAAAAATTGTTTTGAAATCTATTTTACATATTCTCTTATATTTATTTGTTTTAAAATAAAAAATCATTTAAAACTTTTCAAGGAATCTTAAGAAAATTATTGTATTATCTTGAAACCCCACAAAATCCTTAAACAGTTTAAAAACTTTATTTCAAAATGTTGAAAAATCTACATTTTGTTTTAAAATTTTTTGAATGTTTTCAAATTTTTCAAATGTTCAAATCCTGGAAAATTACAAAAAATGCTTCAAATGTTCCAAATTATTTTTTGATAATTTTGGATGTCTTTTAAAATCTTTTTCAATATTCTGTTAAAATTAATTTTTCAAATAAAAAATCATTAAAAATTTTCCCAGGAATCTTAAGAAATTTTTTTTCACTATTTTCAAACCTGTATTCCCTCTAATTTATACTGCCGTGAATAAATCACATGACACTTGTAAATATAACCTAATCTGATCAGAAAGTGTTATAATACTAGAAAAAAATTGGTTGTAAAATTCTAAGAGTGATTAGACAAGAAATATCAGTCATTTTTAACGTAAATTACAGAAATATAATATGTAAATTACCTCGTACAGTGTAAAATCACATGAACATAACTTGCTGCTTTCTCCATGCCTCATGTAGAAATAACATTCACAAATTGTGATTTTTAATTTTTCTGTAGTTTTAAAAAATAGCTGGTATTTTGTGAACAATTTTCCGGAGTAGAATTTGAAAATTTTCTTGTTTTGAGGAAGAAAAATCGGAGCCTTTCTGCATAAATCACAAACATCATTATTTTCCACTCAGGATTCGTCATGTGGTTTACTTCGTCTTCTAGTGTTTATTTCTTCTCTTGAGTGCTTACTTCTTCTTCTTAGTCTCCTTATTCTTGACTAACAATAAATTCTCAGTGCTAATTAACATATTATTTTAAAACAGGATTTATAAACTTCTAACATTGCGTATAACCCAGATTCTAAATTTCAGTGACAGTTCACGCACGTTTAATGTTCCAATATGCTACGTTACGTCATTGGAATTTGATTCTCACTTCAGTCCTATTTTGATTCAAAAAAGTTGTAATAAAACGTCGTTTAGTGGCATCAAAATAAAGTGGCATTAGAATAGAACCACGCCCTAAAGAGAGTTACTTTATTGGCCCTTCAAGGGCAACCTGTACATGTGTCCTCCGTGGGTGAGCATGTAAAAACTATGTTGGCCCTCCATAGTAGCACTTCAAAAATTCAATACTGGAATAGGAAAAAACACGTAAATAAAGTCAGGTAAAATACATTAAATGTGTAAACATTTCTTGTTGTTCCATTTTGGAGGAATACCTTGAAAATACGTTATACTAATGGAGGTCGCGTAGCCTATTTACGAGTTTCACAATATTACCTTCAATTTGAAAACCTGGTGTCGAATTATTATGTCTGTCAGCATATTGTACTATTTGAGGATGTCCATCCACATACTTTATCGAGCCGCGTATGCGTGGTCGAGTCCTCTCAAGATGATCACCTGCTGGTCGTGGACTTGAATCTGTAAGAAGAAATATAGGGATTAAAAAGACACATTTATCGTTAAACACAATATTACGCAGCACGATATAATACGTACTATAATATATGTTTCAACTAGATGTTTCAAAGTGGAAAAAAATCCTTAAAGTAGGCATCGCGCGCCTACATGAAAGGGTTTTGTAGCTGATTAAGACGTTAATTATGTCGTTTGAACCTCCCCTACTCATACTTTCACTCTCCTCACTTCCTCTACACCCCCACTCATTTCACTTCAATTCGCTTACTTCTTTTGCCTCCCCTCATTTCCCCTCACTTCTCCTACTTTTCCTCCTCTCACTTCCCCACCGCCCATTTCCCCTCTCTTCTCCTCCTTGAAAAAATCTACGACGGGCGGACACCCGACCGCAACTATGAGGTCCTGGTCTACGAAACTTTAAAAATAATTTTTGAACATAGTTGATATCTGGATGTAATAAATTTGAATATAAGATTGATTTGATTTTATATTATGTATTACTATTTAAGAACAGAATTGTGAAAGATCATAAAAGTAAAGAGCAGAGTACAAAGAAAAATCTTCATTATGCTCGTGACATAGAATTGATTTTTTTACATTCTCATCTCAATGAGAAGGTATTGGTTTTATGTGAAAAATGACTTTCGCGGATTCAATCGAATGTCGAATGGGTGGGTTTTCTGTAAACTTCGTGTCCTAATGTGTTATCAGATCTTTTGTAAACTAGTACGTCCAAGAAAGGCACTTTTCCGTTTTGTTTAATTTCCATGGTGAACTGGCTATTAACGGCACCAAAATTCCGGTTTGAGCTTGGATTTGTTAAAGATTTTAGTTGCTACATTTCCATAAGGATGATGGCTATTACAAGTGAGATTGGAGATCCCATTGCTGCTCCTGAAGTTTTTTCATAGAATTGGTTATTGGAAGAGAAATATTATTGAGTCAGTGTTCTATCAAAGGTATGTACTCGGAAGGAAAGTTTGCAAAGGATTTAATAATATCGATTGTATCAGAGATTGGTACTTTCATAAAGAGTGATACTATGTTGAAACTCACTAGGATGTCTTGGGGTTGAATGTGAATCTGTTGTATCTTTCTGATGAGTTCAAAGGACTTTTGGACGTGCGTAGTGTGAGCGGAATGTTGTTTTTGTGAATTTTTGGGAGTCCTTCAAGTCTTTAAGAGGTGGAATTAGCAGGTATCAATTCAGCTATTGTTTGGCTGTTAAGTTTAGAGTCTTTTAGGAGTATTTTTGTTTCGCTGACTATTGTTTTTGTGGGGTCTTTTTTAAGTTTTTCATATGTATCGTCAGTTAGAAGGTCCAGGATTTTGTTGTTATAGTCCTCTTTATCCATTATTACTGTTGTTTTACCTTTGTCTGCAGGTAATATTATGATATGTTCATTCTGGTTGAGTTCTCTAATTGCTACTGCAAAATTATGTCATTTAGATAAGGCTGAAATCATTTAATTGCTGAGAGGATGGTTAGAGATGTTTTTCACTGTGTTAGTTAGTCTGTAATCCATTGGGATTGGTCAAATGATATCAGTCCAATGTAAACCAAATGTCAAATCTGAGAGTGTTTGATAGGAAAAGGTGAAGTTTTAATAGTTTTTTGGAGGTAGTGTGCAGGACAAATTTGCTATGTTGTATTCTTTTTTTCAAGAGAAGCCAACTTGTTTTTTGTAGAATTGATTTGGATTTAAATATTCCCAAAAGTAAACTGCAATGTTCACGAAACGTCGGCAAGGTTCGTAGTTTTGCACATGATTTAAACCCGAAAATTTATTATCATTTTCGTAATTAGAAACTATTTGAGTAGGAGTTTCACGAATATTAAATCTTACATCTTCTTGAACATTTTTAATAGAATTTTCAATATTTGCAACCAAACTATTGACGGGAATTTTATTAAAATTTTAAGCAACTTCAAATTTGTTTCCTAAAGCTCAAATATTAGCAACCTCATCAGGTGATCAGAATTTTCTTAAAATATGATTTTTTTCATACATTCCTTTAATTCTTACTTACATTTTTTTAGGTTAGCACCCCATCTGATAAGCTAATAGATAGCGCAGGCACAAACTATCCTGTCGCTCTTATTAGAGGTTAGTAACATGATTTACTGTTTTTTGTTTTACTATTACGATTTGAACAATATTATTGGTTTCAGGAAAGAGTTTCTACGATGAAGAAGCTGATTCTTTCCTTGTAATAGAGGGTAAAATCTTGATCTATTGTGATGATGCGCTTGAGGTCTTATTAATGACGTTCTTTTCCTGCTACGTTTTTGGGTTTTCCTATCCGAAGGAAGCAGAAAGTACGTTAGAATTCATACAAAGGTAATAATTACTATATTCACTTGCACTATCTTTAGGTGCTAAACAAACACAACTAAACTTCTTTGCTTTCATTGTATCAGTATAATAGATAAACACTATTACAAAAATAATCTCAAAGTTGCTGAAACTTGAAAATATATATAATATGGTAGGTCGAAAAAAGAAAAATATGGAAATCAAAATTGGAACTATGTAGCTAGAATGATGTAATTTAATATTTTCGGCAAAAATGATGTTTCTTGGCATAATATTTATTCAAACGCAGAAGCCGAACTTATAGTGCACCCGTATACAATTTGGACAAGTTCGCAAATCATTTTAAAGTTGATTGATTCATTAGGATTTATTTGTATTTTTAATAAGTTCAGTTATCCTTTCCAAATATTGTTAATAATGTGATTCTGATGTGACCAGTTGGTCACTTTTAGTGGAATAGATATTATAAGTTTCTTCATTTTACTTATTTAAATCTTCTGCTGTTCCAAAGTTTGTTGTTGTGGTTTGGTGATCCGCTGATCACTTTCCATGCAGTATGTAAGTTTCGTAATACTAATTATTATTTCACTGTTTTGTATTTTCAAGATCGTTCAAGTTACCTAATTTCATATGTTTTATCGTTGATTGTTATATCTTTATGAAATAAAACATTATGATTCGAAATACCAAAAAAACCGAGAATTTTTCGAGCAAATTATACGCAAGTGAAACAAGTTGCAAAAATCAATACTAGAAAAATTCGAATAAATGTTTTAGTCTAATATTCCTGTGTGAGAAAAGGTTATACATTTTCTGCAATAATCTAGTATTAATTTTTTGCAAATTGGCAATATATTCTAACACTTTGCAATACCAGTATATGAATCCTATAATATTATGTGTAGTAAATTTAATACACGTATATGCATATTGCTTCTATTACACTAACAGTAAATTCGCTATAGAAATTTCTAACAGTGAGGATAACTTAACGGTCGCTGCTAACAGAGAATATTATAACATTACAGTTGTAAACATTCTTAAGAATGATATTTCATACAAGAATATTAAAAGCAGTATGGTTCCACTATTGAAATTGAATGTAATGATATTGTTATCAGATGTAAAAGCAAAAGATTATATGATCAATGTGAATGTTTAAAAACTCACAATAGTGTCATAGCAAAACCATATACTGCCCTAAAATCCACAAACCTAATTTAGGTTGGAGACTGATTGTTTCTACTGTTGGTTCTCCCACATACCATTTATCTGAGTACACTGTTAGAAATGTTTGCAATTTTAGCACACATGGGCATATAAAATTTCCTATATGTTTACTAAATGCATTACACTTTGTAATTTTAGTATACTTACGTATACTAAATTTCAACTGCTGCTCCAGTTTTTTCCACAACAGCATAAAGCGCAGTTTCTACCCAGCAGCCTGCCTGAAAAGCATGCTGCCTTCTGTGCAGCAGGGAGGCTAAGAGCACCTCATCCCTAATTTATCACTTGACCAGCTTTTTTAACGTCTTCAGGATAAAAGACGTTCTATGAAAGTGCTGGATAAATTTCATACGCCCCTGGTGATTTAAAGTGACTGAAGGCCCCTGCGCCCCATTTCACCTTTTTTTGACCAGCGACCTTAGCGGTGAAATTCCAATCAACCCTCTTTTTTTTATTCTTCAAAAAATAAATTTCCGAACCTATACGGTGATGAAAAAGCTCAAAAAAATGTTGGACTACAATGAAACTGACTTCCATTGGATTTGCACTTGATTAAATAAAATTAATAAAATCAATACAGATTGATTATAAAAATTACAATCATTATTTAATTAATTAGGCTTATTATTAATAATTCTGAAAATTAAAATTAATTTTAGGAAGAAGCTCACCAGGCATTTTATTGAAGCTTTCTTTTTTAACTTATGTGAAATCATGTTTTACCTCTTAATACTCTCTACATTTCAGTAACCGAGCTCTGATTCATTCAAAATGTGTCAACTGTTTTTTTAATACTTAGAATTGATTTGACTCTCTTCTGCTTTTCTGGCTCCGGCATGGGTGCAAAATTTCGTGATGTCTTGACGACATCGTTAGGACATCTTGACAACGAAGTATCCAATTTGCAATTTTGGGTTTTTGATTTGTCGCGTCTTTGTACTTGCCACGGTTTGCGGTGCGAGACTCAGATGGCAAAGGCCATAGTCATATTACTTTAATTGAAATATAAAAATCTCTTAGAGATATTTCTAAACTATCGTCGCATCATATTTGCGTTCTCGAGCAATCAAACGGTGTACCGTGGGATCTGGTCAATAAAACCAAATATAATTCTATAAAAACAATCTTACAATCTCAACACAAGCTATTTGCAAGCAAAAGAGGAGTCGTATTGCTCTAAATCAGGGGTCACCACTTTCAGCAGGTGCTGACTGACACGACAAGTGCACGACTGCCACCAATTTTTTCTGGCATTTTTTTCTTCGGTTTCCAGGAATCCTGGAAAGGGTTACGGTCACGGTTCGTTGCGGCTCATCGTCACACCGAAAGGTCTGATTTTTTTCTACTTGAATTCACAATACATTTCATTTTTCCATTTTAAACTGCAATTTACCGTGAAGGATTAGGGACCAGTCGAATGAAAAGATTTATGAGGGCCTGTTCTTGGACCTGTTTGACCAAGTCTCGCAACTGACACTGTCAGTATTTGCAGTCACTGACTGCCTTTTGGTGAGCCCTGCTCTAAATGGTTGCCAAAATAATTTGTTTAGAATGATAAAATTACGGAGAAATATCTCTTTATAATTTAGGATTTAACGATCATCAGATGAGATTCATTTTTTGAAGCTTCGGTCTGAAAAAATATAGCTGCTTACAGAAAAGACACATTACTTTGAAAAGAGAGTGTATTGACCCTGTGAGGTGAGAAATTGCACCTGCTTTAAATGCAATGAATCTTTAAAGAAAATATCAACCCCGCAAGGGGAGCAAACCTTCTTAGAATTGTCTCTATTAGGATTTACATTTGTTTTTAAACAAGAGTTGCAGGAAAAGTACTATCAAAACCCAAAAGAGATAATCATTTTAGGTATTGGGGAATACACTAGTTTCTTTTAACTAAATATAGTCTTTTGTGTGAACTCCCTTTTGATTTGGAAGTCAGATTATACTTGGGTTCTCTCTGCCTTGTGAGCAGTACACTTATACCGATTTTTGTCTTACAAATGTCTTTACATTTAGATTCTCATTAACGAGAGTTAATCATATCCCAGGCGTGTATTTCATAGGATTTAAAAATTTCATTGTTCTCCACTGACCGTTGAGCAGGTAATAAGGACTGTGCACGTCGTTTGTCAGACGGACAACTGTGCACGTGCCAACGGAGCATGTGCCATCTGTGAACGTGCAGAGTTGGTAAAGGGGCAACTGTGCATGTTATAATTTAGACGTGGTCAGTTGTCACTTGGACAACTGTGTACGTGCACAGATGTTACTTGAAAAACTGTGTACGTTTATGTCCGAATGTGAGGGTATATACGCGGGTGGTCCTTCATATCTACGTATAAGAAATTTTAAACAGTTAAAATTATTTAAATCTGGTCAAATGGAGCGTACTAACATTTTTAAAGTTAGTTTAAGAATATTTTAGATATTATTTTTATGGAATTATTCTTTCCATATTATTATAGATATATGAAAATATCTTTTTCCTTGACCGGCCTTAAAAACATGAAACTTTACGTCCGCTAAATGTACCTTTACGCGAGCTATATAAAAATTTACGCCCGCTACACATACACATACACTTTAGTGTGCATCAAGGACGTACGGCTATTTTGACTCGTCAAAATAGCCTTCTTTACGCCCTCGATACACAATGTACTATTTTGAAATTACTTTTTCATACTTTTAGCTCATTAAGCTTTTTTAAGTCTACCAGTGGGCATATCGTAGCATCATATTTGCGTTCTCGAGCAATAAAATGGTGTACCGTGGGACCTGGTCAATAGAACCAAACATAATTCTGTAAAAACGATCATTGGTTACTGAAATACCAAGGTTTATTTATTTGAGTGGTACACATTTTTTTGCTTAAAATTTTCTTGGTCTCACCCCCCCCCCAGATTTGTTTGAATGCCAAAAAAGGTAAGCATGTATTTTTTTTTAATTTTAAAATCTATTGATTTTTAGGGCTTGTTTAAAGCCCATAAAGTTTTTCGTGTATTTCTTCTAGAAAAAAGGCCTTTCTAGAAATTTGTGACAGAATCGTTAATATTAGATTATCTTGCTGCATCCGGCATGATTTTCTTGGAAATTATTTGCTGAGTACTTTTGAAATTCAACCCTTACAGGCAATTTGTATAGGGTCTCGAAAAAAACTCCACAAGGACAAAAATGAGGTATTATACCCTGCGTGAAAAAAATCCTCCGCGGTACTACTTCCAAAATTTCGATGACCATTCAATTTCAGCTCCGCTCACTCATTTCAAGTCGATAAACTATGATTTCTGCAACTACAGGCGCATTTATTCTAAAGACTTATGGATATTGAGAAACTAGCGGAAGGTCATCAGCCTTACGCATTACAATTATTTTTATTTCGCTATAGTCTCTAGTGAGGTATTCCGTTTTTATCAATCAATGATGATCAATCAATCAATGATGCAGCGAATAAGGTGTATAAATAATTTAAATCAAGAATTTGAGTAACCGAAAATACTTTCAATTCAGAATAATGGGCGCGAGCTGCATACAGTTTGAGAGACGGAAACCAACTGAGGTTTCGATGACGAATTGATCGTCACCCTGGGCCTGGCATGGCAACAGGGCAACCAGGGCACGTAGCCGTACAGACTCGCAAATCTGAGTGCCTTTAAAACTCTACGGTGATATCATTTGCTTATACTATCAAAGAAAAGCGTCGAACGAAATACGTGTCATAAACAGACTGGCACGATGTATTAGAAATTAAATGCGTGTAGGAATATTTGTAAATAATTATTAAAAATAGGTAGAAAAGGTGGTCGCCACAGCGTAGCGCTGAAATTGACATCTAATTTGAAAATATTACTTAGTCGAGAAAGCCTTTTATTATTTTGTTAATGAGAAGTTTTTTCTGTTGTTTTTTTAATCTGATTTTACGTTTCCCTTTTTATCCGTAGTATTTTGAAAGTTTTCTACGTGGTTACACTTTAATTTCTATTAGATTAATTTTTTTATCCGTATTTTTATCCATATGAATATCTACTTATTTATATAATTACTTGAAATGTTAGATGCTATACATAGAATGTACCTAACAATTTGTTTAACTAAAAATTTAACGATTCAATTTGTAATTGTAAATCCATCTTCTTTAGTTGAAAATTCAACTACTTACTCAAAAATTCATGTATTTTGTTGAAAATTCGTCTCTTCCCGTAGAAAATTAATGTTCTTTTTGAAGAATCCATTTATTTTGGTTGAAACTCGTTCTTTTATTAAAAAATAATTTCTTAAACTGAAGATATAACTATTCCATTTTGTATTGCATATTTATCTTTTTTAGTTGAAACATCAACTTTTCGGCTAAGAACTCATCATTTTTAATAACAAATTCCATTCGGTTCAAAGTTGCAAATTTCCAAAATTCATTTTTTGGTTAAAGATTTATCATTTTCTTTGGAAATCTACCTCATTGGTTGAAAATTCTTTTTTTTTGTTTGTTTCGAAATTAATTTGTTTAACTGAAAATTGAAGCATTCAATTTTTGATAGTAAATCAATCTTCTTTAATTGAAAATTCAACTAATTGGTTCAAAATACATGTATTTTCTTAAAAATTCGTTTTTTTAAAATCAAAAATGACTTTCTTCAACTAAAGATATAACTATTCTATTTTTGATAGTTTATTTATATTTTTCATATACAACTTCAATATTTTGGCTAAAAACTCGTCTTTTTTGGAAATTAATTTGCTTAACTGAAGATTTAAAAACTCTATTTTTATTTGTAAATTTATCTTCCTTATTTAAAAATTTAACTATGTGACTGGAAATTCATGTATATTGTTAATTTTTTTTTTTCAATCAAAATTTTTGTTTGAAAATGCAAGATGGTCGAAAATCCGTCTTTTTGGGTTTAAAATTGAACCGTTTTAGTAGAAAATTTATAGACGATTTTTGAAGAAATATTTAATTACGTTTTCAGTTAATAACAAAAATGTAAAAAAGTTATACAAACTATCAATTTAGGACTGTCTGAATTTACTCCACATGATTTTTGTTTGAAAACGCGAATTCCCTATAAAAAGATAACACAGACTAAAATTTGTAAAAACTTCCAGTCTTATCCGTAACTTCATAATTTGACATTTAAATTATTTATAAAATACACTAATTTCCAGTTATAATCAAAAATGTTTCTTGATTCACATAAGGTTTTCGATGATTTTTTTTATCAAAAAGGAAAACTTCTAGATTTAATTTTCAAAAATTCAATTTAATGTAAAACAACTTCATGTAGTAAAAATCCAATAAGGTTTTTAACGGCAATGATTGTGAGAATATCAATACATATCGTTACACCACTTTTTTTAGATAGGATAAGATGTTTCTGCATCTGTGATTAAAACGTATCAGTTTGATAAAAAAAGTCAGTGAACCAGATAGTGGAGACTCATTCCCATTTCTCACTTTAAAAAAATCGCTCTATTTTTTTAAAGAACTAAAAACGTCAAGAGATATTGTTTTATTGTTTTGATTTATTGTTTTATTGACATATAATGTCAATGAACCAATTGTAAGATAACTGCCGAGGCTAAGCCGAGGGTTGATTAACAAACAAACAAAAAAACGGATTTTCAAGAAAATATATTGATTCACAAACAAAGAGATGCACTTTAAACTAAAATGATACATCTTCAACCAAAGAATGAATTTTTAACAAAGTATTTTCACTTTCAACTTGATAGTTGAATTTTAGAGCAAAAAAATTATTTTTCACAAAATTGTTGAATTTTTAACAAAATAAATAAGTTTTCAACCAAATTGTTCAATTTTTAACTAAAAAGATACATTTTCACAAAGTTGTTGAATTTTCAACAAATTACACAAATTTGCAATCAAATTTTTGAATTTTTAACTAAAAACAATATATCTTCTACCAAAAATGGGATGAATGACTGTTGAGTTAAAACTTTAATTTGCAATAGAAAAAAAATATTCAACAAAATTGTTCAATTTTTTACAAAGTAGATGCATTTCTGAACAGGAAAGACCATTGCTTACAGATGTGCGACATCCATTATTGGATATTAGAATTACAGCTAACGAAATCCTTTTTTCAATTAACAAAAGTAAATTAAATAAGGCTCCGGGGCTTGATCAAATCTCAAATAATTATTATAAGCACTTGCCGCCCAATTGGCTTCTTTATCTCGAAACATTTTTTAATAAAATACTTGAAAATGAATATATACCTCTCGAATTCTGCATTTTTCCCGCAAGTGTCTCAGCATTGTGTTGACACGCAGGCATGCTTTTCAGGCTATGAATCAGTGAAACTTTATAACGTCTCTATACCTCTCTTTCTTTTCTTCCTCCTTGACTGTGACGTTTTCATCAGCTGGTGCTGAAAATTCGATAAAGAACATTCGTCGTTTCTCGAAGTCAAGAAGAACTGTGTCGGGCCTCGAGAGCGCAACAGAAACAGTCGTCGAGGATATGAAGTTTCAATATATGCGGAACTTCTCATTTTTGACAATTGACTTTATATTCCTAGGAGCGTTTAGCGGAGCGGTATTCGGGCTAATGCCGTAAGATTGACAGAGATGGTAATAAAGCACTCTCAGTAACGCATTCTGCCTTTGGATGCAGGTCGTTCCCTCATTAGGTGGACAAATAGATAGAATGTGTCTTAATTATTCGGCACGGTTTCGAAGACGTTTGTGAGAATTTTTTTTATTTTTTCGTAAACAAAGTTTTGTAGCCACACAAAACAAATTTCTTTGCGTACCTTTGCTTCAATCGTAAAAATTGAAAAGTATCTATATATCCGTGAATCAATTTCAAACAGAATCAAGTTACAGTCTCCTGAAGAGAGATGATAACCTACGTTTTTATTTTCTTGAATTTCTAGACTCCATTTTTATGATAGAAGATATAATGTTTAGTAAAATTGAAATCTGCTTTCTGCCCCAAACTTCGTAGAAGTAGATCCCACTATAAAAAAAAAACCTTTTAGAAAAGAAGCATAAAACTCAGTAGAATAAGTTTAGCAGAATCAGAATCAGCTACCCTTTTTAAAAACTCAAAAACCCGCTGCGCATAGTTGGACTTTGTTGCACGAGTTCGATAAAGTCATTACAACCCCCTGGCTCCGTGTCGTAAAACTTCGAATAAAAATAAGGTAAACCAAATAGTGTCTCAAAATAACGTTATTTTATTCAGAATCAAAATGAAATTGTTTTCAAACGCATACACAGAATGATCACTTTTCGAGGCATGTAAGGGAGAGTGGGCCTAAGCCGACACTTTTTTTAACAACTTCACAGTCAGGCGAAAAGGAACATATCGTGCCAAAAATGTTTGTGAGAAAAATCACTACAGAATCACGTGATATTTGCAGGGTCAATGTTTTTGGGGTCGCTGAATCCAAATCTGAAGTTTGACTTTCAAAATTCGAAATGGCGGATCCAATTTGGCGGACATGAATATTATTACAAATATACGGACCTTGATAATATTCGTGATACTTAGGTTTTTGGGTTCGTTGAATTGAAGTCTGGTGTTAGATTTTCAAAATTCAAAATGGCAGAGCAAATATGGCGGACCACAATCATCAAAAATGTTTAGAATTTTATCATTTGTTTGGACTCAGTTCAGTTTTATCGCTTATTTTAACTATTTTTTTATTACGAATATTCAGCTCACATCCAACATCAGATTACGATTCAGTGATCTCAATAAACTCAGTATTGCGTGGTGTTACTTATTTCAAACAGTAGAATAATATTGACGCCAGAGAGCGCTAATCGACAGCTCGACATCTCGACAGCGCCAACACCGAGAGGCCAATCTCGAGTAAGTCCGCTTCCGACGAGCACAGTGTAAACAGTTACCTGAATAAACATTTATTTATTATCCCTGAATCCCTGTATTTATTTTCCTCACAGTATCATCATGTCTGAAATATTGGATCCGCCATTTTGAATTTCGAGAATTACTTTTTGGGATCGCTGAATCGAAATCTGATGCTTGAATATTTTTTTTTTAATTCATTTTTTTAGTCGAAAACTAATTTTTTCAACTGGAAATTTATTTTTGTTGGTTGACAATTTTTTTCTATCAATTGAACGATGCAGTAATAAAAATATCCTACTGAGTTAAAAAGTCATATGCATTGTTGCAAATTCATATTTTTTGGTGAAAAATGAATCTTCTCGATTGAAAATTCATGTTCTTGTTTGCAAAATCAATTATTTGGTTAAAAGTTCAACAATTTTGTTTGAAATTATAATTTTGTCAGTTGAAAATTCAACTACTTTGGTACAATATTCAATTACTTTGGTTATAATTAACTTCTATCTTGATAATTCATGTATTTTGTTAAAAATTCTACTTTTCTCGTATAAAATGAATAATGTTTTTGGTTGAAAATTTGATTATTTGTTTAAAAGTTAAAAATTCTGTAAAAGTCATTTTTTGGTTGAAAATTCAACTATTTGATTAACAGTATCGTATTAACATTGATAAGTTGAATACTGAAAGACAACTTCTCAAAATTCGGTTCATCGGAGTTGGTTTACTCGAGATTATATCAGATTATTTTGTTGAAGGTTGAACGATTTTTGTCAATTTAACAATTTTGTTAAAAAGTAATATGATACCCTGGTAATCCAGTATAATCTTGAGTAATCCAACTCTGATGAACCGCATTTTCAGAAGTTTGAAATTGTTGATTAATTTTCTACCTAAAAGGACGAATTTTGAACAAAATGTATACATAATTAACAAAAAAAATGTTCAGTTCCATCAGAATAGTTGAATTTTCCACAAAAATAGTCAAATTTTCAATCCAAGCGGACGAATCTTCATCAAAACAGGTGAATTTTCAACCAATATATTACTTTTTCTCAAACTATTTAAATTTGTTACAACCTACATAAATTTTAAACCCAATAATTGAAATTTTATTCATGAACATAAATTTTCATTCAAGAAGATTAATTTTGTATCGAAGAAAACGAATTTTCAACAAGATGAATTAATTTTCATACAACCCGGGTGGAAATTTAAGTCGGGGGCTGGCCAGTAACCGGCTGCAGAGCCCGGCTTTAAGCCGGAAGCTGGCCAGGGAGCCCCACTTCAAGTCGGGCTGTGGCCGGGGTTTCTGGTCGGAATCCGTCAATTTTATTCTATTTTTTTTTTTTGTATGATAATGACGTTCGTGAACCAGGAACAATAAATTGAATTAACTGGTACACATACGAGTCATCGTCGCTTGCGTGAAAGAATATGATGTTGAATTCTCATTGCTAAGACCTGTCATGTTTAGCGTTCTGTTGTACGCTTCTTTCTTTTCTTTTTGGGCTGCCTTAATTTCATAATTATGATAAATTGTTTTAACAATAATTTTGTTAACTTGAATTTATTATTCCTTCACTCCAAATGAAAATTGGACAAAAAGTCAGAAATCTACAAAAAACCACATTTTTCTAGCATTATTCAAATATAATATTATTAATAATTATGATAAATTATTTGAACAATGATTTTGTTAACTTGAATTTATTATTACTTCACTTCAAATAAAAATTGGACAAAAAGTCAGAAATTTAAATAAAAACCGCATCTTTCTAGCATTAATAAAATATAATATTATTATCAATTAAAATAAATTGTTTAAACAATTATTTTATCAACTTGAATTCATTACTGCTTCACTCCAAATGAAAATTGGACAAAAAGCCAGAAACCTAAAAAAAACCACATCTTTCTAGCATTATTCAAATATAATATTATCACTAATTATAATACATTGTTTGAACAATCACTATTGTTAACATCGATGACCTATCACTTCCCTCTAATTGAAAATCGGACAACAAATAGAAAATTTGTGAAAAAACCGCGTCTTTCTATCTCCATTTTATGAGAAAATTGGTAAAAACAATAATAAATTGTTTAAACAATTCATTAAAATATCTAATTTTCAGTATAAAGTAATATTTTATGTATCAGAAACAATTCGCATTAAAGAGACGACGAAAAAATCATAATTACCGCCAAAAACTCGCAAAACCCATTTTTTCACTTATGGGGTTTCTTTGGGACCCTATGAAATAGACTTATGGGGGGGGAGGGATATTTGAAAACTGATATTTTATTCGTATTCTATGGCTGATTGTGAAGAGAAATGTTGAGTTTCAATTTAAGTTAATGATTCATCATTTCAGTTTAAAATTTGTTTTTTCTTTTTGAAAAATTTATTTATTAACTGAAAATTTAACTATTCAATTTTTGGTTGAAAAAAGGTAGAAAGTAGCGGTTTTTTCAAAAATTTTCCACTTTTTGTCCGATTTTCAATTAGAGACAGGTTAATGTTAGTTAATGTTATGTTTTTTTTTCATTTTATGTTTCTGTTAATGTTAGTTCATCAATGCTAACAAAAATAATTGTTTAAACAATTTATTATTATTGTTAATAATTTTATCTTTGAATAATGCTAGAAATTGCGGTTTTTTCTGAAATTTTCAACATTTTGTTCACTTTTCACTTGAAGTGAGTTAATATTTTATTTAATATAGAAAAAATAATTGTTTCAACAAATTATTATTGTCTATAACTATCTTATTCTGTATTGACACTTGATAGTTGTAGTTTTTTCTATTTTTCCACTTTTGTCAATTTTTTAATTAGAGGGAAGTAATAATTAATTCAATTAAACAAAAATAATTTCTCAAACAATTTATTATTATTGTTAATAATATTCTCTTTGCTTAATGGTAAAAAGTTGCCGTTTTTTCTGAAATTTTTAACTATTTGTCTATTTGTCACTTGGAATTACTCCATAATTATTCATGTTGAGAAGCAATAATTTATGAACAAATGATAAATAAACATTAGAGAGAAACATATTTTAAACAATCTCTTCCTTTTTCGTGAATATATTTTGCTGGAGGGGGGCTGATATCAAAATATGTTCAATTCTGTTTCTTTTGTGAGATAGCTTTTTTGTATAAATTCATTTTTCAAACATTGGGGAAAGAGCAAAAATAATTCACTTGAAAAAGTAAAATACTATTTAAAAAGTGATTTTTGTTGAGGTCCACTTAATATTTCTTCATAACTAAGAAGTTAAAGCAAAACTAAAGATTTCAGAAAGAAGCAACTTTCTAGCATTACTCTGAAAGAATATAGTTATAAACAATAATCAATTGTTTAAATAAGCATGTTTGTTAACTTGCAATAATTATTACCTCACTAAGTAAAAAGTGGACAAAAATTTTAAGAGTTCAGAAAAAACAGCAACTTTTTAGCACTTATCTTAGAGAAGATAGCTATAAACAATAATAAATTGTTTAAAAAAACTATGTTTGTCAACTTGCATTATTTAATACTTTACGAAGTAAAAACTTGGTGATAAGTTAAAATTTTCTGAAGAAACC
This sequence comes from Andricus grossulariae, assembly GCA_011634705.1. Lineage (NCBI taxonomy): Eukaryota > Metazoa > Arthropoda > Insecta > Hymenoptera > Cynipidae > Andricus > Andricus grossulariae. The sequence goes on from JAABKJ010075445.1 coordinate 51,237,931, forward strand.
GCAACTATCTAGCATCAATAAAGCAGAAATTAGTTATAAACAATGGTAATTTGTTTAAATAATTATTTTTGCTAAATTGAATGAACTAATAACTCACTCTAAGTGAAAAGTAGACAAATAGTTGAAAATTTAAAAAAGCAACTTTCTGCCATTATTCAAATTATATAATATTATTATTAATATATTGTTTAAACAATTAATGTTGTTAACTTTATTCAATTATTTACCTCACTCTAATTGAAAATTGGACAAAAAAGAAAATTTTTTGAAAAAATGCAATTTTCTAGCATTATTCTAAAAGAATATTATTAAAAATAATAATAAATTATTTAAGCAATTATTTTTATTAACATCAATTATTACGTCACTCTAATCGAAAATTGGACAAAAAGTGGCAAATTTTAGAAAAAAACCGCGATTTTCTCACTCTATTCTAAGAGAAAATTGTTAAAACAATAATAAATTGTTTAAATAATTTCTCGTTTTAACAATTAATCGTAAAACATAAGATTAAAAATAAAAAACTCAAATTTTTATAAAAACGACACAAGAGACGAAAAAAATGAAAAGACAAAAGTTGTTCAGCCTAAAAAGATCTACAAATTTGTTATCAACTCTCCTCATAAAAATATATAAAAAATAAAAAAAATAAAATTTTTGGAAAAAGGACACAAGCTACAATAACATTTTATTTAAGATTTTTTTTTAAATATAAAAAAAAATGTTCGTAAAAAATAACATTGAAAATAAGCAAATTAAATTTATGGAAAAACAACACTAGTTGCAATAAAATGTTAAATAAAAAAATGGGCTTTTATAGGATGCGCGCTTTTTTTAAATGATAAAAATAAGACAATGAGAATAAGTATGTTTCAATACCAATGCATATTATGAATTATAATAATTTAAACATTTTTTGAAAATTTCATTTTTTTGGTTTGAAATTTTTTTTTTTTTTTTGAAAATTCGTCTTCCTTGGTAGAAAATTAATCTTTCTGGATAAAAATTAATCTTTTCGGTTGTAAAATTCAACTACTTGATGAAAAATTCGTATTCTTTGATAGAAAATTAATCCTCTTGGTTCAAAATTAAGTTTTCTGGTAGAAATTGGATGTAAAATTCAACTACTTGGTTCAAAAATCACCTTTTTTGATAGAAAATTAATCATGTTGGATGACAATTCAAGTTTTTTGTTGAAATTTCAATTATGTGGTTAAAAATAATCTAATTTGTAGAAAATTCAACGATGTTTTGAAACTTTTATTTTTTTGGCTGACATTTTTTTTTTTAAATTCGTCTTCCTTGGTAGAAAATTCATCTTTTTTGGTTAAAAATTAATCTTTTTAGTTGAAAAATCATATTTTCTGGTTATAAAATTCAAATACTTGGTGAAAAATTTGTCTTTTTTGATAAAAAATTAATCTTTTCAGTCGTTTTTGGTTGAAATCTTAATTATGTGGTTAAAAATAATATAATTTGTAGAAAATTCAACAATTTTTTGCAAATTTCATTTTTTTTTTGTTAAATTTTTTTTAATTCGTCTTCCTTGAGAGAAAATTCTTCCTTTTTGGATAAAAATGAATCTTTTTGGTTAAAAAATTATATGTTTTGGTGGTAAAATTCAACTACTTGATGAAAAATTCGTCTTCTTTGATAGAAAATTAATCTCCTTGGTCCAAAATTAAATTTTTTGGTAGAAATCTTAATCATGTGGTTAAAAATAATGTAATTTTTAGAAAATATAAACATTTGTTTTGTTTAAAAATTAATCTTTTTAGTTAAAAAATGATATTTTTGTATGTAAAATTCAACTACTTGGTTCAAAATTGACCTTTTTGATAGAAAATTAACCATATTGGATGAAAATTCAAGTTTTTGGTTAAAATCATAACTATGCGGTAAAAAAATTATCTAATTTGTAGAAAATTCAAAAATTTTTTGAAAATTTAAATTTTTTTTTTTTTTTTTTTTAATTGGTCTTGCTTGATAGAAAATTCATCTTTTTTGGTAGAAAATGAATCTTTTTGGTTCAAAAATTATATTTTTGGTTGTAAAATTCAAGTACGTTGAAATCTTAATTATGTGGTTAAAAATAGTATAATTGGTAGACAATATAACGATTTTTTTAAAAGTTCACTTTTTTGGTTTAAAATTAATATTTTTTTGTTGAGAATTCGTCTTGGCAGAAAATTCATCTTTTTTGGTTTAAAATTGATCTTTTTGGTTAAAAATTATATTTTTTTGTTATAAAATTCAACTACTCGGTGAAAAATTCTTTTTCGATAGAAAATTAATATTCTTTGTTGGAAATTCATGTTTTTGTTTGGAAAATTCATTATGTGGTTGAAAATAATCTAATTGGTAGAAAATTCAACAATTTTTTGAGAATTTTATTTTTTTTTGTTAGAAATTTGTCTTCCTTGGTAGGAAATTAATCTTCCTTGATAGAAAATTAATCTTTTTTGGTTGAAAATCAATCTTTCTAGTTGAAAAATTATATTTTTGGATGTAAAATTCAACTACTTGGTTCAAAATTCACCTTTTTTGATAGAAAATTAATCTTCTTGGATGAAAATTAAGTTTTTCGGTGAAATCTTACTTATGTGGTTAAAAATAGTCTAATTTGTAGAGAATTCAATAATTTTCAGAAAATTTCATTTTTTTAGTCCAAATTTTGTTTTTGTTGAAAATTCGTCCTCCTTGGTAGAAAATTAATCTTTTTTTGGTTGAAAATTAATCATTTTGGTTGAAAAATCATATTTTTTGATTATAAAATTCAAGTACTTGGTGAAAAATTCGTCATTTTCGATAGAAAATTAATCTTCTTAGTTGGACAATTAATTATGTGGTTAAAAATAATCTAATTAGTAGAAAATTCAACAATTTTTGAAAAATTTCGTTTTTTTTTGTGTGGAAAATTCATCTTTTTTCTTGGTTGAAAATTCAACCACTTGAATGAAAGTTAAACTACTTTCTTAGGAATTAATTTTTTGGTTGAAGATGCATTATTTTAGATAAAAATTCATCACTTTTGTTGAAAATGTAACTATTTTATTGAAAATTCGTTTTGTTTTTCAAAGTGTCTCGTCCCGAAATTCGAGACGACTAGACGCAGCCTTTTTTAGTAAAAAATAAATTTTTCAAACTAAAAATGTTACTATTCCATTTTTGGTGAAAATTTCTCTTTTTGAACTGTAAATATAAATACTCCGTTGAAAATCCATGTATTTTGTTAAAAAAAATTCATTTATTTCGGTAAGAAATTAATCTTTTTGGTTAAAAATCCATTTAGGAATTATATCCCCTCGTTCTAATTTTAAAACCGTTTTAATTCGTCAAACTGGCTTTTAATTAAATGAATGATCCTCGAGTCTTCCACAACCTATACATTCTCTTTTTCCAACCCCTTTTGCCATTGGCTCTGGATATGAAAAACCTGGAAGGCGATTGGCCGAGAAAACAGGGGGTGTATCCTCAGAAGTTATTTTTGTCGCTAAAAACGATTTCACACCACTTTTCATATCATCCCTCATCCCCTTTTTTTTGCTTTCACCCCTATTTTCCTCCTGGTTTCCAGAGAAGGGGAGCGTCCTCAATTCGGGCATTAGTCAATTAACATTTTCCGGATTACGTAATTACGGAAACGAAGAGACGCTTTTTGTGGGCGATAAAAGCTATAAATAGGGGCAATTGTTTAATTGACGATAGCACACGAAGGGATTGACCTTTTCGAGTGGATCGATAACTCTGGCTAAATTTATAGACGGAAACGCCTCGCTAATATTTTATTCAGACTTCTACTGCATTTTTAGAAAAAATTAGGTTTTTGATACCCACGATACCCAACAATTGACATATATACACTTAATACGCACAAAACTCTTGCCCCGCCTAAAAGTGGCAACTGATTTTCAAGTGTTCTGATTCATTCTCAATAAGTGTACTTATTCTTCTGATTTTTTGTATTATATACACTAGCGAAATATTTCGCAAAAGCATTAATTATATTGGTTTTATCTTTTTAATTCTATATTTCTTTTTACTGGTACTGAATACCAAGGTGGGTAGGTGTTCAAACTACGTTAAATTGTTAGGTATAAAAATTAATTTTTAAGTTAGAAAAATATTTTTTGCACAAAATGATGAATGGGATTGTTTTTAAGTATGAACCACATGAATAAATAAAAGATTTATGTGCAACAAATGGCTTGAAATACGACAACTGTTTTTGATCTGAAATTAAAATCTTTGTTGTTTGAAATATCAACTATTGCATTTTTTGTTGAAAATTCATCTCTTTGGATGGAAACTAAATTTTTGTAGAAAATTCCAAGATTTTGTTGAAAAGTTATTCTCTGGTTCATTATTTTAATTAAAAATGCATGTCTTTGGTTGATAATCAAACTATTTTGTTGAAAAATCGTTTCTTTTTGGTTGAAAATTTGAGGGTTGAAAATTCAACTATTTTGATAGAAAATGTACTTTTTGTTCAAAATTTATATCTTACTGTTGAAAATTCAACTGAAATCTTTTTTGCAAGAAAATTTGAATTTTTTTAAACATTTATCTTTCTAATAAAAAAATTATTTTATTTTAGTAGAAATATCATTTTCTGGATAAAAACACAACTGTTTTGTTAAAAATTAAAAAAGTTCACACCACGTTGTTGAAAAGTAAATTGAAATATTTCTTGGATAAAAATGTAACTTTTTGATTGAAAATTTAACAATTTTCTTAGAAAGTCATGCTTTATAGTTGAAAATTTAACTGTTTTGTTGAAAATTTATCTTTGAGGGTTGCAAATTCTTCTACTTTTATATAAAATTTACTTGTTGTTTGAAATTCATATCCTAGTGTTGAAAATTCAACAGAAATCTTCTTTGCATTTAAATTCCAAAATTCTTTTTTTAATTTGTTTTTCTAATTTGAAAATTCAACTGAAATCTTTTTTGCATTGAGATTCGAATTTTTTAAAAATTTATCTTCCTACTATAATAATTCATTTATTTTAGTAGAAATTTCATTTTTTGGATAAAAATGCAACTATTTGATTGAAAATTCAACAATTTTGTTAGAAAGTCATGCTTTTTGGTTGAAAATTTATCTGATTTATTATTAATTTATCTTTAAGGATCGAAAATTCAACAACATTTATAGAACATTTACTTTTTGTTTAAAATTCATATCTTAGTACTGCAAATTCAACAGAAATCTTCTTTCCATGAAAATTTGAATATTTTTCTTTTAAATTTGTTTTTCTAATTTAAAAATTCAACAATTTTGTTAAAAAGTCATGCTTTTGGTTGAAAATTTAACTGTGATGTTAAAAATTCATCTTTAAGGGTTGAAAATTCAACTATTTTTATATGAAATTTACTTTCTGTTAAAAATTCATATCTTAGTATTGAAAATGCAACTGAGACCTTTTTTGGATAAAAATTCAACTGTTTGATTGGAAATTCAACAATTTTTATAGAAAACTTACTCTTTGTTTGAAATCCATATCTAAGTATTGAAAATTCAACAGAAATCTTCTTTGCATGAGAACTGAAATATTTTTTTGTAAATTTGTTTCTCTAATTCAACAATTCAACTGTTCTGTTAAAAAGTCATGCTTTTGGTTGAAAATTTAACTTTGATGTTAAACATTCATCTTTGAGGGTTGAAAATTCATCTGTGTCGGTTGAAAATTCAACTATTTTTGTAGAAAATTTAGTTTCTGTTTAAAACTTATATCTTAGTTTTGAAAATTCAACAGAAATCTTCTTTGCATGAAATTTGGAATATTTTTCTTTAATTTGTTTTTCTAATTTAAATTCAACAATTTTGTTAAAAAGTCAAGCTTTTGGTTGAAAATTTAACTGTGATGCTGAAAAGTTATCTTTGAGGGTTGAAAATTCAAATATTTGTATAGAAAATGTACTTTTTGTTTAAAATTCATACGTTAGTGTTAAAAATTCAACTGAAATCGTTTTTGGATAAACATTTTACTATTTTTTTCTGATTTTTTTTTTAATTTGAGAATTCACCTATTTCATCAGAAATTTAATCTTTCTTAGATAAAAACACAAATGTTTGGTTGAAAATTCAACAATTTGTTGAAAATTATTCTTTGGGACGGAAATTCAACTCTTTTCGTATAAAATTTACTTTTTGTTTAAAATTCATATAATAGTGTTAAAAATTCAACTGAAACCTTTTTCGGGTGGAAATTTAACTAATTGTTTAAAAAATTCGTCTTTTTATTTTGAAAATTCATCAATTTTATGGAAAATTTCATCATTTTTAGATAAAAATGCAACTGTTTAGTTGAAAATTCAACAATTTTATTCAAAAGTCATCCTTTTTGGTCCGAAATTAAACTATTTTAATGAAAATTCGTTTCTTTGGGTTGAAAATTCAACTTTTTTCGTAGAAAATTTACTTCTTGTTTAAAATTCATATCTTAGCGTAGAAAATTAAACTGAAGTCTTTTTTGGATAAAAATACAACTATTTGATTAAAATTGAACAATTTTGTTAGAAAGTCATGCTTTTTGGTTGAAAATTTATCTAATTTGTTATTAATTCACCTTTAAGGGTTGAAAATTCAACAATTATTATAGAAAATTTACTCTTTGTTTAAAATCCATATCTTAGTATTGAAAATCCAACAGAAATCTTCTTTGCATGAAAATTTGAATATTTTTCTTTTAAATTTGTTTTTCTAATTTAAAAATTCAACAATTTTGTTAAAAATTCATGCTTTTGGTTGAAAATTTAAGTGTGATGTTAAAAATTCATTTTCAGGGTTGAAAATTCATCTTTAAGGGTTGAAAATTCAACAATTTTTATCGAAAATTTACTTTTTGTTCAAAATTTATATCTTAGTATTAAAAATTCAACAGAAAGCTTCTTCGCAAAAAAATTGGAATATTTTTCTTTTAAATTTGTTTTTCTAATTTAAAAATTCAACAATTTTGTTAAAAATTCATGCTTTTGGTTGAATTAAATTTGTTGAAATATTTTTCAATTAAAAATTAATTTTATATATTTTTCAAACTTCTAAATATCTCTTAAACTTATTAATTTTTTTTAATATGGTAAATTAAAACGGAATCCTTTTTAAATTAAGAAATAAATTTTTTAATTCAAAGCCGCTTTAAATTAATAATTCTTCCATTGTTATGTGTGGGCTAAAATTCAACACTTTCAATACTTTGAAATTTTAACGATCCAAGGCTATTTCACGCAATTTAGTTTTTAATTGTTTAATTTGGAATATTTGATTTAAAATTGTCCATTTTAAACGAACAGTTATATATTTCTAAATAATACAAAAATTGTCAATTTTTTAATATAAAAATTTCAACAGAATATTTAAAAAAAATAAAAATGAGCGAAAAAATTTAATCTACGGAAAATGTTTATTGACAAAATTGAACTATTCCAAAAGTGAAAGTTATGGAAACTAGAAAAAATTATCAATTTAAAATTAAAATCGCAAAATTATAAAATTAACGGAATATATTAAAACGGGAAATTTTCAATTCCAGAAAATTTCGTAAGCTTTGTCAATTTCAAACTGCACTTATAGGTAGAAAATATTAAGCATTATTATTTTTTCTGAAATTTAACATTTTTCTGTAATTCACTGAATTCGAAAATTTGAAATTTCGGGTTTTAAAATTTCGGTAATTATACAATTTCCGGAATTTAATAATTTCAATAATTCAAAGTGTTTGAAATTTTCTACTTTCGTTAACTTCCACTTTCGAAATATTTAAATTTCGCCAATAAACATTATCGGTATTTTTTTCTGTAATTTGAAACTTTGCAACATTTAATTTTTCGAAAATTTTATGTTTTGGTAATTATATTTTCAGTATTGTTCAGCATTTCAATTATTAACATTAAAATCTATAAATTGTTTAATTTTGAAGAGATTCAGAGTCGTCTAATTTTACTTAAGGCGTGTTATTTAAAAAATAGGGTTTTACAAAACACAAATTTCGAAATTCCCTAACTTTCCCCTGACCAATTTTTCATTTTCCCTGACAATTATACATTTTTTCAGGTTATATAAAAGAAATCAATGTTTAACCAAAAAGATCACTTTTCAACCACTAAGATTAATTTTCTATAAAAAAGATTCATTTTTAACAAAATACATGAGTTTTCAATAAAATAGTTACATTTTTAACAACAAAAAATGTATTTTCAGTCAAGAAGATTAATTTTCTACTAAAAAGATGAATTTAAAGGTTAAAATTTTAAAGTTAAATTTTTAACCAAAGAAATGAATTGTAAACAACAAAGATGAATTTTCAACCAAAAAGATTAATTTTCAACTAAAGAATATAAATTTCAACCAAACACGGAGTTGTAAAATTTACAGTTAAAAAATTAAATTTCAGCAAAAAAAAAAATTCAACAAAATAACTAAATTTTTAATTAAAGAAATGAATTTTCAACTATAATGATGAACCTTCAATATAAAAGATGAATTTTCAACCGAATAGTTAAATTTTCAAACAAAAAGATAAGTTTTCTACTATCAAGATTATTTTTCTACCAAAAAAGACGAATTTTCAAAAAAAGACTTCAATTTTTAACCAAAGAAATTAATTTTCAAGAAAATAGATGTATTTTCAAATAAAAAACATAAATTTATAACAAAAAATGGAATAGGTAAATTTTTCGTAAAAAGATTAATTTTAAACTACTTAGAAACGGATTTTTAACAAAATAGTTAAATTTCCAGCAACAAAAAAAAGGTTTTTGAATCAAAATGATGAATCAGCAACAAAAAAAAATTAATTTTTAATAAAGTAATTCCAATTCTAAGTAGTTGAATTTTCAACAAAAAATGTAATAGTTGATATTTCACCAAAAACCCTTTTTTATTTTAAACAAAAAACAGTTGAATTCAACCAGAAAAGACAAATTTTCAACAAAATGGTTCAATTTATAATCAAAACAAATTAATTTTCAACCAAGCAGTTGAATTTTTAGCCAAAAAGACGAATTTGATACAAAAGAGTTAAATTTTCAACGAATTTCAAACAAAATACATAAATTTTTAAACAAATAGTTGAATTTTTAAGTAGAAAAGATAAATTTTTTACCAATAATATGCAATAGCTAAATTTTCAGTAACAAAAATTAATTTCCAACCATGAAAAAGAAGGAATTTTTAACAAAATAGATCAATTTCGAACCAAATATTTGAATTTTCAACTAAAAAGATAAATGTTGAACAAAAATTAATTTTCAAACAAAAAAAAACTTTTTTGAACAAATTAATTAAATTTTCAACCAGGAAAATTTTGCAGATTCTTTAATGCCAAAAATATAAAATTTCTACAAAACAGTTGGATTTTCAAACAAAAAAAAAAGGTTTTCTGAATTAAAATGGTAAATCAAAATTTCAATCAAAAAATGAGGAATTTCAAACAAATTGCATAAAATTTCAAATAAATAGTTGAATTTTCAAATAAAAAAGTTACATTTTTTACCAATAATATGTAATAGTTAAGTATTCAGTAACAAACATTAATTTTCAATTAAGATCAAAGTACGAATTTTTAACAAAATATTTTAGTTTTCAACTAAAAAGGTCAAATTTAACCAAAAAAGAAAAGAATTTTATACAAACAAGATAAAAATTCAAACAAGAATGATTGTACAAATTCTTTACTGATAAAAAGACAAATTTTCTAGAAAACAGTTGAATTTTCAAACTGACAATATGAATTGTCAACAAAACATTTGAATTTTCAACCAAAAAAATTGATTTTTTTGGTTTTAACAAAATTGATTTTTTTTGGTTTTAACAAAATTGTTGAATTTTGAACAAAATAATAAAATTGTATGTTCAATGTTCATTCCCTAAGGTCATAAATTATACAAATATCTTTTTCTAGGTCAACATTTTTATTTAGATAATTAAGTACAATCTGTACAATATGATAATTAATTAAAATATTTTTCAGAACTTCCAATTTTTTAACGCAAAATTTAGCACAAAAAGAATCAGGACACGTTCTCAATTCAACTATTCCAATTTTGTTAGAAAAAATATCTTTTTTTAATGGAAACTTCAACTATTTGACTAAAAATTCATATATTTTTTGTAAAATTTTTCTTTTTCAGTAGAAAAATAATCTTCTTGGTTTAAAATTTAATTATTTAGTTGGAAATTCATGTATTTTATCGAAAATTCGTCTTTTTTGGTAGAAAAATGATATTTTTGGTTGAAAATTCAACTATTTAACTAAAAATTTATATATTTAATTGAAAGTCCATCTCTTTTGATGAGAAATTCAACAATTTGGTTGAAAATTAATCATTTTAGTTGAGGATTCAACTATTTTCTTAAAAATGAATTTCTTTGGTTGAATATTCATCATTTTTGTTGGAAATCAATCTGTTTTGTTGAAAATTCAACTATTCCAATTTCGTTTGAAAATTTATATTTTGTTGAATAGAAACTCAAACTATTTCGTTGAAAATTCATTTTTTTTAAATTCGTATTTTTAATTGGAAAATTATTCTTTTTGGTTTAAAATTCATATATTTTGTCGAAAAATCGTATTTTTTTTTTGGTAGAAAATTTAACTTGGTTGAAAATTCAACTATTCGGTTAAAAATGCATATATTTCATTGAAAAGTAATTTTTTTTGTTAAAAATGCAACTAATAGATTGAAAATTAATAATCTGTTTTGGTTAAAAATTGATCAATTTTCTTAAAAATGAATTTTTTGGTTGAAGTTTCATCATTTTTGTTGAAAATTTCATTTCTTTGGTGGAAAATTGAACTTTTTTTCTAAATTAATTTTGTTTCAAAATTTATATTTTTTGATAGAAACTATTTGGTTGAAAATTCATGTCTTTTGTTGTAAATTCATCTCTTTCAGTAGAAAATCAATCTTCTTGGCTGAAAATTCAATTAATTTGTTGAAAATTTATTTATTTTGTTGAAAATTCGTCTTCTTTGGTGAAAATTTGATCTTTTTGTTAAAAATTAATTTTTGTTGTTGTTGTCTTTGGTCAAAAATCCAAATGTTTGGACGAAAATAAAGATTCAGTTGTTTTTGATTTGAAATTAAAAACTTTTTATGTTGATTGATTTTACAATTTCAGAGTTCGGATTTTTTTATTTCAAATACCGTGAAAAAAATTTCCAAACTACCTGGAAATGACCGGGAATATTTTCCCTCGTATAAAACGACCACCCTGATGAATATTTAATATTAATTTATAATTTATAATTAATATTAATTTAGTATTTAATTATTATTTTATAATTTCAAGGGACGAAAGTAATTAAATCGGATAGAGTTTATGAAGCAATGTTAGCTGTTGATAGAGGATCTTATACACAATCAGGACAGTCGTATATGGATTCACCTCAAGGAATTGGCTATGGGGTTACCATAAGTGCTCCCACAATGGTATGTAAAATTATAAATAAATAAAAAAACACTTCTTGTATTTAGTATTTTAAATAAGACGTTGAAAAGTATCGGATTTCATGCTATAAACAATTTTTAACAACATTAATAAATTATTTTTAATTAAATAAAACGAGAACCTTGAATTTGAATATTTTTTTGATTTTAAAATAGTAATTTTATTGAAATGCGAAGAGTAATTTAAATTTTTAGTCTATTAATGCAAGAAATATCTCGTTTAGAAGAAATCTTGTTGCTGAAAAGTTTTTTATTTATCAAGATATAATTAATCTTTTGTTCATTACAGAATAAATAAGAGATTCAAAGATTTAAAAAAGGCGTGCTCACCAGATTTCAAAGATTTCACAAAAATTTCACAAATATTTTTTTAAAACTTTCAACAGATTTGAAGGATTTCAATGATTTTAAAAAAGGTGTACTAGATTTCAAAGATTTCAATCGACTTTAAAAGATTTTAAAAGATTTCAAAACATTTTAGAAGATTATAAAAGATTTTAGAAATATTTCAAATAATTAAATAATTTCAGCTAATACAAAAGATTTCACAAACAAAGATTTAAGAAAGATTTCGAACATTTCACAAAGATTTCAAGGATTTTAAAGATTTTAAAATCACCAAATTACTAAACATTTCAAAGATTTTAAACGATTTCAAAAGTTTTTAGAAGATTTCAAAAATTTTCACAAGGACTTCAAAGATTTTAATTATTGAAAATTAATACAAAATATTTCACAAATATTTTAAAGATTTCCTAAAAAATACATGAAGATTTCAAAATAATACAAGAATTATAAAGATTTCAAAACATTTCAAAGATTTTTAACAATTTAAAATTTTTTTCGAATATTTCAAAATATTTTATAATGATTTTAAATTCTTGAATGATTTCAAACCAAGACAAATGATTTCACAAATATTTCAAAGAATTCGTAAGGATTGCAAAAGATTTCACAAAAATTTCAAAAAATTTCAAAATATTTCAAGAATTTTCCACGATTTCAAAACCTTTCTACCAATTTTAAAAGATTTCAATGATTTTAAACGAACACAAAAGATTTCACAAACAAAGATTTAAGAAAGATTTCACAAATATTTCAAAAGATTTCATAAAGATTTCAAGGATTTTAAAGATTTTAAAATTAACAAATTACAAAACATTTCAGATATTTTAAACGATTTCAAAAATTTTCACAAGGATTCAAAGATTTTAATTATTTAAAATTAATACAAAATATTTTCAAGATTTCCTAAAAGATTTATAAAGATTTCAATATAATACAAGAATCTTAAAGATTTCAAAGATTTTAAACAATTTTAAATATTTTTAGAATATTTTAAAATTTTTTATAAAGATTTTAAATACTTGAATGATTTCAAACCAAGACAAAAGATTTCATAAATATTTCAAAGAATTGGTAAGGATTGCAAAGGATTTAACAAAGATTTCAAATATTCCAGTGATTTCAAATGCATATAAAAAATTTCAGAAAAATTTCACAAATATTTCAAAGATATTCAAAATATTTCAAGAATTTTCCACGATTTCAAAACGTTTCTACAAATTTTAAAATATTTCAAAAGATTTGAATGATTTTAAACGAACACAAAAGATTGACCAATTTTTTTTTAAATAGTTGAATTTTTATCCAAAAAATAATTCAGCTAGCGTTTTAGCAAAAAAATACAAATTTTAAGCAAGAAGTAAATTTTCTACGAAATAGTTGAAATTTCAACAAAACAGTTGAATTTTCAACATAAAAAAAGAACTTTTTTTTATCAAAATAGTTTAATTTTTAAGCAGAGAAATTTATTTTGAACGAAAATAATAAATCTTGAACCAAAAAAAAATTTTTAACCCAATAGTTGAATTTTTACAAAAAAAAAAGACAAATTTTCAACGAAATATTTAAAATTTCAACCAGAGATGAATTTTCAACTAAAAATATGAATCTTCAACAACAAAATAATTTCTTAACAAAGAAAATTTCTTTAAAAAGGAAAAAATTTCTTTAAAAAAAAATTTCTCAACCTAAATTTTAAAACAAGATAGTTGAATCCTCAAGCACAAAACATTAATTTTCAACCAAATAGTTGAATTTTTATCCAAGAAAGATGAAATTTCTACAAAAACAGACAAATTTTTAAATCAAAGAGACAAGTTTTCAACAACAAAAAATAGTTGAATTTTCATCCAAAAAAGATTTCAGTTGGCACTTTAGCAGAAAAATACAAATTTTAAGCTAGAAGTAAATTTTCTACGAAATAGTTGAAATTTTAACAAAACAGTTCAATTTTCAACATAAGAAAAGAAATTTTTTTTATCCAAATAGTTCAAATTTTTAAGCAAAGAAATTAATTTTGAACGAAAATAATAAATCTTGAAAAAAAATTTAACTCGATAGTTGAATTATTACAAAAAAAGACAAATTTTCAACAAAATAGTTAAAATTTCAACCAGAGATGAATTTTCAACTCAAAATATGAATCTTCGACAACAAAATAATTTCTGAAGAAAGAAAATTTCTTTAAAAAGGAAAAAATTTCTTAAAAAAAAATTCCTCAAACTAAATTTTCAACCAAATAGTTGAATTTTTATCCAAGAAAGATGAAATTTCTACTAAAACAGACACATTTTTAAATCAAAGAGACATGTTTTCAAAAAAAAAAAAAATAGTTGAATTTTTATCCAACAAAGATTTCAGTTGGCGTTTTAACAGAAAAATATTAATTTTAGGCAAGAACTAAATTATCTACGAAATAGTTAAAATTTCAACAAAAAAAAAACAGTTGAATTTTCGACCAAAAGGAATGACTTTTTGACAAAATTGTTGAATTTTCAACCAAACAGTTGCATTTTTATCCAAGAAAAATGCAATTTCTACTAAAATAGATGAATTTTTAAAATAAAAAAAGAAATTTTGATAAAGGCAGTCAAAATTTCATCCAAAAAAGATTTCTGTTGAATTTTCAAAATTAAAATATGAATTCTGATAGAAAAAAAAGATTTTCTACGAAAATAATGAAATTTTCAGCCCAAAAAGACGATTTTTTGACAAAACAGTTGAATTTTCAACCAAAAAGGATGAATTTTTAACAACATTGTTGAATTTCTAACCAACCGTTGCATTTTTATCCAAGAAAAATGCAATTTCTACTGAAATATATGAATTTTCAAATTAAAAAGACAAATCTTCAGAAAAATAGTTGCAGTTTCATTCAAAAAAGATTTCAGTTGAATTTTCAACATTAAAATATGAATTCTAATAAAAAAAAAAGATTTTCTGCGAAAATAGTGGAATTTTCAACCCAAAAGATAAATTTTCTACCAAAACAAAATAAATTTTCTACAAAAGATGAATTTTTAACAATATAGTTAAATTTTCGACCAAGAAAATGAATTTTCAACCAAAAAGGTGAATTATTATTATATTGAATAGTCATCCAGAATATTAATATTCTACCACAAAAGATACAGTTTTAACAAAATACAGACACTTCTAACAAAATAGTTGAATTTTCAACATAAAAAAAGAATTTTTTTTATCCAAATAGTTTAATTTTTAAGCAAAGAAATTAATTTTGAACGAAAATAATGAATCTTGAACAAAAAAAAAATTGTTAACCCAATAGTTGAATTTTTACAAAAAAAAAAAGACAAATTTTCAACAAAATAGTTAAATTTTCAAGCAAACGGATGAATTTTCAACCAAGAAGATTAAATTTCTATAAAGAATATTAATTTTCAGCAAAAAAGGGAATAGTTGAATTTTCAGATTAAAAGAATTCATTTATAATTAAAAAAAAACTAATTTTCAATCAAAGAGATGAATTTTCAATCAAAAAGATTAATTTTCTACCAATAAAGATTATTTTCAATAAAATACATGAATTTTCAACCAAACAGTTGGATTTTCAACAGGAAAAAAAATTTTCATCAAAATAGTTATATTTTTAAGCAAAGAAATTAATTTTTAATTAAAATAATAAATATTGAACAAAAAAAAATAATTTCTAACCAATAGTTGAATTTTTACTAAAGAAAAGACAAATTTTCAAGAAAATATATGAATTTTCAACAAAATAGTTAAATTTTCAAGCAAACGGATGAATTTGCAACCAAAAAGATTAAATTTCTATAAAAAATATTAATTTTTAGCAAAAAATGGAATAGTTGAATTTTCAGATAAAAAAATTCTTTTTCAACCAAAAAGATGAATTAGTCACCAAGAAGATTAATATTGTACCATAAATGACAAAGTTTCAACAAAATACAGAAATTTTCCATCAAATAACTGAATTTTCAACTGAAGAAGATAAATTTTATACCATGCATGGAATACTTAAATTTTCAGTTGAACAATTCATTTTCAACACACAAAAAAACGTAGTTTTAACAAAATTGTTACATTTTTAAGCAAGGAAATTAATTTTTTACTAAAATAATGAATCTTTAACCGAAAAAAATGAAAATACGTTTTCAAATCATGAAACATTTTCTGTACAATCTGTAATTCATATTGCCAAAGATTTAAATTATTCTCCAAAGATTTCACAAATTTCACAAATATTAGCAAATATTTCAAAAATATTTAAAATATTTTGCAAAGATTTCAATGATTTTTCAAAGATCTCACAAATTTCACAAATATTAGGAAGACACTTTCAATAATATAACCAGACTTTTATACCCAAAAACAAATTAGGCCAAAAACCGCCCAAATCGACCCTCCTCCTTTGTGCAATACTAATATATAAAAAAAAGCAAGGGTGAGCTGTACCGTGGCAATGGAAGAGCCTCGCCCTGAAAGAACCGCCGTGTTGATCATCGTGTTGTTAATCACGGTTGCCTCTGCGCCAGGTAGGTATGCTTTGCTTACCGTCGACTGCTTTCTTAAATACTCGACGCGTCATTTCTTAGAGCGGAAATAAACTGTATCGTGGTGCATAGTAGTATACTACACTTAACTGATTAATCCAAAACTTTTTTTGTAGATTTTGATTATTATTTTTAGACAAATTTTATTTTTCATACAAAATCATCAACTTAATAATTATTCATTAAAAATCGAAAGAAATTTACCTAATCTACGTGGAAAATCAAAAATTATTTTTGAAACGATTCCCTATATTCAGCAGGAATCATCAATTCCCCAAATTGTAGGGAATATTTCCAAACATTGGTATAAATTATCATAAGTTTCGGGAAATTTTCCCAAAAAATGTAGGTATTACCTAATTTCCTAAATTGTAGGGAATTTCCCCCAATTTTTTATTGAATTATAAGAACTTTTATGAAAACTTCTACCAATGTTTGGGAAAATGATTTTTCCCAGCGAAAATGTGGATTTTCCCCCACTAAAAAGTGGGGAAAATTCCCGAAATTTTGTACAGTGTGGTAATTGCATTTCCGAAAAATTACCTGTATATCATGAAATTTGTAGCGTTTTATTAAGGCACTTGACTTCTTGTGTACGTACGAATGTCCTAAAAAGAATTACATTCAACTGACAGTAAGGATAAGTGTAAAAATGTAATAAAATTATTTTCATTTGACATTTTTCATCGTATAATAAATATGTCTTTTTAATCGCATGTCAAAATGTGTCTACTCATTATCCTTCCCTTACTGAATATGTACTAGCCTTAAGATAGTTATTTTGGAAAAAGTATAACTTTGTAGGTAGCAAAAAATTGTCCACACACTTTTTTCAGCTCCAGGATGCAATCAATTTTGTACGTATATAAGAAAAATTTACTGCTGACTGACGGTCAATAAGTAACGTGAGTCAAAAAGGACGTTTAAATGCGTTTCGGAGACTTACACAGGCTTAAACTAGATACGATCTAATTGTGACTGATATAAGATAAAATATCGTTAATTGACATCTATTCAGCTTCCCAGTCAGTTGCGGAAACATTTTACCAGCGATTTAACCAAAAATATCACAGGCGGGGCGTGTCGCGTTATACCCTCAATAATCACCCTTCAAACAAGTGTTCGAGAGTAGCGGGAGTAGGAGTCAAATTGCACACCCTTGAGACGCCTACAAAACAGGTGTCCTAGTGCGGCTGGGGGTGGGTCCTACTAACAGTGCGAGGATGTCGGCACCATAGTGCGACGAGGGGAAATAGGAAAACTAGAGGGGGTAGCCTGTACATAGTGGCCCGGTACCACTTATGTAAAAAAAATGTTATGAAAAAAAAACTTTTGACGCTTATGCCCTTTTGCTGTGCCAAATCTTGGAGCTACTTTTTTGCACGACGGACGGACGAACACCCGACCGAAACCTTAAGGGTTTCAGCCCGGGGCTACGAAACCCTAAAAACAAAACTTCTATCATTAAAAGATTTGTTCAAGTTAAATCTAAATTTATTTCAGGAAGATATCAACACCAGTGTTTAAAGTTGCCTATGCTAGTATCTAAAATATCTCATATCGAAAGTGCGCATACGCAGCTTTTTCACCAGTGCTTAAAATAAGCCATCTTCAAACTGCGCATGCGCGAAAATTGTTCACGCACAGTCTGCTCAAATAAGATCCTTTAGGCGCAATTTAGAAGCATGAAAACGTCAACTTTTGAGGTGGGTGTTGCGAAAAAGTAATTTCTCGCTTTGCATGACTAATTGAATGTTCCAAGATCCTGTTTGACTATCACATTTGTAAATAAAGTACTTCCGGGTAGAACCACGCCAGATCCATATAGATGCTCTCAACGAACATTAAAATAGTACACTCTGCATATCTACATACCTACACACATACTTGTTTACATTTTCATGGATGTTGTTGGCGTTCTCTGAAAGTAAGAAAAAACTTGGTAGGGAGAGTATTAGATGGGGGAGTCGTGGAACTCAAATTTGACAGAATTTTCTATTGTCATGTTTTTTCAACCGAAATTTGATAGAATTGTGTATTCGTCGAAATTGTGTATCAAAATTGAAATCCAAGATTTAACTCTATAATACATAAGTCCATACATACCCTCATTCTAAGTCAAATAAAACGGAAGGGGAAGGGGGGAAATGAAGGAGGCGTGTCTTATGCTCGGGCTTGTAGACACTACTGTTATAGATATGTAAGAAAAACTTTATGTAGAGAAGCGTTGTTCAACTCAAGTTAAATAGCATTTTATAATGTAATTTTTTCTATTTTAAAATATTTGTCTCTTTTAAACATTTTTCTGACTCAAATTTGATAATATTTTATATTGTCATGGAAAATATGTAAGTATACAAAGTTTCAAGCCGATTGGATATGAGAAAGTGTGTCAAAATTAAAATGCAAGATTTCACTCTGACATACATATATACATACCTACATAGCAAGTAAAATAAAAGCTTGAAAAAATTCATAAAATAGGTTACTGATAGTTTTTATAATGTACTGCTACAGGGTCAAGGTACATGCCACTTTGTTCAATTTGGCGCATCACTATTATTGTTTGATATTGCAATATCTTACATAGGCCGACAAAATTATTACCAAAAGACCAGCGTACTACTATCCGTTCACGATACGAAGGCCCCTCCAAAACAGCTGCACATTTTGGTAATTTACTCGTAAGCGAAAAATAGCACAAAAACACAGCTTATACGATGATAAAGCTTACTTTATTGCTCTTAAAACAAGTCCCCATTTGTTCATGTAAAAAAATTAGTTTGGAAAATATCCTTAGCGAAAAGATGAAAACCGTGGTTGTTAGAGAAATTGCGTCGCTTCGAGTATTTTTTCTTAATTATCTATATAATTTTCTTTCAGACATATCACTATGGAGGAATTTCTTCAGACTTTATGGGCAGGATTTGCTTCTCCATCCCCTTGGACCTTATCTTGCTAAAAAAATTGCGTCGCTTCCAGTATTTTTCTTAATTATCTATATAATTTTCTTTGAGTCATATCACTATGGAAGAATCTCATCGGCTTTTGCGGGCAGGAGTTGCTTCTCCAACCCCTTGGCCGTTATCTTTCTAAAGAAATTGCGTCGCTTCGAGTATTTTTTCTTAATTACATATATGGTTTTCTTTGAGGGATATAACTATGGAGGAATTACATCAGCCTTTACGGGCAGCAATTTCTTCTCCACCCATTTGTACCTTATCTTTCTAGAGAAATTGCGTCGCTTCGAGTATTTCTTCTTAATTATCTATATAATTTTCTTTCAGCCATATCACGATGCAGGAATTTCATCTTCCTTTACGGGCAGGAATTTCTTCTGCAACCCCTTGGCCCTCACCTTTCCAGAGAAATTGCGTCGCTTCGTGTATTTTTTCTTGATTATTTATATGATTTTCTTTGAGCCATATAACTATGGAGGAATTTCGTCCGCCTTCACTGGCAGGTATTTCTTCTCCAACCCATTGGCCCTTATCTTTCTTGAGAAATTGCGTCGCTTCGAGCATTTTTTCTTAAATATATATCTAATTTTCTTTGAGCCATATCACTGTGAAGGAATTTCATCTGCTTTTGCGGGCAGGAGATGCTTCTCCAACCCCTTCGCCGTTATCTTTCTAAAGAAATTGCGTCGCTGCGAGTATTTTTTCTTAATTATATGTATTGTTTTCTTTGAGGGATATCACTACGGAGGAATTTCATCTGCCTTTACGGGCAGGAATTTCTTCTCCACACATTTGGCTCTTATCTTTCTAGCGAAATTGCGTCGCTTCGAGTACTTTATCTCAATTATCTATATAATTTTCTTTTAGCCATATCACTATGAAGGAATTTCATCTGCCTTTACGGTCAGGAATAGCTTCACCAACCGCTTGGCCCTCATCTTTCTAGAGAAATTGCATCGCTTCGGGTATATTTTTATTATCTATATACATTTCTTTGTGCCATATCACTATGGAGAAATTTCATCTGCCCTTACCGTCAGGAATTCCCTCTCCAACCCCTTTTCCCTTATCTTTCTAGAGAAATGGCGTCCCTTTGAGTATTTTTTCTTGATTATATATATATAATTTTGTTTGAGGCATATCGCTATAGAGGAATTTCATCTGCCTTTACGGGGAGGAATTGCTTCTCCAACCCCTGGGCCCTTATCTTTCTCGAGAAATTGCGTCGCTTCGAGTATTTTTCCTAATTATTCATATAATTTTCTTTGAGTCATATCACTGTGGAGGAATTGCATCTGCATTTCCGGGCTGGAATTTCTTCCGGGCAGAAATTTCTTCTCCGCCCCCTTGGCCCTTATCTTTCTAGCGAAATTGCATCGCTGCTAGTATTCTTTTCTTAATTATCTATATAATTTTCTTTGAGGCATATCACTATGGAGGAATCTCATCTGCCTTCGCAGTCAGGAATTGCTTCTCCAACCCCTTGGTCCTTATCTTTCTAGAGAAATTGCGTCGCTTCGTGTATTTTGTCGTAATTATTCATATAATTTTCTTAGAGCCATATCACTATGTAGGAATTTCATCTGCCTTGACGGGCAGGAATTTCTTCTCCAACACCTTGACCGTTATCTTTCTAGAGGAATTGCGTCGCTTCGAGTATTTTTTCTCAATTATATATATTGTTTTCTTTGAGGGGTATCACTGTGGAGGAATTACATCTGCCTTTACGAGCAGGAATTTCTTCTCCACCCATTTGTACCTTATCTTTCTAGAGAAATTGTGTCGCTTGGAGTATTTTTGCTTAATTATCAATATAATTTTCTTTGAGCTATGTCACTATAGACGAATTTCATCTGCCTTTACGGGCAGGAATTGATTTTCCACCCATTTGTACCTTATCTTTCTAGAGAAATTGTGTCGCTTCGAGTATTTTTTCTTAATTATCTATATAATTTTCTTTCAGCCATATCACAATGCAGGAATTTCATCTGCCTTTACGGGCAGGAATTTGTCCTGCAACCCCTTGGCTCTCACCTTTCCAGAGAAATTGCGTCGCTTCGAGTATTTTTTCTTAATTATTCATATGATTTTCTTTGAGCCATATAACTATGGAGTAATGTAATCTGCCTTTATGGGCAGGAATTGCTTCTTCAACCCCTTGGCCCGTATCTTTCATGAAAAATTGCGTCGTTACAAGTATTTTTTCTCAATAGCCTATATATTCATTCCTGAGTCCTACCACTGTGGAAGCATTTCATCTGCCATTATGGGCAGGAATTCCTTCTCCAACACCTTGGCTTTTATCTTTCTAGAGAAATGGCGTCGCTTCGAGTATTTTTACTTAATTATCTGTATAACTTTCTTTCAGCCATATTACGATGCAGGAATTTCGTCTGCCTTTACGGGCAGGAATTTCTTCTGCAACCCCTTGGCCCTCACCTTTCCAGGGAAATTGCGTCGCTTCCAGTATTTTTTTCTTAATTATTCATATATTTTTCTTAGAGCCATATCACTATATAGAAATTCATCTTCATTTACGGGCAGGAGTTGCTTCTCCGATCCCCTTGGCCCTTGTCTTTCTAGAGAAATTGCGTCGCTTCGAGTATTTTTTCTTAATTATATATACAATTTTTTTAGCCATATCACTATAGAGGAATTTCATCTGCCTTTACGGGCAGGAATTTCTTCTCCACTTATTTGGCCCTTATCTTTCTAGAGAAATTCCGTCGCTTCGAGTATTTTTTCTTAATTATCTATATAATTTTCTTTCAGCCATATCACGAAGCAGGAATTTCATCTGCCTTTACGGGCAGGAATTTGTCCGGCAACCCCTTGGCTCTCACCTTTCCAGAGAAATTGCGTCGCTTCGAGTATTTTTTCTTAATTATTCATATGATTTTCCCAACAAAAACACTAACGCCAACAAAGACTAACGGACCGCGACTTTTTCAACTGCGCAATAAGCCGGATATCCACTCACCTGAACCGTTTGCATAATATTGCACAATATATGTACACGACTGACTAATCGCACACTCGGCCCTTCCGAGGCGAGAGTCGCAACCGTCTCTCGCCCACCGCACTGAGGAACTGCATGTGACAGCAGTTCTAGGATACGAGTGTATTTGTTTGTATTATTATTGATAGTATTTATTATCGATTTCAAATTACGCGCGCTTTTCGGCTGAAAAAGTAGCGACTGGTGGCGCATCGATACAAGAACGAGGCAGTAAATGAGCGTCGTCGATAAAAATAAACTGCCCACTCATGACAAGGGTGGGGCCCCCTCCAGCATAGAAATAAAAGAATCGTTTCCAATCGTTTAGTTTCAAGGTGCTGTTCAAATTAACGCGACGTTCAAAGTAATGAAGCGATGATGGGGGGAGCCAGAAATCGGGCTGGTCAGATCCATTCGTATCACAGGGCGCAGTCCCATGGAGGTATGTTACGTCCCAAGGATCAGCAGTGGAATTTCGTTCCATTGTAGCCATTTGCTGATTCGTTGAAAGACAGTTCGAAATGTTGCCGTGTAGTGGTGGAAACCACTACTGCAAAACTAGGTCAAGTTGAAATAAAAACACAATTGTTTATGTTCACTGAATCACAATATTTATTCAATAGTTTATTTAATTTTATTGTTCGCAGGTGGTTGATGCACACTAGTGCAATAATTCAGCGCGAAACGCGTCGCGTTACAACCTTATATTTATTTGAGATTGTGATTTACATTGAATCACAAATTTTATAAGTTCAAAATTACAGAACTGAAAGTCGCAGGTTCAAAGTTGTTTCCTCGGTTTTCGAAATACAGAATCTGCCCTTTTTAGCTGTGCATGCTTTTTTCTAACCTTCGAATGAGAGTAGACTTATCCACTCTCTTCGGCCATGAACCAAACACATTGCTTACGTCATGGAATTTTACTACAGATTAGACAATAAGAAAGTAAGTCAATTTACTCCGCCTATAGGATATGAGTCAGAAAATGAGTCATTCGATGATTGATATGTCTAAACATGAAAAAGTCTAAATAAGTCTAAAGACCATTTTACATCCGGTCTGACTGGCACCATACACTCACTAATGATACTAAATTTAGACCTATGACTCACTAAATAAATGAACACTTCACCTTAAGACGCAATCTGTATGTAATGCGTAGAAGTTCGAGCTAACATGACCTAGCTTCAGGATAGAGAGAGAGAGAGAGTACTGCGCAGTTTTTGTATTTGAAAGTTATCTAATATTTGTACTTTCATTTTTGATCATTTTAAAAGGATTGAGATTGAATCTGGAGTTTTTTACCGCGTTCTCTAGAGTTCGCTGGTGTGCATATTATGTGCAGAGAGTATTAAAGAGAGTGGAAGGTGCCATAAGAGCCCAATGTGTTTTTCCGTGCACGATTTTCAACGCTCCTACAATCTCGGGGACGAACTGAACCTGAATAATAATAATAATAACAACCTAGGAAACAAAAATCGACTGGATGCATTTAAATCGGCAGTAAAAATTATTTGAATTGCCATTCTTAAAAGGTAATTGCTGATTGCGATCAATTGGTTACCAAAATTGATGTATCGCATGCAACCGATTGGAAGAAGTCAGCATGAATCAGACGAAACATTTTCTAGAATCTAAGTTATACCTGCAAAAAATACAAATTTGTATAAAACCCTTTCGAATTTTATACCATAATCCTCTGTTTTATTCTGCCGGATCCTCGATCAGTGTACGGTCACCTTCCACTCTCTTTAATGCTCTCTGTTTATGTGATGATCATCTTTATAGCGGAGAGCTATATATACGTTATCTACGAGAGCTATCTATACGTTAGTAATTCTTCCATGGTTACGTGGAAAATTCGGTACTAAATGAAAATCGAACTTTAACAAACTAGATTAATATGGCAGAATTGGAGATTTAATAAGGAGACTTTAGAATAAAATTAATGATAAGAATTTCTATTTCATGAGACAGCGAGCCATTTTTACGACTAGATATTTTAGAGGCAAACATTTCTCCCTTCTCTGAAATATCACATAAAAATTCGAAAGCATTCTTTATTTAATTCCCAGCGTAAATTGAAAACAAACTTTTGATATTTTAATAGCCGAACTAAAAAAACCAACTCTAAAAGGTTCCGTCTTAATTTGAAATTGGAGATGCTAATAACATTAAAAGACCCAAAAGTCTCGGCGACGGGGCATGTCTGAAAAGGCTAACTAGACTCCAAGTTCAAGTACGGTATAATTTATGTGACAGGGTGATATGACTGCGCTCTCCTTGATGGATTGCGTTGACTTGAGAAAAGCGTCAAGAAGGGGCCGTAAGTGGATCTGCCTACGCAACCAATTTGGGGGAAAGTACGAACCAATTCAACAGTCAACACTAATTCTGGGGGACGATTTCCACCAATGAATTCATAAGTATATGCCCAAGAGTCCCAGGTTCTGAAGCGGGAAAATCTTCAGAGAGGCCCAAGAACAGTATTTTCACACATAATCGTCAGATTTATTTGCATCGTTCTTTTGGGAAGTTCGTCTCCCTAATGCAAAACTTAAATTCGGTCTCCGAGTTAGTAAATTTTCTAGTTTTTCCTGTAAACCGACTACAATAAATGTTACCTGGTTGAGTTAATTTTATTCTCGTAAATTCACCCGATTTGTTATTTTTATAAGACGGCGATTAGAAGATTTAATTGAAACCGCGCAAAATGACTGACCAAGGAATTTAGTTTAAAATAAATTCCCAGACTGCGCTCAAGTCAGGTCTTTAAAAATTCTTATTTTTATAAGACGGCGATTAGAAGATTTAATTAAAATCGCGCAAATTGATTGACCAAGGAATTACAATCAAATAATATAATAAATTTTGCAAATTGCATATCAATATAATAATAATTAATATATAATAATTATTATTAAAATATATATATATATAATATTTTCAAATATTCGGAAACATCACGAGCGCAGACGCTAAACTATAATTCCCTAGTCACTGCGCGGCTCGAACTTATCACATTCGGAACACTTTTCAGCAAATGCCCCGCTATCATCTGACTGGTCGGAAAATCTACTCTGCAAAATAGCTACTCTGCTAATATGTATCCATGGGACTGCGCCCTTATTATTATTTTTAAGTTCTCTTCTATACTACATTTGAATCTCCCGCATATCCCGTGTGGTTCCGAACCAAAACATCCATAAACAATGGGGGCTCGGGCGCCTTCAAGTAGATACACACGTTTTTCATTGAATCCTGTATCCAGAGTATTATATATATTAGTGACTGTGATAGTGATTTAGCCTTTCGCCAGGGTGGTCAGGACTATCTTGTGCTTGATTGTAATTACTTTTACAGATAAACTTTTATCTTAACTTATGTCGATACATTTGCGAGTTTGTGAATTATTGCAGCCAAAGTGCGTGTAATTAAAATGCAGTAAAAATACTGATGAAAATAGTGATTAAGTTTGTTATTTGCTAACCCTTATAATATCTTAGAAAGATGTTTTTTTATTTAAGAAAAACCTATAGAATCTGATACATTTTCACAACTCAAAGCTTGAAGAAAATATGTAGATCTCATTTATTATAAAAAATTAGGAATCCAATAAAATCTTATATTAAACCTTAAAAATGAATCTAAGTGAAAGATTAGAAAAAAGATAGTTGTGGTCGGAAATGCCCATTAAATCTTGTAGTCATATTATTTTATTCATTTACTGAAAATCTATATAAATCTTGTCGAATTTGGCGTGAAAGCACTATTATTACATTGGATGCGTTAAAACTCATTAAGATAATTTCTGTAACATCGTTAAAAATCCAATGAAATCCAATTTACGAACGAAACATGAAAACTTATAAAAATTAGTTAAAAATGAATAAAGTTTGTTATTTGCCAACCCCTTATAATATCTTATAATTGTGTTATTTTATTTATTCAGGTAAAACTTATAGAATCTGATATATTTCACAACTGAAAACTTGACCTATCTATTTGTCTCTTTCACTCTCATGAGTTTCTACTTTACGCCGACGTTTTCTTAGAGATGGGACCTTTTACCCGCATGACGGGTAAATTTACCAGTTTTACCGGTAATGACTGGTCAAGCTGGTGAATGTGGTAAAACTAATATTCCTAACAAATTATCAGTTTTTCAATGATAATTCATGGAGTAAATGAAGTTTTATGACCATAAAAGTATAATTACAGGAGGATTTGTCCTAAAAATTAAAAGTTATACCAATCAAGTAAAAATACGGCATTACCCTATTGAAAACCCCTGTAAGGGATCACGTAACTGTTCCCGCGCGTGTTCCGTTGCCAGAACTATGACCAGCTCTCGTACAAGAAACGTTACAGGTTCAGCATAAGAAATTGAGACATTAACCTGTACAGGAACATGCAGGGGACGAGGGAACCCTTACGGGAACGTGTACACGCCCTAAGTGGCCACGAATGAACATGTAGGGGATCCTGTGAAGAATCTAGCACGGTTTCCTGCGTATCGTCAACATTTTATTGTCATTATTTGACGATGTGAAGGAACATGGATAATTATCTGTAATACCTTGCCTTTTTTATAACCTTAAAGATCCAACTCACTACTCTCTAAAACTGAATCAGTAACATTTTCACTGAATCAATTAGTAGTGTATGTCTCCACTGAAAAATCAGTAGTTTTTACCTTGTCACTAGGTAAATCAGTGAAAATTTTCATAGAAATGAATCAGTGACCCTAGAACGATTGATTCATCCAATTATTTTTTTCACTGATCAATTCAGTTGAAAAGTCGTCATAAAAAATAATGACATTTGACACTATAGAGCATTTGTTTCATCTTCCTTGCGAAATATCAATTGTCTGAGCGGTTTAAAAAAATTATTATTCTATTTTACATATCCTTTGAGTGTGTTATTTAATTCTCAAAGGGTTCTTTTCTATCAGCTGATGTGCGCACGCGTGACGTAATAAGGACTCGAAGGCCACCGAAGGCTGCGCCGACACGCTCAGACGAAATCATGTGTTCGCTTTGTTCGCTATGACTGTTATTGGCGCAACCTAAAACAGTTAATTCATGTAGATTGCAAAATGCAGTTTTACCTTATTCCAGTGGCCCATTATAATGGTGATTTCCACAACTAAAAGGACGAGTATTTAGAAGTGAGTAATTAACATTATAACTAAAATAAATAACATAACCTCAATTATCGAGCACGTTGATAAGCATGGAACGATTAATCGACAAATTGTGGTATAGACGAGGAAACTGTGTCAAAAATCGAAGGTAGATAGTTGACTTATTGAATATATTCTTGTGCTTTCTGATTAACCTGTATAGAATGTTTAATTTCTTTTTGGTTTTGCTATTCTATTATATAATTTAAAAGTTATACATGCATCTTTTTGTGAGGCATTTTCTATTTGTGTTATCTAATTTGAAGAAAGCATTACACTACTGTAAGAAATATTTGTTCTACGTTGCCCGCATTAATTGTTTCTTACTATTATATACTTAAACTAGTACAATTTTATTCTTAGCTTATGCACGACGTCGTTCAAGGTAGTCTATTTATTAATTACTCCAAAATACTACCAGTTCTTGTAAAATTGTCACGCTAAACCTATAGAGATTTTAAAGGTTATGTTTGCGATTTCGCAAATCTTAACTTTACGTCGTTGAGGTTTGTGAGGAATTTCATCGTATTAGTCAAATTTCTTTAAAAGGAGAGTTTAAAGTTGTCATAAAACTTCAAAAATATAAATCAATTGATTTAGTTAAGGCTTGTTGGACTCTAGGTCTATACCCTCAAAATACAAGCACCTCATTTTACTATGACTAAAAAAGATTTCATTCTAGTATTTATTAAGTACTAGGGCAATTGAATTTTCGGGTTAGAGTTTCTGAGTTCAACAGCCTTAACTGAACCAATTGATTTATATTTTCGAAAACTCTTACCTTTATTTTTAAAGAACCGTTAGTGTCCATGGATGCATAAGTGTTTTTCAAGTGTCTTTCAAGTATCTTGCAAGTGCTTTTGTTGACGTACGACTATTTTCCAACTAAAAATCAATATGATAGAATCAAAAATTGACTCAACTATTTCGCGGAATAGTGAATTTTGTGGCATGGCGTCGATGGGTGGAAATGATAGCCGTCAGGAAGGTTAGTTCACGGTACTGCAACTGCATACGACTTTTTGAAGAAAATCTCCGAGACGTGGAGGTAAGTTATAAATGCCTGCATAGTAATCTTTTCGAGTGTAGAATGCATTTGCGCAATTTTGTTTCTTCATACTTTTATCGGTTGAAGATCTCTCAGTTCCACGAAGTAACTGTCCGACATTTGGGGTTAGAGTACCACTGAACTGACATTTAGGATATCTTATTATGTGAAACTGAAAGATCGTGAATCAACGAAAGAATGAAACGTGTCTGAGAAAATAGATTCTACAGTTGAGAAATATCACGATTTGTACCTTTATGATATTAAAATTCATAATATTTTCTCGCGAAAGTCGTATGACGTATTCCTATGACATCATACTAAAATACTCAATTCAAGGCTTCCCGCTCTTCGGGCCTCTGTTTAATTGGTCAGCCACTATGCGGCGGAGAATATACCGAGACCGTGATGGGAGATTCCGGAACTGCGCAAATGGAAATAACTGTCTACAGCCAACGGGGAATAAAGGCGATAGGAAATAAGGGAGTTGGAGAATAGGTGAAACTCCACTGTAGTTATAAAATCTGTTGATTTAAATGAAAATGTGAACTTTTTAAAATGGTATAATATTCATTATTATTTAAAATTGCAGAATTTTGGGATTTTATTCCGTACAGTTATAATGAAATTGATATTATAGATTTTATCATCATCGATTTTTATCATAGAAAAAAGTAGTTTCAATAAAATTTTAAGTCTCCCAAAGTTGGTATTATGAGAAAAAATCTGAACTGTATCACGTTAAAAATGAAAAGTAACTACCTTGAAATTATTGTTGTTGGTTCCGATGGAAATAATTTTTACCGTTGCCAACAAAACTTATTTTAACTGGTTATAATCAGGCCAGAAGAATCCTTTCACCGAATTTTTACCATATTTTTATTAAGATAATATCAGACGACACAAAATTGCTCAAAAGAAAATTATATCCAAATAGTGAATGATTTTTATTCATCATCTGCAAACAATCACCCACGCACCTTCACTGTCTCAAGATCCACACCTTCTTCGTTGAAAAGGGCCTTTTTCAGACACTTATCTATGAATATAAGAATAAAGTTCCGAATAGCTGAATTTACCGATTTTATTGAAACTTCGTATACTTATGTATTTTGACGCAGAGATTACAAATATGATAGTGAAAATTGGCGACAAAGCGATTTTCATGGCTAGAATCATAAAAAACACAATAAAAATCATGTTTTTTTTGCATTTATCTCAGTAAATACGCAGAATATCGAAAAGCGTTTCAAACACAAGTTTCAGCTAGTATCAAAATACATCTTTTTTGTCGAGCACACCTTTTTGCTAAAACCATTATTTTTTGAGAAAAAGAGGATTGCGTTGTAAAAACTGGAAAAAGAAGAAGAAAGTTACGGAAATGCGTTCGGTCACGTTTTTTGCGTTTATTTAAACCAATGAGCGAAATATTATCAAATATTTGAAACAAAAGTTGTACATCTGATCGAGTTACACATATTTTTCCTGTAAAATTTTTATCTACAAGTAATAGTTTTCGCGAAAATTAGTGGTACGTCGATTATCATGGAAAAAGCCCCTCAATGATCAAGGTTTTTTGCGTTTAGATTACTCAATATGCAAATTTTCGCAAAATCAATTTAAGTTAATGCAAATATATTTCGCAATAATCAAATTCTGAAAAATCAAAAAAAAAATTAATGAAAAATATTACAAAATATTAAACAAAATGTTCTTCAAAATACTCCAACCTTTCCGCGGTGAAGAACGTGAGTAGGTTCCAAGCCGAAACCAATGGAGATACAATGCAAAAACAAAGATCTATTGTACAGGTAGGTGGATGAACAACGTTATACCTGTGATCAATCACAGGGGTGCCTTTCCGCCCCCACGATAGGCTGGAAAGGGGTTGTTGCTATTACTTACGGTCTCTCGTCGCCACTTAAGACCTGTTGCCACGGTAATTAAAAATAAAGAAAGGGCTGACGGTTAAATCTATCCTTGGCTACCATGTGATTCACTATACTCCTGACCATAGTTCGAGTTCGTTATTTAACTACGGTTACTATCTGGATATGAGTATAATTCCAATTTATTCATCATAGGTTCCAGTATCATTCCTCACTCGAACCGAAAAATGATAATTTTGACCTCAACTTCAGGAAACGCGAATATCTCCTAAACTAGAACAGGTCATAAGGGCCCTTTTCATGCGGACGCCCACATAAAATGTTAATTTTGGATAATGGCCATGCTGGTGATATTTAGGGATTTTGAGAGACTTATACGCTACTCACACATGCACGGCTGAAACATATCTAACTGGACAGGTCGAAAATTAGATGTGCACACTCTGCACAGTTTTACACTGGCCCTCGATGTGCACAGTTGGACATGTGTAAAGTTGCGCCTTGCATTTACTTAAAATTAAAGAGATATGATATTATTATATTTACCAATAGAATTGAGGATCGCGGCCGATGATAAGACGAGAGTCCAGACAATCGTCATATTTTCCAATGCGAGGAAAGAATGATTATTGTATTAACGAAGAATATTACTAACAATGTAACTAATGACTTTTTTTGTATTAGCTTATATAATCTATACTATAGTCGCTATCTTTTAGATTAAAGGAGTCAAGTTGTCCTGCTGAGATATTTACATTTCATAAAAATAATCTCGAAGAAAAACTAATTTAAACTGGTTTCGCTTTTTATGTCTTATTCTGCGTTTTATCAAAAGCCTGTTTTTACATGTCAAATTTATATGGTGGCTACTATCACGATCCAATTAAAGCTTTGAAAAACTTTAAGATACTTAATATTAATACACTTATTTGTTTACGTGCAATTATCATTTAATGCAATTGACTTAATCTAGAAAATTTTAACAATAATTGTTGAAGTTTTCTAGAAAAAATTATTTGACCGTAAAAACCCGAGAAACGGCCGTTTGCTTTTTATTAATTAAAAAGAGAGCTTGAAATACAATTTGAAGAATGTAACGCTCCTTGAGTCTTATTCTGAAATTTTTTTAATATATCTATACTTTATGAGAGACAGAAATTTGATTTTTTTCCATTATAAGAAAAATCTTTTGCAAATTTGATGCTCTGTGTGATTTTTTTCGCTGACTTAAGTTTGATAATCGAATTTACTGTTCCATTTTTAGTTGGAAATTGATTTTTCCTGGATCAAAATTCAACAATTTGGATGAAAAATTGTCGTTTTTTATTGAAAATTCAACTATTTCGTTGAAAATTTACCTATTTTGTTAAAAAATCTTTTTTTTTGTAAAAAATTATTTTTGTCTTGGAAAGTTAATCTTCTTGTTTAAAAATTCTTCTTTTCGATTAACAATTCAAGTATTCCACTTAAATATTGATCATTTTAGTTGAAAATTCATATTTTAGGTTGGAAATAAAATTCTTTGGTTGAAAGTTAAACTTTTTGTTGAACATTATTATTTTTTTGGTTGAAGATTTATCGTTTTAATTAAAAATTCATTTCTTTGGTTGAAAATTGATTTTTTTTCTAGTTCAAAATTCAATAATTTGGATGAAAAATTGTCTTTTTCAATTGAAAATTCACCTATTTTGTTAAAAAATCTATTTTTTTTTTAGAAAATTATCTCTTTCTTTGAAAGTTAACCTTCTTGTTTAAAAATTCTTCTTTTCAGTTAAAAGTTGAAGTATTCGAGTTCAATGAATAAATAAATATATGAATAATTTTAGTCGAAAATTCATCTTTTAGGTTGGAAATGAAATTATTTGGTTGAAAGTTAAACTTTTTTGTTGAACATTATTATTTTTTTGGTTGAAGATTTATCTTTTTAATTTAAAATTCATTTCCTTGGTTGAAAATTAATTTTTCGTAGTTCAAAATTCAACAATTTGGATGAAAAATGGAATTTTTTATTCGAAAATTCAACCATTTCGTTGAAAATTTACCTATTTTGTTAAAAAATCGATTTTTTAGTGTAGAAAATTATCTTTTTCTTTGAAAGTTAGTCTTGTTTAAAAGTTCATCTTTTCGGTTAAAAATTGAAGTATTCCAGTTCAATAAATAAATAAATATATAAATAATTTTAGTCGAAAATTCATCCTTTAGGTTGGAAATAAAATTATTTGGTTGAAAGTAAAACTTTTTTGTTGAACATTATTATTTTTTTGGTTGAAGATTTATCGTTTTAATTAAAAATTCATTTCTTTGGTTAAAAATTAATTTTTTGTAGTTCAAAAGTCAACAATTTGGATGAAAAATGATATTTTTTAATTGAAAATTCACCTACTTTGTTGAAAAATCTTTTTTTTTTGTAGAAAATTATCTTTTGCTATGAAAGTTAATCTTCTTGTTAAAAAATTCTTCTTTTCGCTTGAGGATAAAATTATTTGGATGAAAGTTAAACTCTTTTGTTCAAATTTTTTTTTTTTTTTTGGTTGACCATTCATTTCTTGACTAAAACTTAAATTATTCCAATTTTGGTAGAAATTAATCTTTCTGGTAAAAAGTTTAATTACATATTCTAGTTGAGGATTCATTATTTCAGTTAAAAAGTCATCTTTCTGGTTTAAAATTAAACTTTTTTGAAAGTTAGTTTTTTTTGTTGAAAGTAGATTTTTAACTGAAAATTCAACTCATTCCAATTGAAAATTCCATAGCAGCAAAGTTAATAATTTGTTGAATAATCCTATGATTTTTTTAAAACAAAAGTAATAAATAAATGCATTATTCGGGCATTTGTCGGCAGAAAAATTAGTTTTTTTCTATGCCAGTCCTTTCAGTTAAGGACTTCTTGACAATTTCAGCAACATTCATAATTCTTAGAATAATTTTATGATTTTTCAAAACAAATATAATAAACAAATGCATTATTCGGGCATTTGTCGGCAAAAAAATCGTTTTTTTTCTATGCCAGCCCTTTCAGTTGGGGACTTCGTGACAATTTCAGCAACATTCATATTTCTTGGATTAATTTTATGACTATTTCAAACAAATATAATCAACAAATGCATTATTGAGGCGTCTGCCGACTGAAAGATCCGTTTTTTTCGATGTCGGACTTTTTAATTGGGATCTTCATGAGAAATTCAGCAAAATTCATGATTAGTTGATAAATTTTGTGATTTTTCAAAATAAATTTAACGACCAAATGCATTATTCGGGCATCTGTGGATGGAAAAATTAGTTTTTTTCAATGTCGACAAATACACGAATAATGCATTTGTTTGTTAATTTTGTTTGAAGAAATCATGGGAGTAATCAAGAAATTATGAATTTTGTTAAAATTATCATGAATTTCCTAATTTAAAAGGTTGAGATAGAGAAGAACGAATTTTTCTATCGACGGATTCCTGATTAATGCCATTGTTTATTAAATTTGTTTATAATACTAACAATATTAATCTCAAGAAGAAATTTCTCCATCATCATATTGTTTTTGTCAAAATTCCTTGCAATATAACTTTGAAAAAAAAAGTAAAATTATGGTAAAACGTAGAAAACATTCTTTCAACAAATAATTTGTTTATAACAACATTTTTTGTTTATTATATTTACTCAGAACAAATCAAGACCTCCACAGTATTTCAGGAATTTCTTCTCTTTCCACATTCTCAAAAATATCTCAGAGAGGTCCACTCAAAGCACTCAATATTTCAAACAGTTAACTTGAAAAAAAAGACGTTATTGTAAACTGACCCTTGACACGTGACCACCCTTTATTCTCAAAATTAGTCGCGGGCGTGCTTAAGTAGAGGAAAGTCGTGTCTCCCAGAAATTGGGAAACAAACAAAATTTAAAATACTAAAGTCTGATTTTTTGTAACAGTGTAACCTGAAAATCGGAAAGTGACCATTTTCGACCTAAAATCAACCGTTCTCGAGTTATTTTGAAAAACATGTTATTGTTTAACACTTTCCATCATGTCGGCCGTTGCCGTATACATATGGTTGTGGACTTTTTACAGTATCTTTATAAAGCCGTCCCTAACGTATCTGTGAAAAAAAATTCTACCTATCCGAATTTTTTTTAAAATCCTTCATTGACTGGACTAATGTGAATGATTTACAATTTTGATATCGCGATAAAAAGATTGTTTGTTTTCTGAAATAATTATGCAAAAGAAAAAAAGAATACATTTTACGTTTATGTCGAAAAAATGTTGAAATTATGAAATATTTAATTATAACACCCCCCCCCTTCTTCCATTTAAAAAACTACCCACCTGGAGTCAACATGTTTCGCCGGGCCTGCTAAACCTGGATTCCAAACCAGGTTGAGAGGTCTCGAAGATGTTTCTGAAGCATTTTCTGAGTAGTCCAGGAACAAAGAATCATTCCAGCGTATGTCTCATCGAAGTTCGTTCTTTAACCCTTAAACGGTACACTCCTTCCTGGCCCCTACTAAAGGTACACTGGTGCGAATTGGGGTTTTGCAATGTTAATATTGAATATTTAACGTATTGAACATATAATTAACATCTAGCCTATATTAAGCATATTGAAAATATATATTTAATATAGTGAGGATAAGCCGCTGCAGCTGTGCCTGCGTAAATGCCAGCAAAATAAAAGAAAATTCGGTGCTAATTTGCACCAGTGTACCGTTTGAGGGTTAAAGATGTTGGCAGCCTTTTTCTTTGAGAAAGGGCGCAAGGATTTGAATTCTTCTTGTATCAATTCGAATAGGATAGTAAGCCGGTTGAGATTCTTCGATATCATTCTAAGTTATTGACGTCCTCGCAGGAGTCCCGATGATGTTACAGTTCACAGGAGTTGCTTATATACAAAACAAATGGAAAAATCAATTGAATCTAGCGAATCATTGGACCTGAAAAAATTAAATACTGCGAAGAGGTTACGAAGCACCTAGAAAACACTTTTGGTTCCCGTTTCAAAACAAAGTCCCCTTTCTAAAATAAATATTTTTTGCTAAGGATTACTGCTAAAGCTCTAATAAGAAGCTCATACTAAAAGTTTTTAACGGAAGCAACTGAAAATAAAAATACTGCGAAGAGCTCACGAAGCACCACAGAAACAAACTCTTTTGGTTCTTATTCAAAATAATTGAACACATTCGAAAATCAATATGCTTAGCCAAGGAATACTAACAATTATTACTACTACTAATAATTAATTACTAATACTAATTACTAATATATTATTACAAAAGCTCTAATGAAAAGCTCATTCTAAAAGTTTCTTAGCTGAACAACCTGAAAAAAATAAATATTGTGAAGATGTTACGAAGCACCATAGAGAAAATCTTTTGGTTCCCATTGAAAAACAAAAGACCACATTCCGAAATCAAAGTTCTTAGCTCAGAATTACTACTAAAGCTCTAATAAAAAGTTTAAATTATAAATATTGAACGGAAGTACCTGAAAAAAATACTGCGCAGAGATTATCAATTAAAAAATGTTGAGCGGAAGGGCCTGAAAATAATTAAATATTGCGAAGAGGTTACGAAGCACCATAGAAAAACTCTTTTGGTTTTTATTTACAAATGCTCATTGGCGAAAAATATCATCTTTTTTATTAGCTCCGGTAGGAATCAAACTCACGTAAACTGATTGTCACTAAGCTACAGAGGATCAAGAATCTTTTTACCCAAATTCGTACATGATGCCTTTCGAAACGGCATTCTATGTAGACATATATTTTCAATTCTTTAGGAATTTATTGAATGTTAAAAAGTTATCGGCCAGTTTGAATAAATATTCAAGGTTTTAGATTTAAATTTTGGTAATTTGTTCTATTTTTGCAAAAAAAAATACCTTTATACTATGGGGAAAAAGATTCTCGATCATCCGCAGCGTAGTGGTAAGAGCACATGGCCGGCAATCAATTTTCGCGGGTTCGATTCCTACTGAAGCTAATAAAAAAGAGGATCTTTTTCGCCAAGAAGCATTTGTAATATTTGTCATCACAAAAAATAGAACAAATGATCAAAATTTAAATTTAACACCTTTAATATTTATTCAAAGTGGTCGACACCCCTTTAACATCTAACAAATTCTCAAAGAATTGAAAATTTATGTCTACGTAGAATGTCGTTTCGAAAGGCATCGTATACGACTTTGAGAAAGAAGAATCTCGATCTTCCGTTGCTTAGTCTTAAGAGCCCTTGACCGGCAATCAGTTATCGTGGGTTCAAACATCTTGAATATAACGTGCTAAGTCATGTATTATAAAACGATTGTAGTCGAACGATATAATGTTCTACTCACAATTCGTCGTTTCTTTCTATCTACTCATTTCTTTTCGTAGAAATTAAGCGTTGAGTTTTCGATTAATCTATCAGAAGCACTTCACAATAATGTAACGTAGATTTAATGCCAGTTTCCATGCAGCCTGCTATAGGTTATGGAATGGCCGACAGAAACCTTACTTTTTCGGCGTTCACAATTATTTCACGAGAATGACTTTTCGTTAATATAGTGAATGTCAAAACACTTTCTTATTTTTAAGTTATTTTTCGTGTTGGATAAAGGGCAGAGAAAGGGTTTGTGAAGTATAATCCTATGCCAAATTACTACCGATAAACAGATAAATGGTCACCAAAACCTTTGTAGTACTTTTTAAGTATTAGAAGTTAAACACTTTATATACCTACCTAATTAAAAAAATGTAATATTCTAAATTCATCAACTGCAATGTTAAATGTGCTAACTTGAGCAATTTTTAATTTGAGTTTAAGAGCACTGAAGTGTAGGGCGGAGTGAAAATTCTAAAACAAATCAAATCGTTGGAGCTGAGGGGAAAATAAAATTGTGGGTTGGCATTCGACAAAAGTGAAAAAAAAATTTAATCGGTAAAATTTAACGATTTCAAATTGAAAATATTTCCTATTGGTTCAAAAATTATGACAAATTTGTTATATTTACAGCTGCCACTGCATAGCTACCTGAGTACAAGAATTAGTCTCTCTGTAGAGTCCAAAGTATGAATCATCGTTGTTTCCAACAATTTCGTTAGAAAATTTAACTATTTCCTTCAAAATTATCTTTATGGCTTAAATATCATAATTGCTATTAGAAAATTCCACTGTAATAAAGATTCAACAAATTGATAGACATTTTTTTCTCTCCGGAATGAAAAATCTATTTCGTTTGAAAATGCATCTATTTTTGCAGAACTTTTTTTTGTTGGTCAAAAGTGCAACTGCTTGATTCATAATCAATCTCTTTTGGTTCAGAATTTAATTATTTTGTTGAAAATTCGTGTTTTTTCGTTGAATTACACTTTTGTTTTATTTTTAAATAAACATTTTTTGTTGAAATATCAACTGATATATTTTTCGTTAAAAATTATTCTTTTTTGATTGTAAATGCAACTGTCTTCCAAATAATTTGTCTTCCCGGATTGAAAATTCAACTGTTTGGTTGAAAATACAACTGTTTTTGGTTCGAGTTTAATCGTTTTACATTATCATCTCAATGAGAAGGTATTGGTTTTATGTGCAAAATGACTTTCGCAGATTCCATCAAATGTCGACGTTTTGAGGCCCCCGAGTCAGAAAAAATAATTTTTACGTCAATTTCTGTCTATCGTCGTTGTCGTTGTCGTTGTTTTCGTCGTCGTCTGTATACCGGATAACTTTAAAGACTAATCGGATTGGATTGTGCTTTGGCACATGCATTTAGGGAGCAAGAAGAAAAATTGAGTTCGTTAAGAAGCCTTTTTGGATACAAGTTCAAAAAGTTAGAGTATTTAACTATCTGCGCACATATACATTTGATTAAAAATTCGGATCCAATCAATTGATATGCGCACAATTGTGAGTCTCCTATATGTGCACGCGTACTTGTAAGTTAAGCATGTTATCTTATTAATTGAGACGTGCACAGTTGGAAGGGTTTCATCTGGGTACCTGAACTTTCAAAAATGTCTAATCCTATTAATTAATGCGTGCACAGTTATGAGTCTCCCAAATATGCACGTGCACAGTTGGAAGTCTCCCATTTTTGCACGTTTACAGTTGGGAGTCTCCGATCTGTGCACGAGTACATCTGGGAGTCTTCCATCTGTGCACGTGGACTTCAGAATGAAAAAATTATCGTATTAATTATACGTGTACAGTTGGGAGTATCCCATCTGTGCACGTGGAAAAAGTGTGTTGACAACCTAATCGTATTAATTGAGACGTGCACAGTTGGGAGTCTCCCATCTGTGCACGTGCACAGTTTTGCCAGTGATCAACAACGTGCACAGCTGCACCACCGGCCCTCGACGTGCACATTTGCTCCGTGCACAGTTGTACCCCTCGCAAATTTCGACGTGAACAGTTGAAAGACTCCCATCTGTGCACTGCACAGTTGGGAGTATCCCATCTGTGCACGTGGACTTGCAACTTTAAAATCTGATCGTATTATTTAAGACGTGCACAGTTGGAACCGCAGTTGGAACCGCTCGCTCTAGCCGTGTAGATAATTTCCGACGGTAGTGTAGTTGTATACTCATGGAATATTTTGCTTTCAACTGTATGCAATCTACCACTGTGCAATTTTTGATCATTAATGTTTTTTTATGAATCCGGCTGGCTAGAACTTTATATGTGGTTTCAACAGTCAACACAGAATCGAAATATTCAAAGCGTTTCAAGTGAAAGTACCCTAGAGAACGAAATCGCGACAGAAGAGATCTCTTCCCGTTTCATCCCTGAATCGAATCAATATGCATTCATGTTAATCGAATTCGATAGAAAGCCTTCAAAAGAACGTTATTTCACTTCACAAAATTAATTGATCCCCTTTTTGTATGTTTCCATTTTTTTATGTATCAATTTATTATTGTGAACGAGTGCTAGAAATAATAATTTGATATACGCGTTATACTTAAAATCTATATTCAGTTGATTAAATTCTTTATTCAAATTAAGTATACAGGCTAGACAATTTTTAGATACAAATTCCAGTTACTAAAATTTGCAGACATTCAGAGCATTTGATAGTTTGTTTCCCTGCTAAATAAAAATATTTCTTTTAAATTTAGCACGGAATCAACCCTTCAGTGATCTTGGTGTCGGCAAATGTCGATAAAAGGAATTTGCAACTAGTGTCGGACTAACCCATCTACTAAATTATTCATTACTTTAGTAATGACCTCAAATTATTATCTTAAATAAACACGCGTGCGTTTATAATTTTTGTTTCTTCACAAAATTTTTTAATAAAAACATAAAATAAATATTATTACAAAATTTTTCTACATCTTAGTATTAATTATCTAAAATAAAAAAAAATAAAAGCAAGGATAATACTTTCGAAGATTGATGAAAATTGATCAAATTCAACTTCAGAATTAATACATCATATTTTTGAATAGACAATTAAACCATCGTATTTTTGTCCAAAAATACCAATTCAGATAAAAAAAAATCTGCCCGCTGCGCGCGCACATTCTCATCGCGCGCGGCTCGCTAAATTGAGCGCGCCTAGGGCGCGCGACTGTTGGTTCTCGCGCTTCGCCCTCGATAATATATTTAGCTCGCGCTTCGCGCTCGATGATGTGTTTACCTCGCACTACGCGCTCGGTCTTTGCATTTCCCCCACGTTTGTGCCCAGACCTTTTAAAATTAAAGGTCAAATTATCGACAACTATAATTTGGTGATTGTGACTTCTCTTTTGTTAAAGCTCCTTTGGCTTTAACGAACACATTGTCATCACGTATCTCGTGGTTCGCACTCGATTTTGTCCAAAATCTGAACTTTTCTACACTATGTTCAACACTTTTATATCAAATATATCTCATATTTATTTCTGTATCTCAAGCTGGTGCTGCTTATTCCGATTTTGCAAAATAATGTACGAATGTTATTTTTCATGATTACTTCAATATTTGCTCCTTATTTGGCACTAATTTTTATCCTCAGCTACCCTAAAAAATCTATCATTTCAATAATTTTATATTATCACAATTCATAATATGCGAACTTCTAAATATTTTAATAAATGTTAAATGCTAAATGTTTTTTATAAAAAATGTTCAACTTCAAACGCTTTTGATGTTTCATTGTTGAAGTTTTCAAGACTGCATTATCCACATAGACCACATTATCCTCATGGACCACATTATCACTTGTTTTTCAAGATTTGTTTTTTATCAATCCACAACTTTCCATCTTATTTTTAGAAAGAAATTTACCAGCTCTCAAATCCTTGTACGTTCCCGAAGCACTGAAAGCGAATCAGAAGCGATCTAAACCGAATGTCCTGCGACATTTTTACAACTGACTCATAAAGCGGGTCTGTAGTGTAAATATATATTTTCGCTTTGTAAATGTCGTAGTTATATGATACTATTGATGATATTTGAATGAATTGTGTTATGTAGGTAATATCTTTCACAAATTTGTTAAATTATCAACAATATTATATTTCTTAGTCGCTTGTAAGATCTTGCTAATTAATTTTTTCTTAATATGAATTTATTTGTATCACGTATGTTATAATAAGTGTATTCCAAGACAATTTAATGCAACATATTTATTATTTATACTTACGTACAATAATTGTTTTTAATCTCAAGAATACTGAAAAACATTAGTTATTTCTTGATTAATACAGATTTTTGTTCAGAACACGTTTTTAAGATGAAATTTCCATGATGTATGGGAATGATCATTCTACTTAAATATATTTGAATAGTTCAAATTAACTGTAAGAGTTGAAGATAAAATATGAGTACTTATTTTTAATCGCACGGTAATATTATACGGTATTTAAAGTCTTCAATTAAATTTCAAAACAAAAAGAAAGTATCATAATATTGAGATACAGTAGAAAGGGACATATGCACACAATGCAAATTGTAACATTGTGATTTTTAATTAAATTCTGTGTATTCTTCCTTTAATATTTCTACATTTTAAAATCAAATTACTATTAACACTTTATATGCTAAATTATATATATAGTTTAAAGTTTGTCATAAGGACAACCGCAGGATTTCGCCGGGAGCAGGTGCTAATCTGAAAAATTTCACTTACTCTCAGCGAAATCACGGTAAAATTTCAGCTATAACCACGCCTCACAACCGTGAGATAGGTGGTTACAGTCTGCGACGAATTCAATACGATGATCCGGCAAAAGTCTTGTGTACCCTGAGGATACGGAGCTACCCAAGGACGATCGCCTTCTGCATTTTCCCCGCGAGTGTCTTAGCATTTACTTGACACGCAGGGATGCTTTTCAGACTATTATCCAGTGAAACCTTGGCACCAACAAGAGCGCTGATGATCAAAACCATGAGATTAACAGAATATTCCAGGTATAACCGCCACAAGTCCCTTATAAGGTCTTTATACCTCTCTTTCTTTTTATTCTCCTTGTTTATGACGCTTTTGTCAGCTGGTGCCGAAAATTCGATAACGAACATGGTTCGTTTCTCGAAGTCAAGAAGAACTATGTCAGGGCTCGAGTGCGCAACAAAAACTATTGTCGAGAATATGAAGTTCCAGTATATGCGGCACTTCTCATTTTTTACAATTGGCTCTATTACCCTTGGAGCATTTAGCGGAGCGGTATTTGGGCTAATACCGTAAGAGTAACAAGGATGGTAATAAGGCGTTCTTAGTTCCGCATTGTGCCTTTGGATATTAGTCGTTCCCGCATGAATTGGACAACTAGACAGTATGTGTCCCAGATGCTCGGGGTGTGCATTGCACGCTCTGCAGCTATCACTGGGAATGCCTTGGCTCAAAATGTGTCGACGGTATGCTAGAGTGGAAATGACACCGTCTTGACATGCCAAAATGAAACCCTTTGTTCCCGACTTTAATTTGGGTGGTTTAAGGTAAGCAAACATTAGCCCATACAACACCGACAGATCCTCCACATTTCTTTGGAAAATGCCGTTCATGTTCTTGTCGACGAGCTGTTCAAAAAAGTACTGTTTCA
Organism: Andricus grossulariae; assembly: GCA_011634705.1. Lineage (NCBI taxonomy): Eukaryota > Metazoa > Arthropoda > Insecta > Hymenoptera > Cynipidae > Andricus > Andricus grossulariae. The sequence continues at coordinate 51,280,340 of JAABKJ010075445.1, forward strand.
GGAGCCACCTCCGTTGCTTTATACAGAAACGCCCCTTAGCTCACTTCTTCGTGCTTCCTGACCATTTCAAGAAGAGGATCTTGTCCATTTGCGAATATATGTGCTGTAGCCAGAATAATCCTGTTGTGAAGACATTCAAGATTCAGTATTCCGCCACAACCTGGACAGCGTGAGATGTAAAGCCGCGGAACAGAAGATTTAAGGTGCATGCTCTTGTTTATGTGCATAACCTTTCGGGACCAGATGTCAAGGGAGCTGAGCTCGTCCTTCGTCCATGGAACCACTCCAAATGCATAGAGTACTACCGGGACGGCAAGCATGTTCGTCGCATATACTTTGTTCCTCGCGGACAGTTCGGAAGACCAAATCCGTCGGATGAGACGTTTGTATCTGCATCGGAGAGTAACCTTTATAGATGTTACGTCCTGAATTCGGCACTGTGGCATGTCCAGGTATGTATAGGTCTTTCCGGCGCCAAGGTTTCGTATAGTCCTTCTATATATGAGCTCAGGCCCTTCCGGGATGCCATTAGGTTTCCCTTTCTGCAAATAAACCTTGGCGCATTTTTCTAACCGAACTTCATTCTAATCTCTTGAGTGTACTCTTTGACAATGTCTAGAGCTAGATGTAGTTTCTCTTGATTTTTACCATAGATCTTGAGATCATCCATGTAAAATACATGAGTGATCTTATGCTTTCGATTTCCAGGTTTACCGTAAAGATACCCTTCGGAATGGCGAAGTGCAAGAGATAGTGGCGATAATGTGAAGCAAAAGAGGAGAGGGCTTATGGTGTCGCCCTGAAACACACCTCTCCGAAAGGTGACACTATTATCGATCACACGATGTTTTGCAGATGAGATAGTAAATCTGGTTTTCCAAAGCGGTATTGATCTCTCTATGCACCTCACGATGTATGGATGAACCTTCAATCTTTCCAACAGACAGATGATAAGTCTATGAAGGTTGAATCGAAAGCTTTCCAGTAATCAATCAAGGCCATCGATAGGTAACGCTGATAGAATGCTGCGTCTTTACAGACACATCTATCGATGAGCAGGTTCTCCCGACATTTTTTTCAAAGATAAAGATCAATTCCTCCATATTCTCACTTGCGGGGTGCAGTGTATGTGTAGCGGGCGTAAAGTTTTATGAAGCGGGCGTAAAGTTTCATGTTAGCCCGGCGGCGGACTGCGCATGTGCGAACTTCACTAGGCTGGAAGCGGCCACATTACGCCTGCTTCACGTGCATGCAATGGCGCATTTTCCAGGGGGTCGGACAAAAAAAATTTCTTCAGAATGTAATGATATTTTTCATTAAAACTTTTTTTATGTCGATTCTGGAAAATGGCGTTTGTGTCCTTTCTTAGTGCCACCCTTCAAATGAGGGATCGTTTTGTCGAAATCTTAGATAATTGCATAATAAAGATTAAAATATAACGTAATTGCTATTGAAAAAAATCCTGTGATTTTAATACTTTCTGTTAAAGAGTAAACATTTGAATATATATGTATTGTGTAACAGTATGCTATTATCGTATAAAGTTCTAATAATTATGTTTTTATTTAAAATTCTCGCACTCCTGTACGAACTTTCGTCATAAAAAATTATTTTTCAAGGGATCTACAAACATTTATAGCTTTAATGAAATGTTATTTGAAGTATATATTCTGGCAAGTGTTGTTGGTGCGTTCAGAACTGTTTGTCATGCTCATCTCATAACAAGAACGATTTTACTGAAAATTATTCAGTATTCAAAAATAAATGAAACGTTCGTCTGGAAATATTTTTCCCTTCAGGAAATTATTAGTTGTTCTATCGAATATAACCATTTTTATTTTTGTATTTTTATAAAATATACAATATGTATACAATAAAAAATGAAATGATGAATATAAGAATTATAGCTTCTACTTAGCAGACAACTATGAATTCATGCTTTAAAATATCAATATAATAATAGTTTAGCCTTACGCTCTTTTTCTTGTAGCACAAGAAAACACGCAACTTCACGCTTTTTCGAAAGAAAGTTCTAACTGGGAGTTCTGAGTTAAAGCTCACTAAACATTCAGTTGAGCGTTTATGTTTCATTTTTGTTAATAATTACTTGAGAAATTACCCCGATGCCCAGGTGAGAGCAGAGTGTCCTTACTCTTGGTTATTTGTGGCACGATCAAAAGAGAATTTGGCGGCGTTGCTGAAACTGTGGATGTTTGTGGCGAAGTGGCCAGTGTCAAATTCGGCAACGATTGACCCAGTCCTGAATATGCAGGAACCTGGACACTCAAGGTATTCGGTGTTGGTGATTTGCTCAACAAGGATCTCCTGCTTGAAAATAAAAAAAGATGCATTTTTATTCATTGAGTACTATTTCATTTTTGAACACTGTTGAATTGTGTTTATTTTAAAATTAGCTTTATTATATTTGACCGTAAATTGCAGAAAAAGTCGATTATCCTCTATTTTTTTTAACCCACTAATTTTACGAATTTTTTCCATGCTAAACTCGAATCTAACCGAAGAGGGTCGCTCTCTAAAACGTTTCATGGTAGTTTCAGCATCTCTAACCCCCTTTCCCCTCCCCCTCCCTTGCATCAATAATCATTGGAAAGGGGTCGGGAGTGCCTCCGAGTCAGAGAGGCCCCCGGAAAAGGGGTTTGGCGTATGTGTGGGGAGATGTGGCCCTCATTCCTCCCTCCCATCTTTCCAAGTCCCCTGATTGAAAATGCACACCACGAAAATCGGGGCCAAAATTCGAGGACCCTCACTTCTTTTTATTGCAACTCGCTGAAAAAATCTCTGAATTGTTTATAGAGAGCATTTGGAAGATATTTTGAATATTTTTGACTTTAATCAGTGTTGGCACGTGGGCGGCATAGCGAGACAAGTGGTAGGAAAAAGTGCCCTTTCGACGGCAATAGTAACTCCAGAAGTAAACTGAATCCCCTGAATAGATGTGACAACAGATTTACTATTGTCATAGAAAGGGTACTTTTTCCGACCACTTGTCCTGCTGTGTTGCCCACGTGCCAACAGTGATTAAAGTCAGAAATATTCAAAATCTTATTTCTTGCGTAACAATCATTTTATCTTGAATTTAATTATTGTACTGCACATTTGGAGCCATTAAATGGCGTCCTATTTTCATTCGTTCTCAAGATAGAGTATTCGTAAATAAATCCCCGTAAAAAGTAAATTATTGAATATTTCAGAATTTTAAAAAAATGTGCATTTAAGAATGTTGAAAGAATATCTGTGAAGTTTTCAGATTTTTCCGACCGCTTTCTGGAAACAGGTGAAAATCGACGCTTGAAAAAGGAGTCCGAAAAACCCTGTTTTTTGGGATATTTTGCCCACTAGCTATTTACAAAAAATTGTTCAGGGTAAAAGTGATGATATCGTTGAATTACAATGAAAAGCAATGGAAAGAAGTGAGGGTGCAATGAACAGAAGTGAGGGACCTCGACTTTTGGCATCGACTTTAGGGAGAGTGATTTTTATTGAGGCCCCAGCAAAAGGGGCCTGTGAGTCGGGGGGGGGGAGGGGTGAATGCAACCAACATCCCTCTTCTCACTCACGCCGAATCTCTTTTCCAAGGTTAAAAAGAAAACATTGCATAAGTGAGGTTTAACTAAGGCCGTGGCTACGGATACCGAAAGTTTGGTACAAATAACCGGATTTTTTCGTTACAAGTAAAGCTGGGAAAGAGACTTTTTGTACCGTACGAGGGCTGTTTGATAAGTCAGTGACTTTTTGAATTTGTGTGCGCAGTAACTTCAAGTGCACCACTGATCCCGTCAACGCCATCTATGAATAGACTACTGTTAAGTTTTGAGCAAGCTGGGTCATTTATTTTGTGTTTGATAGCCATTGAAAGGAGAGAACCTCGTAAATGTTAACGAAAATAGAAAAAAGTGAATTTTGTGTGCTGATTAAGCATTATTTTGGCGTAAAAAACCATCACTGAAACCAAGTTAAAGGCTTGATAAATAATATGGGAACTCTGCACCATCAATTTTAATTGTTAAGAAGTGGTTTACTGAGTTCCGTTGTGGTCATACCAGCACAAGTGACGCCAAACGTTCAGGTCGCCCAAAAGAGGTCATCACGCCACTGTTGCTACCCTCGTGTCAAGGCCGGAATTGTAAAAATTCGATGTCACAGTTATAAGACATCTCAAAAGGATTCCAGCACCAACCACGCCAAATACGATGTTTAACCACCTTCAGCAAACCAAGAAGAAACCAGCATCGAAATCGAACATCCTTCAACGATCCAGAGCTTTACAACAAGCATGAGTAACTCTGCTTGTGAGAAGACACCTGACGTATCACCTAGAACTGCGGTCTTAACACCTCCGCACACTTATACAACGACAACAAAGTCAACGATTCTACTACCTACGGAAACGCTGCAGCCATTCTAAAAATGAAGCTTATGTATACTGTGTGCTTGTGTGTGTGAATGGAATAGAAATGTCGTCCTTTCGCTAGAGACATAAGCTTTTTCCAACAAACCGGAAGAAAGAAGATAAAAAGATAAATCTTCAAAATAAGGAGCCTTTTGTGCAACCGTCTTCTGCCTATGTTTAGCTTGCAAAATAAAAATAAAAAAAAAGGAAAAGAAAAATTGAGCATGTCAAACAAAAAATTTGTCCTGATAATTCACTAACACATGCTCAAACCTTTTTTTTTGTTTGAATGTAAGACTACACAATTTTAATTAAATTGGTTAGCAAAGAGAAAGAGCGGCCCTGCGCACAGAAGGGCGTTAATCCTGGCAGAATAATTTTTGTGTAAGTGACGCTTTGGAGATTTAGAATCTAGGATCTTCCGAAATTTAAATTTTAAATTTCCCGAACTAAAATTCTCAAAATGCTAAATCTTTGTTAAATTATATATGATCAGACTACTAAATGATTTCTAATTTAAAAGAAATTTTGTTTTGAAATTAAAATCGAATTCAAAGACTATGAATTCTGAGAAAAGAAACTTATTACTAAGGAATTTGGGAAGGAAGTAACTGCCAGGGAGAAACTAGTCCGCTGAGAGGCAGCTAAAAGTGGTGATTAAACCAAGTCAATTCATGAAGGGCAAAAGAGTCCCTCTCAACTGACTATCCCCTACTCCCTCTATCAATTATTATAAAAGAATATTTAATGAAGGTAAAATAAGGACTCGGTCATGGGATGCATGTAGTTGCGCTGTAAAATAAAAGAGTTACAGACCATTATCAACTAGACTCCCGGAACGCTCAATATTGACATAAAATCAAATTCCCACTTGCAATAGCCCAATAACCCCGTTTGAGGTAGGCCTTTTTTTGGAGATCACAGGAATACTCCTGGAACCACTTAGCCCGAGTATAGGGCCGCCACTCCGCCACCTTAAAAGGGCCATCAAATGGCCATACACCCAAGGACCCATCGAAGGGCTACATATTTATGGCTAGTTCCCTTATGGGCACTGCTGCCCACGAGGGATACACAATAGTGAACCTGAAAGGAAAAAGGAATTGAGGAATCATGAAATTTATGGATTCAGTTTAGAATTTTGAAGCTGGAACAATGTCAAGGTATTAAAAATTAAATATTTAAAAATTAGAATTGCAAAATTCGGGTCATTTCAAATTCAGAAAAAAGGAAATTCTGGAATTTCAAACTGTTATTACATAACCAATTTATAACTAAGCATTAAAGCGCAAGTTTCTACAATTCAAAAGTTTGTATAATTTTTATTACCAACTTTTTACTTTGTTGTAAGAATCTAAAAGGTATTGCAAAAAACTACAGAATTTTACATTCTCTACTTTTAGAATTCGCTTCAACGTTTTTGACTTGTACTTTACTGTCAATTTGGGTAGCATATGTAATATTGTATAAATTTCAACAAGGGACTACAATAAAAAAAAGGGGAATTATTACACTTTTACCAAGAACTTTCCCTATTATAATAAATCACATCGAACTGTAGTTCGATTATTGAAAATTGGACAATAATCGATTTTACAAGACGATTCTGAATCTGTTCGAAATTAAGCAAGTTACAGATTTTGACGTTAGAAGTGGAAAATTTTTTATTTGAAATCCTCAGTAGTTAAACAATTGTAAACGTTCTATTTAAACTTTACAAACTATTTTTAATTTTTAAATAATTGCAATAGATAGATATATAATTAAACGCTCTCATTTAATTCGAAATCCTATCCAGATATTATTTTAATCTAAAATATTCCATTTTTAGCCATTTAATTTGAAATTTTTAATTAAGGATGATATTTCTTTCAATATTCAGCAATATTTTACCTTTAATTTAAAAATGAGCTATTATAAATAAAATGTTAAAAACTGAATTATTTGAAATAGAAAGCCTTGCAACGTTAATATTTCAGAGCGTTAAACCTTGAACGTTACAATTTTAATTGTTCTATTTATCAAAATTTTATTACTTGAGTGAAATTATTAAATTTTGATGCATATATAGCAATTAACCGATTATCAATTTGAAGAAAAAAATCGAGTTAGTTTAAGAGATATTTACAAGTTTTGAGAAGATCAAAACTTAGTTTAAAACTCGAAAAGATTTCGAAAAATAAGAAGAAGAAAAAACTAAATTTAGATTTTTGAAGATTTTGAAATAAAAACTTGAAGTTTTTAAGAATCTTTAAAGGTTTTAAGAAAATCAAAAAATAAATCTTGAGGTTGCTAGGGAAAGTCAAAATGATTTATATTTTGAAAAATTAATTAACTTAAAAAGATTTCAAAACAAATTTTAATGTATGAAATGATGTTTCTAACCTAAAATTTCTTAAAATAAAAATAATTCAGCAACTAATTTAAGAAGTGTTCAATTTATAAAAAAATGCAATCGATTAAATATATTTTTTTTACGTTTTTGGCTTAAAATTGCCCAAAATGATTTGCAGCCCAGTTTCTATTACTTCGAATGGAAAAACGTTCAGCTTTAGAGCCGAATTTTGAGTTAATTAACCCTGAAAAATTCTTTTGCAAACTGGGAAAAAATTGGGAAATCAACCCGAAATTCAACCAATTTAATTTTAATTGCTAAATTTAATAGATGCAAGCATAAATGATTTAGGCATAATATTTGGCGGTGATCTTACTTTTACAGAACAGTTTAGCAGTGCGGTCCTTAATGCAGGAAGTTTGTCATGACATTTTGAATGTGCAGAAGAGCCTTTGGTTTGTCGTCGGGTCTAGGGTCTAGGACATATGGAAAGCAAATGGTAACCCGCTGCTTCAAGAAAAAATATGGTACACAGACGGCTGTAAAAGAGTGGGAGTGTCAGGAGCAGGAATATTCATGATAGCACGGGAAGGAGGCAGATAGAGATCCCGCTTGGACGGCATTTCACCGTTGTTCAGGCGGAGGTCTTGGCCGTGCTTCACTGTGCTGAGACATTAACTGCACTTGGGAAACCAGACATAACAGAAAGCTTTTCAAGGTAGCTGAGATTAAAATTTGATGCAAAATAACGAACAAATATTAGAGTTACCAAGATAGATAAATTTTTTTTTTAAATTCCAAGGAGATGTGCACTGAGATTTCACGCGCTTGTTTGAGACGCGAGGGATACACAACTCCTGCAATCGGTGTACAAAGTTCATGGCAAGCACTCTACTTTCACATTACAATCACTGCTTACATTCTCATCCTAATGAGAAGGTATTAGTTTTATGTAAAGTTTGACTTCGTCGGTTTTTATCGGTCGGTTTTCAGACGCCCTGACTAAAAAAAAAACGATTTTCATAAAGGTGTCTGACTGTCTGTTTCTGTATCCTGTAGTCTGTAGTACCATGCAGGCACGATAACTCTCAAAAGATTGAGCAGATTGGATTGTGCATTGGGACACTTGTTGAAGGCCTGAAAAGAAAGAACGAGTTCATTAATCAGCTATTTTGGATGAAAATTCAAAAAGTGAGCACATTTTGAAAATTTCTTAGCCTACTTTCTTCAAGATTTAAAAATTCTATGAACGGTTGATTGTAGTACTCAAAAATGAAAACAATTTGTTCTGATGACATTTTCCAACCAAAAAAAAAAATCAGGGTTATAGGATATAAGGATAAAAGAGAAAAAATTAAATTTTTGTAAAAACGACACAAGAGATGAAAAAAATCCTGAATATGTCACCCGCCAGTCTGCATGATTTGAAATTGATTTTGTGTATTATAAACTATTATAATTAATCATTAGAAATGACAAATATTTTCTATTACATAAAACGTATTAACGCAATCTACCGTGACATATATAGTGATTTCAATATACGCTTATCTCTCTAAGTATGAAACTAGAAAACAAAATATTACATTTTTATAGGCTATCATAGGCTAATTTTCGAATTTGTCGTTTTATTTGGAGCTTTTCATGATTCGTGATCCCCGGAGGAACCATCATTTTCGGAAAGGTTTTCTTTATCTCCTCTAGTATTTCATTTTTGGAATGAGCTTTGTATTCCGTGCCTTTGAACTATCAACACCCTTGAGCTGCCTTTACAAAAGAAATGAAAGAATTATTAAAATTGTGTTTAAGTGCTATAAATAATTTCATCAAATTTATTGAGTAAGAGATTATACTTACGATAAAAAATGTTTGACACCCTGGTGTCGCTGAATATTAAACTACTTTCGCCTCTTACCCACGTAAATTGGCATCCCAATTTGTCGGTCATCATCTCTTTCAGACCATAGTTTTAAAACTCCCTCAACTTAGAACCACCCAACTGAACCAAATGTCTGCATTGAAACAAAATGATTATTTTTAATTAATTTTCGATAAAATGCAAGTGTAAATGAGGGTCGAGGGTACATAACATAAGAAATCCATTTACTGCAAAAAAGAAGTCGCTTAATTTAACTTCAAATAACTGTCTAAAAGAATAAACTTGAAAATTTTTAGTTTCAATATGTGACATAAAAATGGTTGCAAGTTTGAAGTTCTGCTCTTTAAATAATAATAGCAAGGAAAAAGGAAACATTTGAATAAATTAAGGAATTTTCAAAATAAATTGTTGGTGTTGAAAAGCCAACTAAAATTTTTTTGGCATGAAAATTCAACTATTCTTTTGTTATTGAATCATTGTCTTTTTGAATTAAAAATCCATCTGTTTTAGTAGAAATTTCAGCTTTCTAGGCTGAAAATGAGACTATTTGGTTGGAAATTTAAATGTTTTGCGGAAAATTCAAGTATTTTTATAGAAACTTAACTTTTTGTTTAAAATTCATAATTTGGTTTTGGAAGAGTCAACTAAAATCTTTGGTTCATAATTATTTTTTTATTTCGAAACTGTACTTTCTCCAATTTTTCAAATTCATCTTTTATAGCTAAAAATTCTCCTATTTGTTAGAAAAATAATCTTCTTTGTTTTAAATTTCATATTTTTTAGGTAATAATGCAACAGTTCCGCTAGAAATTAATTTTTTTGCTGAAACTTTAATGTTTGTAGAAGATTCTCTTTTTTTTTCTTGAAGGTTTTCTTTACTGATGTGAAAACCAGGTAGTGGTTTCATCATGCTTCCAGATATATTATTTGCTTCAGTCATATTTTTTTTATTAAACTCTTCAAGAATAAGCTTATTATGTTCAATTATTTGGGTATTTTGCTCCTTCAAACGCCTGGAAAATATATACCAGTTTTATTCAAGTACTCAACGAATTTAAATAGAATTATAGAATGGAATTATATAAAATTATATAAGAAATCAAGGAAAATATTCTCATTGTTAACTGTAACTAATTTTGAAATAGAACTGAAGGCGAACTTTTAGACAGAAATATTTCAGGTAAAATTTTTTTATTGAACAGTAGTTACTTAGTTTTATGTTTTTTCTTTCTCTTTAGGTAAAAGTTACAATTCCTTTTTAATCCAAATGTAGTACAAAGAATGATAGGGAAATAAACAAAATAAGCCCAAAATGATTAAAATTAAATGAGAATATGCAACTTTTATCTACAGAAAAAGCAAATACATAAAACGTTAAATAAGTAATGTTAAATGAACAATTTTTAAGTGTAATATTTCTGTCTAAAGTTCGTCGTTAGTTCTTTTCTGAAATTAGTTGCAATTAACAATTGGAATATTTTCTCTAATTTTATAAATTATTTTGTACAATGTTCTTTTTTGTCGTTTATTTTTTAATTTTATTAAACCATTTATGAATCTATAACTTACTGAAGTACAAATACCGAATGCGAAGCACGAGTTCCAAGAGACGCGCGCTATTTTTATGCTGAACACAAATCTGGCCGAAAAAAGTATCGCTCTCTTACCGTTTTCGAGATATCTAGCATTTCACTCTCGAGAATGTAAATTTTCTTCTGTGTTTGAAATACACTGATGTGTATAGGGGTACTTTCGAATTCGAAACGGTTCCGACTGGGGGGTATTTACGGCTCGTAAGCACACTCGACCCGTTTCCTACGGTTTTTGGTGGGGGCGTGGTATGAGAAAACTGGAAAAGGGGTCGGGTGGATTGAAATTCGAAACGATCCTGGCTGGGGGGCATTTACGACTCGTAAGACCTCGACCCCTTTTCCAACTGTTCCACAAGCCCCACTAAACCAAATATGCCCCCCCCCCCCCACTAAGAGTCGCAAATGCCCCCAGTCGGGATCGTTTCGAATTTAAAGGCACCCCGACCTCTTTTTCAACCCCCGATACACACCAGTGTATTTCACCAAATATAGAAAAACATCGACATTTTCGAGAGTAAAAAGCTTGATATTTCGAAAACAGTAAGAGAGCGACACTTTTTTCGGTCAGATTCATGTTCACCATGAAAAAATACATAAAATATGTGAGTTTAAACAAAATCGAAGGTGATGATCTTTTATGCAGTTTTACCGTTATTTGTTCTCCAAGATTTCAAGGTGGATTTTGTAAACTTTTTATATTTCAAATATATTATGTACTTATTATTATTTACTCATTATATACTTTATTATTATTTTATATTATTATACAGGGTGTCCCAGTACTCAAGTTACATTTTTATGTTTTTAAATTCCTCATAAAAAATTGATTCGAAAATAATAATAATTTGTTCTAAAGTTAATAATTAACGAGTAATTAACAATTAAAGATTAACCAATCAGAAGCACACGATAGATGGACGACAGTTCATGTGTCATTGACGAGAGTGTGCGCAAAAAAGCAGAGGCCGTGTAATTTCAGATTTGTAGGAGGTTGTGAATGTCAGTGGTACAACTTCACATGGCAACTGCGCGACGAGATATTAAATCTTAGAAAATATATATTCCTTTAGAATACACGTTAAGTTATTTTAACTTCCTTCGAGTATTGTGAATTCTGTAGAATTCACTTGTACTTCTTTGAATTCTTTTAAATTCTCTTGAAATCTTTACAATACATCATGCATTATTTTGAATTTCTGTAAGTCTTCTGAAATCTTCTGAATTTTCTAAATTCTTCTGCATTCTTCTGAATTATCTGGAATATTTTGCATTCTCCGAATTCTTTTTTATTTTCTAAATTCCTTTGAATTCTGTGAATTCTTTCGCACTCTTTGAATCCGTTCGCAGTCCGTGAATTCTTCTGAATTCTTCGCAATTCTTCTAAATTCCTTAAATTCTTCTCAATTATTCTGAATTCTCTGAATTTTTTTACTTCAGAATGCAGGTTGAATTATTTTAACTTTCTTCGAGTATTTTGAATTCTGTAGAATTCAAACGAATTCTTAGAATTCACTTGTACTTCTTTGAATTCTATTAAAGTTTTTTTTAATTCTCTTTAAATCTGTGCAATACACCATGAAATATTTTGAAATTTTTCGAGACTTCTGAATTCTCCTAAATTCTTCTGAATTTACTGAATTCTTTTAAATTCTCTGAATTCTATTGAATTTTCTGAATTCTTCTCAATTCTCTAAATACTTCTAAACTCTCTGAATTATTCTAAATTCTTTGAATTATTCTAAATTCCTCAACTTCTTTTACTTTATAATGCAGGTTGAATTATTTTAACTTCCTTCAAGTGTTTTTAATTCTATAGAATTCAAATGAATTCTTAGAATTCACTTGTACTTCTTTGAATTCTTTTAAAGTTTTTTTTTTAATTTTCTTGAAATCTCTATAATACACCATGATTTATTTTGAAATTCTCCAAGTCTTCTAAATTCTTCTGAATTCACTGAATTTTCTGAATTCTTTTGAAATTCTCTGAATTCTTATAAAATTCTCAGAATTCTTTTGTATCATCGGAAGTCTTTTGAATTAGCTTAATTCTTCGAAAACTCTCGTCAATGACACATGAACTGTCGTCCGCCTATCGTGTGCTTCTGATTGGTTAATCTTTAATTGTTAATTACTCGTTAATTATTAACTTTAGAACAAATTACTATTATTTTCGAATCAATTTTTTATGAGGAATTTAAAAACATAAAAATGTACCTTAAGTACTGGGACACCCTGTATAATAATAATAAATAATAATAAAGTATATAATAAGTATATAATAATAAGTACATAATATATTTGAAATATAAAAAGTTTACAAAATCCACCTTCAAATCTCGGAGAACAAATAACGGTAAAACTGCATAAAAGATCATCACCTTCGATTTTGTTTAAACTCACATATTTGATGTATTTTTTCATGGTGAACATGAATCTGGCCGAAAAAAGTGTCGCCCTCTTACTGTTTTCGAAATATCAAGCTTTTTACTCTCAAAAATGTCGATGTTTTTCTATATTTGGTGAAATACACTGGTGTGTATCGGGGGTTGAAAAGGGTCGGGGTGCCTTTAAATTCGAAACGATCCCGACTGGGGGCATTTACGACTCGTAGTGTGGGGGGGGGCATATATGGTTCAGTGGAGCTTGTGGAACAGCTGGAAAAGGGGTCGAGGTCTTACGAGTCGTAAATGCCCCCCAGTCAGGATCGTTTCGAATTTCAAGCCACCCGACCCCTTTTCCAGTTTTCCCATACCACGCCCCCACCAAAAACCGTCGGAAACAGGTCGAGTGTGCTTACGAGCCGTAAATGCCCCCCAGTCGGAACCGTTTCGAATTCGAAAGTACCCCGATACACATCAGTGTATTTCAAACACAGAAGAAAATTTACATTCTCGAGAGTGAAAAGCTAGATATCCCGAAAACGGTAAGAGAGCGATACTTTTTTCGGCCAGATTTGTGTTCAGCATAAAAATAGCGCGTGTCTCTTGGAATTCGTGCTTCGCACTCGGTATTTGTAATTGTCTGCCGCTGGCATAGCAGTGGTGACTGTACGTATACACTCATACTACGAATTCTAAGCCAGTAGCGCACTGAAATGTTCACCTGCGAGCCCGTGAAATTTTTTCAACCTAGCATGGCTCGACGGCGCCCTGCGGGACTCCACTATTTGTACGGGGATGGGACTTGCATGCAACCTTATTTTTTTTCAATATTGCATATATACATATTCAAAACTTATAAATTCAGAATCTACGGGCTTCGACGATTTCAGATACCTAAAAATATTTCAAAAAAGTTTAAAATTAGGATAAATATGATGTATCTCGTAAAGAGAAAGAGACAGACAACATCTTCAGATTCACCTTCAGAGTCACTTAGTGTACATATAAGTATTAATAATTAAATGTAAGTGAAAAGAGAATGTGTAGAAATAAATAATATAAATAACCTGGGAAATATTAAAGGTATTAGGTTCTATCGCATTTTATTCTTGGAACCCTAATAAAAGAATTATCCTTCAAACCCAAGTTCTGACGATTTCTGAACATTTTCTCACGATTTCTGACTTTTCCTGACGATTTTCGCCGAGAAACATAACAAAAGTGGTCAGAGATGGCCAGAAGTTCTGAATTTTTTCTTATTCCTGACTTTTTTTTAGTATCCTCATCAGGTTAATTTACATCTAATGTGCTTCGTCCTTTGTTCCTCCATGGTTGTCAAGATGATCTATTTTTCGTTTGAAAAAATACACAATTTTTAGCCAATGTGTGAAATGTGATTATGGACAGATGTTATTCCAATTTTTTTTTATGTCCGGGAAGTAATGAATAGAATGTTTAAAAATGGAAAAAATAAAGCTTTTTTTCTATTTCTTACGACTCATTCAGACTTTGTTTTTATACGTAATCAATGCAATTAAAATTAGCCTGATGAGGATGGCGGTCCGATATCGAAACGTCGCATCGATTACGTATAGCAATACAGTCTGGAAGATTTGTAAGAATGAATAGAAAAAAAGTTACATATTTTTGCATTTCTAAACATTCTATTCATTACTTCCCGGACGTAAAAAAACTTGGGATAACATCTGTCCATAATCACATTTCACACATTGACTAAAAATTGTGTATTTCATCAAATGAAAAATGTAGCATCATGCCATCTATACGTGGAAAACTGACGGGAAAGATAACTTTCAAAAAAGATCAGAATTTTTCTCCTAACCTGAATATTTGAAGGGTGGCATTCCGAAAGGATATAAACACCATTTTGAATATTTTTCAGGAGAGACAAAAACGTTCCCAAAAATTGAGTTTTCAATTCAAGAAAAAGGTTTGAAACGTACATCAAAGATACAATAATGCTGATTTGAAACGTGAAAGTCTGGACTGAAAAATGTCATCAAGTTCCGCGAAAATAGAGCTAGAATTTTATTTTTGGTTCTAGACGCACGTACGTTTTTTTCAATTTTGGACGATGGTTAAAAATCCTATTGTCACTTTAGAAAAAAAAAGCAAATTTACACCCAAAATACTACAGTGCTAAATTGAGAAGTAAAAATTTTCATTGAAATTTTTACATTCTCATCAGAGAAGATATTAAATTTGTTTAAAATTATCCGAGTTGTAGTATTTTCAAAATTCAAAAAAATCAAAGGAAAACGCAAATTTTAAGCCGAACAACGCACGAAAAAAAGCACATGAAAAAGAGTCAAGAGAAGCGAAAGGTTCATTTTTTAAAGTCTTACAAGATTATAATAACAACTTTTTTAATTTTCCTCAAAAATCAAAAATTCAAATTTTCATCGCACAAAAAATAATGAAATATCAACAATGTCATTTTTCGGTCAAACTATGCAAGATACGGAAAAATATTAGCAGACAAAAATTGTGCACCCAAAAAAGATCTACAAATTCCTTGTGAATCGCTTTTTGATAAGACGCGTAGTTTTTATTTGATTCATAAAAAACAACATTAAAAATAAAAAAAATTAAACTCTCTAAATCTGAATCAGTTAAAAGTCACTAATTATCAGTGAAATCTCACTGATTCAAATAGCTAATATCCGGTCACTGGCAACCAGTGAAAAGTTACTTATTCATAGGGTGACCAGATGCCCAAGTGGAAAAAGGAGGACAACACCTCGCCACCCCCCTATAATAAGACAAAAATTTAAAAAAATTTTGTAATAAAATTTTTTATGAAATAATAATTTATTAAAAATTAATATTTTTTTAAAGTTTATTTGCTGAACGTCCAAAAAACGTCCTAAGTCAGGACAAGAAACTTCCAATGTGTAGTTCTTTACTGCACACTTTAACAAAAAGGCACATCCATATAGCATTTACTATTTAATCACAGAAGTACATGCCAAGAGATAATGCCTAAATAAGTTTATACCAATCCCAAAATAATTTTTACATGGCAAAATTTCATGCTCAAAAAATCCAATTTTAATATTAGAAATAATTGTTTATTAAAAATTGTGTGCATGAAGAAAGTAGAAGAAAAAACGAGGATAAAGAGTAAAAGTAAATAATAAAGTAATATTAGTATCATATATTAGTAATAAAGTCTATATTGTCACTGTTTGCTCCAGTGGCTGAACAGTTTGCTTGCTTTGGCTTTATTGTTAACATAAAAAATGCTGGAAGTCGAAAAAAGATAAATATACGCACCCTTAGTAGCGAGAGAAAGATTTGTGTTGCAAACATTACATTTTGCTATCGTATCATCCTCAGAAGTATTGCTAAAGCATGCATATTTTGGGTTCTCACTAATTTTATCCGAGAAGGTGCACTTCCTTTTAGGCATGGTGAAAACAGAAAATTAAAAATAATCACTGCCACTGATAATCACTGTTCACCATCACTGATACTTGATTGTTGCAAGTAAAATCCGTGAGTAAAATCAACAAGTAACACCAACGACCATTTTTTATCGCGCCCACATGGTGACGAATTGTGCGGGTACTGTACCGTGTGGGGATTGTAGAGACCTACATACCCAGCGCTTCTCATACTGAGTTTCCCGTCTATGTAACTAACGGTGTTCCGCGCCCAGCCTTAGGTACCTACAGCTGGAAGCCAGCCATAGGTCTTCACGAGCAAGCCATTGTCGTGACCAACGAATCAAGTACGCACTCTCATAGGAATCTCTCTGTCTCGTTTTTCTGGAATCTCCAGCTGGAAGCCAGCCAAAGGCTGCCCGCAAGAAGCTTCTCCGTCACCCTCTTCGGAGGACGTATCGTAACTTAAAATACGAACACCGACTCTGTAAGAAAACATCATGGTAAGAAGATCTTAAATAAAAAACAAACTAAAAAGAAACTCAAATATTTATTTTTTTTTATTTAAATTCTCCCCACCCCCCTCTTTTCTCTGCTAACGCGCCAGCTGGCAAACCAGCTTGCCCGTTTCCGCCGAGACAGCTGGCATACCAGCCCTCTCGGCCGAATCGCTATATATCGTTATTGCTATATCTTTCTATCTTACGAGATAGACACATCACACCCTCCTTCCACCTCCCTCGACATCTATCCTCTCACTCTCTTCACTAGTAATCAGCAAATCACTTCCATACGCTATCTCTTTCTATCTTATGAGATAGACACATCACACCCTCCTTGCACATCCCTCTATATCTATTCATTATGCGTCCATCCTTTACAAACATGGCAAGATTCACTCTCACTCCCTTCTATGATTCCCCTACCTCTGCTATGTCTTGTTACCTAATGAGATAATTCCTTCTCTTTCTATCTTACTAGATAAAAATCCATTATCCCTGAAGACTATCCTTCTTACTATCAACCTACAATTACCATCCAAAAGTAAGGAGCATATCAGAGCAATTGAATTAAATTCTTTTGATAATATAGGGTATACGTTCTGAGATAAAAATACTAGAGAATGAGCGATATAGTGTAAGAAATTAAAAAAAAAACTACACAGTTCTCAACCTTCCCTACGAAAAGGCTCAAGTAAGTGATTATTAATAATTGTATAAATCATCGCGAATAATCTTTGAGAAAAAATATTAATTATAAATAAAATAAAATATTAACTGCAACAAATTATAACTTTTTACGAGTTACGGAGAAGAAAATTGTTCAAGCAAATGAAAATTGTTTAGAAAATTGCTGAATATCCTTACGAAAAATATTGCTCTCGACATCCATTGATTGTTTCATTAAATGCAGAAAGTAACAACTTTTCACGCGTAACTGGGAGACAAATTGTTTAAACCCGTAAAAATGGTTTAAATAATTACGAAATATCCTCAAAATATACATTACTTTTAACATTCATCAATTGTGTCATAAATTCAAAAAAAAAATAATAACTTTTTACGATTTTCAGGAGAAAAGTGGTTTATATAATTACCACATATATTGAGAAAGTACTACTTTCGGCATTCACCAACTTTATATCCTTTATAATAAAAGATCATAACTTTTCACGATTTACAGGAGGAAAAATTGTTAAAACAAATGATAATTTTCGAAACAATTCAAAATTATTTAAAGATTACTTGGAAACTCGTTACTTAATTATGAGCAAACTGTTAAAATTACGGAATTTCGACCACCGTGATACAATGCCGTCGGAAATTGTGCGCACGACTCTTGTGAGCCATATTAAAAATCACTGCCGACTTCGAACCACGATACTTCGGTGAAAAAAAGAGATAGGGCATTTTCTAAAAAAACAGTTGGAAAGCTTATCAAATTTCACGTCTAGTGCTACCCAACAAATATTTTTTTGACGTTCTGAAAATGATACAGCGCGTAAGAAGTTTAAAAACAAAATTCACGATTTTCTCAAATTTTCTACCTCAACTTCAACTTCTAGCACGACCTAGGGAAATTTTTTCAAAAACCTTGAAATCATACGACATCGAGCCTGAAATCTTATCTTTAATTTAAGCCAAGAAAAGTTAAAAAATCTTCATGCGTACCCCAGATATGATTAAAAATGTTAAATCGTATCTGAGCTCTATTACTCACCATTGACAGAATTACTGTACAATTGAGCTCAGATACGATTGAACATTTTTAATCATATCTCGGGTACCCATGAAGATTTTTCAAGTTTTCTTGGCTTAAATTTAAGATAAGGTTTCAGGCTCGATGTCGTATAATTTTAAGGTTTTTGAAAAAATTTCCCTAGGTCGTGTTGGAAGTTGAAATTGAGGTAGAAAATTTGAGAAAATCGTGAATTTTGTTTTTAAACTTCTCATGTGCTGTATTATTTTCAGAAGGTCGAAAAAATATTTGCTGCATAGCCCTAGACGTGAAATTTCATAAGCTTTCCAACTGTTTCTTCCAAAGTGCCCCATCTCTTTTTCTCATCGAAATACCGTGGTTCGAAGTCAGCCGTGATTTTCAACAGCGCTCACAAGAGTCGTGCGCACAATTTCCTACGGTAGTGTATATATGTTTATATTATTCATTATTGTCCTAGTTTGCTTCGGACAATTCGAGTCTTACATTTATTTCCTCTTCATCCATCGATGCGTTGTCGGTAGGTGCCGCTACAAATAATTCCTCCGATGTACCTTCTGGGACACTGGAAGATTCTGCCTCAGCCTCAGTTTCCTGTTCTTCAGGAATTTCTCCTTCATCTTCTGTTCGTCCTGCCTCAGTAGGTCTTGCCTCTTCCTCATCAGTGAGCTCTGAAAAAAATCAAAATTTAAATTAAAAAATTGTTAAAAGACAAAATTGACCTCATACAAAAAAAAAGAATGTAGTAAAAAAAATACCTACTTCCCATCTTTTTCCACGCTTTTCACACGTCGTGAATGTAGTGCGAAATGTAGTCAGGCACTCTTTGCAGGTTTTGGGCCGTTTCCTCTGCCGTTTATTTTTCCTTCGACACCAATTTTCTACACAGGCTATATTGAAATAAAACAAATTATCGCTTTATTACAGAACAACTAAATTAGTAATTATGTATATATAACTTAATATACAAACCTTTGATTGCCAGGATCACTTCAGCATCCAGAGCGGACCTGGTCTGTTGGTTGCGCGTCCTGTTGGATTTGACTCCCTTGACGCTGTGTTTAATTATTTCTTCCTCTCCGAAATAGAAGAAACACGTAAAATTGTGCCGAATTCAATTTGTCAAAATTTCCTGATTCGATTTTTCATACATTTTTACGCTCTCATTCATAAGAGTGTAATGTAATCGTCCAAATTTTCGATCTATATTTTTGTACGGCTCTTTACGTTTCGTCATTCATAGGGTCCAAAAATCATAAAATTTTGTCGGTGTCTGTATGTCTGGGTGGTTACCTCAATGTTGCAGCCACGTACAGCATATTTCGAAGGGTTTGTCCAATGGAGTCAGTCTTTCATATACTTTTTTAGGATCCCAGGATGACTTTTCATCATGAAAAAAATACTTGCAAAGTATGCTAATAATATTTTGATTTCGATGAAAATTGAAAAAGTTATGTACTTTTCAACATTTGGAAAATTTTCAAAAAATAGAAGAAAAAAAAAAACATTTCTCGAATAGCTTAAGAAATTTCAGTCAACATTTTTACTAGATACAAAAGATATTTCGAAACTATCTCAATGAAATTTTTCGATCAGACCAAAATTCCAAAAAGTTAGACTTTCATTTAGAAATAAGTGAGTTTCAATCGTGATTTTTAGTTGATTTTAATCAGATTTACAAATTATCTGAATGATATTTTTCAATTAGACACAAATTAAAAATATTCTGGATAATCAGTTATCAAATAGAAAATCAGTATGAACTACAATTTTTGACATTGTTTCTCTTTAAGTTGATTTCAAAATGTTCAATATTTTGGAACATTTCCAAATAAAAAAAAATTTATTTTAAATGCCTAGTTATAAAACCTTCTCATTTTTAAGGCTTTAATTTGACAAATAATTTCCTTATTTTTTCATTCTTTTGAATTTATTCTGGAGGCAATTAATTTAAAACTGTTCAATTATCAATCCTTTAAATTAAAAATTATGCAACAATGAAGTCTTTCAATTTGATATTCTACTATTTCGAAAATTAAAAAAAAAGATTATTTTCCTCGTTTAAAATTGAAACCAAACAATTAAAAATATTTACATCTACAAGTATTAAAAACGAAACTGACTATCAATGTTTTCGAAAGTCAACATGAAATTGTGCAATTTTTATAGATTTAATAGTAAAACTGTCATGACATTTTTAATATTTGAAGGTACATTGTACAAAATTCTGAAATTTGAGAGTCGCGAGACAAAAAACAAATGGACAGAATGGACGAATGAATGGTAAATTATTCTGGGTATATAATTTTTTATGACCCATACATGTGTCTATGAAGCGGAGCTAAAGCTTTACTTTTTACTCCCTAGGGCAAGGCTCACCAAAAGGCAGTCAGTGACTGCAAATACTGACAGTGTCAATCGCGACACTAGGTCAAATAGGCCCGAGAACAGGCCCTCATAAATCTTGTCATTCGACTGCTCCCTAATTCTTCACGGTGAATTACTGTTTAAAATGAAAAAATGAAATGTGTTGTGAATTCAAGTAGAAAAAAATCAGACCCTTCGGTGTGACAATGAGCCGCAACGAGCTGTGACCGTAACCCTTTCCAGGATTCCTGGAAGCCGAAGAAAAAAAATGACAGAAAAAAGTGGTGGCAGTCATGCACTTGTCGTGTCAGTCAGCACCTGCTGAAAGTGGTGAGCTCTGTTCTAGGGGTAAGGAACTTCTCCATGGTAAATGGGGTTTTGGTGCTCCTCTTAGTCCCTTTCCTCTTTTTTCTCTTCATGTCTGGCATGGGAGACCCTGTCAGCAGCGATACTACAGCCAACATAGCCGTCAAAGTCTTGGGCAGTGTATTATTATTATTATGTGAGAAGTTGTAGGCTCCGGAAGCTACGATCATGGTTGCTTAAAGCAACCAATCCGGACGCAACTGGAACGTGTACGTCATCCTCTTCTGCTCCTTCTACCCTAGAAGGTAAGCAAGAACTGGAAATTTACGCGAGATAACATCGTGCAACACTGTTCCTCGGAGTCAGGTCTCTAGTCGCGGATGACCTTACGTGGCAGACGGGACAGTTGGAGATGAAGGTTTCACCTCTGGATACTTCTTCAGAGCTACCAATCTTTGTAGAATGTCATGAGGAACAGTGTTGACGGACCAGATGAAGGGATCCCAAAATAACAGCCTTTTGCATCCGGTTTGCGATGGAATGAGCCTGATGCTGGCAAGCCGGAATCTTGTTGAGTTGGCTAAAAAATAAAGCTTTCGTACCTCCAAGACAGCCGCTTATGAGAACTACAAGATGAACTATGAAGCCTGGGTACAGCCTGCTCAGCTCGAAAAGAAGTGCTTGATATTTCGTCCGTTTTTCTTCCTCCTTTGCTGGTGCCGAGAATTCAATGACGTAAGTGATATTGGTCTTCAGATCTTGGAGGACAATATCAGGCTTCGTAGCACTGATACGCTGAGTGGTGAAGAATGAGAAATTTCAGTAGATCTTACACTGATCATTCTCCACAACAGACTCGAGTTCCCCCTGGGCGTATGGCTAGACGGGCAATACATCAACACCATAGAAGTGCCTAAGATGGTAATATAACACTTTGAGATCCACATTTTGTCGCCCTATGTACCCATACCGTGCATACTTTGAGCATCCAGTGAGAACATGTTCAAGTGTTTCTGGCACTTGTTTGCACGATCGGTAGTTGGTATCGCCCACAGGTATATTAATTATGCGTTCGCGGTAAACTAAGGTGTCTATAACGCCGTCTTTAAAGGCAAAAAGAAATCCCTCAGTCTCCGATCTCAATCCAGCAGACTTGAGAAACATGTTGAAAAGACCTATCGAGAGCACGTATGATGTCGTAGAATTTACCATAAAGGGGCTTGTCAGAAAGTTCTCTTAGTAGAAGCGTATGACCTGCTTCGTGTACACGACTTTTGAGCACCGACGGTGTTAGTGATGCTAGGCTATGTCTAGTGTCGCTGGAATTAAATGGGAGGTCAAGCTCCGCTGCGGCCCTATCTACGGCACGGTATAGAAATGCTGCAAAATTGACGACTTCATGTTGATGTACGAGTCGCATAAGAGAATCTGCACTATTTAGAACTGAGCAGGCTGTAGCCAGAACATATGGACGGACAATGAACAGCCTGCAAATTCTGCAAGTGCTTCAGCTGACGGGGGCCCACACAATCGGTGTGTACACGGCTGATCAAATACCGAAAACTTGGAAACGTCCTGCTGCTATTATTATCAACACAGATGACCACACAAAACCTGGCTTGCATTGGGTCGCCATCTTCGTCGCCAGCTCAGAAAGAGGAATATACTTCGACAGTTACGGTTTACCGCCTCTTATTCCTAAACATCTTCATCGTTTACAAGGAAACTGTACCCTCTTCAGGTGGAATACGAAACTACTTCAGAGTGCCTCTTCGAACGTGTTTGGTCAGTTTTGCATTATGTTTCTGCATTGTATGTTTAGTGGGTATTCTTTGCGCGAGTTTAATGCACTTTTTACTGATGATCTCGTAAAAAATGATCAAATTGTGATGCGATTTTATAAAAAACTTTTGGCTAAACATAAACTGAGTTGTAAAAATATGCATCAGGAAGTGAAAATGGTGGCAGCGGCGGTAGTCACTGTGCATGCTCACAGCATAGCAGCAATCGTCTAGAATGTTGTGTACAGGCATGTTCGTCGAAATTTGCTACTTTTTATCTATTTTAATAAATGTTTCTTTCATCACATATAGGGTAGAATTATTATATATCATTTGCTTCATCGATTATCTCTTTGCTCTTTCATGCGAAAGAATATTGTGCCTACTCTCTCTGGCTAAGAAAGTATATTCTTTTGCATTTATTGTGTCTCTGTTTATGATGCTATGCAAACATTATTTTAAGCATTTGTCTTCCTCATAGGCTAAGAGATCTTTTTGTGGAATACATACATGTTCTAGATTTTCCTCTGCGTCTAAAGCCTCTTCTACTATATAAGTTGGTATCCCTAATTACTTATATTTGTGTTGCTTTATTCGCATATATGTCTGTCTGTCTCGAGTCGTATACATATTATTGTATCTCTATTTTAATCTTATATAAGTAACAATACATGCGCGTCTTTGGATCTAGAATTTTTTTGTTGAAAAAAATAAAATAAAATGGTGTAAAATTGAAAAAAAATATTGTTTTGATTTGAACAACCCTTTTCCAACCTGAATAGAATGTAAGATTACGATAACTAGTTTGCGCTGTAATTACTTCTCGCGTTTTCCAACTCGATAGCTTACATCCTCTACTCTTAGACTAACAGGGAGGGGGTGGGCCCCCTCCCTTTTGCGCGGTGGAACGTTTTCATTCATGAAAAATCGCAGGTTCGCACAGGGAGGGGTTGGCTTACTCCCCGTTTCCAACTCGGAATCATTCATTCGATCAATTAGGATAACAGACATTTTTTTCAGGCCCCACCCCCAAGGACCGCCTTTTCTAACAAGCCACGCCCCCATGCCCGCCATTTTGTTTTAGGCCCGCCCCTCGTCCATTCGGGAGAGACCACGCCCTCTCCCCTACCCTGCTCATCTTTCTGGCCACGCCTATTGACCAATCTGAGTCCGTCCTATGGCTCGGGTTATCTATTGACGGTGTTATAGACACCTTAATTTACCGCGAGGACATAATGAATGTACCTGTATGCGATACCAACCGCCGAACGAGCAAGCAAGAGCCAGAAACACTTATATATGTTCTCAGTCAATGCTATGGTGTGTTATGGTGAGAAGGTCACCAAGCTTTAGTAGCGTTGAATTAGATTGGAGATCATATGTTCCTATAATATAAAATTGAATTTTTGATTATTTTTTGTGCAATAAGAATGAGAATTTTCGATTTTTCAAGAAAATTCAAAAACTCGTTATGATAATCTTGTAGGGCGTGAAAAAGGAAACATTCATTGTCCTAAAAATTCTCAAAATCCGGTCACTTTTTAATTTTTATCCAAAATGGGTGGCTAACGAATTTGACCTTTAGTTCAGCAGACTCAAATAATATAACAAAGGCCAATCTAATTGGTCGAATCTTTCGAAAGTAATCGTGCTCACAGACAGACAGACAGACATACATACATGCAGGCAGACAGACAGAACCATTCGTGAAAACCTCTTTTTGGGTTCAGGGGGCTCAAAAAGTGGACATTTAACAAAAACCAGGTGGGGGGGGGTCACATATAACACAAATCTAATACCTTCTCTGAATGAGAATGTAAAAATACAAATTTTCAAGTAGCATGAGCATTAATAATGGTTATTTTACTGTCTCAATCGTTAGAAATAGTATTGAAAACATAAAAACAATTAAATATATTGAAAAACCACACACGAGACGAAAAAGAAATGAAATAAGCAAAGTTTTGATGAGAATGTGACCACTATTTGGGCAGATTTTTCCACTATTAATGTCATTTTTTACGAATAAAATAAAAACCACACATCCCATCAAAAAGTGGACAGTTACAAATTGGTAGACCTTTTTTAAGTGCACAATTTTTGTATATACATCATTTGTCGTATCTTGCATAGTTCCACCGTAAAATTAAATTTTTGATTTTTAATTATTTCTCTGCAATAAAAATGAGAATTTTCGATTTTTCAAGAAAATTCAAAAAGTCGTTATAAAAATCTTGTACGGTGTGAAAAAAGAAACATTCTCTTTGCATTCACTTTTTTTCGTTTCTTGCGTTGTTTGGCTGAAAATATTAATTTTCGTTTCCTCTTTTGGATATTGAAAATGCTGTAAGTCTGAAAATTTTGATTTTATCGAAAAATGTCGTGTAAATAAATTGTTTCAATTTTTGAGTACAATGAAAACCGCACATATAATTTTCAATTTTTGAAAAAAAATTTTAAAATGCGATTACTGTTTGAATTTTTATCCAAAACAAGTGGCTGACGAACTTGACCTTTAGTCTAGTTGACTAAAAAAGTATAACAAAGGCCAATTCAATCGGTCAAATCTTTCGAAAGTAATCGTGCTCAAAGACAGACATACATGCATACATACATACATATATGCAGACACAGTCAGACAGAAACTTTCGTAAAAACCTGTTTTTTTTTGTGGTCAGGGGGCTCAAAACGTGGACATTTGACAGAAACCGGGGGGGGGGGGGGCTTATTCAGATATTGCAATATAAAGTACAAATTTTATTTATCATGATTACTTTAATATTTGTTTCTTATTTTGCATTAAATTTATATTATTACAATTCTAAATATGCATTGTTATTGAATCAAACGTATTTTCATTGTCTTGTTTTTAAAATTAAAAGAAAGTGCGTATCCTATAAGAAAAAAATAATTTTGTTATTAAACATTTTATTGTATTTTGTGTCCTTTTTCCATAAATTTAATTTGTTTATTTTCAATGTTTTTTTTACGATTTGAACTAAAAATGCGCATCCTAGCGTAAAATGGTTTTGAGAAAATTGGTAGATATAATTTAGGCGAGGTTGAATAAAATGTTATTGTAGCTTCTGTCCTTTTTCAAAAAAGTTCTTTTATTTTTATTTTTATAACGTCTCTTGTGTCGTTTTTCCAAAAGTTTAATTTTTTTATTTTTAATCTTTTGTTACGATTTAAAGAAAAGACTTGTTTTATCTAAAAATTATCAATAACAAATTCATAGATCCTTTTTAGGTGAACAACTTTCGTCTATTAATTTTTTTTCGAACCTTGTGCCGTTTTCCAAAAAATTTAATTTTTTTATCTTTGATGTTATTTTTTACGATTAAAACACAAACTACGCGTCCTAACAAAAAATTATTGATGACAAATTTGTAGCTCTTTTTTGGATAAGCAACTTTAGTCAATTCATTTTTTTCATAGTTTGTGTCGTTTGTCCAAAAATGAATTTTTTTATTTTCGAATGTTGTTTTTTACGAGTGAAACAAAACCCACGCATCCTATCAAAAAATAATTAATAACAGTAGCTCTTTTTTGGGTGAATAACTTTTTTCTCATTATTTTTTTTCGTAGCTTGTGTCGTTTGTCCAATTTTTTTTATCTTTAATGCTTTTTTTTTTATCAATTTAAACAAAAACGACGCGTCCTATCAAAAAGTGATCATTAACAAATTTGTATAGTTTGACCGCAAAATGGAATTTGTGCTATTTCATTATTTTTTTGTGCGATCAAAATTTGAATTTTTTATTTTTCAAGAAAATTCAAAAAGTTGCTATGACAATCTTGTAGAATGTTCAAAAAGCACCGTTTTTCTTCTCTTGACTTTTTTTATATCGTGCGTTGTTTGGCTTTAAATTTTCATTTTCGTGTGTTTTATTGAATTTTGTAAATGCTATAACTGATAATTTTCTTTTCATCGAAAAAAGTAAGGATAAATTGTTCAACTTTCCGAGTACTACGAATAGGCGTGCATAGAATTTTTAAATCTTAAGAGAGTGGTCTCAAAAATTTGGAAAATGCTCTAACTTTTTGAATTTTCATCCACAATAACCGATAAACGAACTTGACCTTTCTTTTTGGTGTCTAAAACTGTGTGCTAAGTTTATTAATCCGATTAGTCTTTCAAAAGTTATCCGGCATACAGACGACAACGACGACTACGCCAAAAACGACGACGACAGACAGACAGGCACTATCGTAAATCCTGTTTTTTTTTTCGGTTTCAGGCGATCTCGAAACGTGGAGATTTCAAGAAATCCGCGATAGTCACATAAAACTAATACCTTCTCATTATAATGAGAATGTAAAAAAACACAAATGAGATCCCAGTGCTGCACATAGAAAAAAATTCATTAAAACTTTCAAAATTGATTCATTGCAAAATACATTTATTATTCCTAAAAATAAATTTTCTGCTCTACAAACGTTCTTATTCTATGTATTTTTGTCGAAAAACTCGTAAGTTATGAGTCGAAAACTAAGCGCGAGTACATTTCTCGTAATACGCCGAAATATACCCTACACTCCTGGAGCTGATGATGCATGAACTATGCCGGGGCTCACCACTTTCAGCAGGTGCTGACTGACACGACAAGTGCATGACTGCCAACCATTTTTTCTGTCATTTTTTTCTTCGGTTTCCAGGAATCCTGGAAAGGCTTACGGTCGTTACGGTCACGGATCGTTGCGGCTCATTGTTCACAGCGAAGGGTCTGTTTTTATCTACTTGAATTCATAATACATTTCATTTTTTCATTTTAAACTGTAATTTGCCGTGACGAATTAGGGACCAGTCGAACGAAAAGATTTATGACGGCCTATACTCGGGCCTGTTTGACCTAGTCTCGCGACTGACACTGACGGTATTTGCAGTCACTGACTGCCTTTTGGTGAGCCCCGACTTATTCTAGATACAGCAAAAGAGTATACAGTCTTTTTTGTTGCAAATTTTATTTTGAATATCTTTATCTATATTCACGTATATACAGCAAAAGAGTATACAACCTTTTTTGTTGCAAATTTTATTTTGAATATCTTTACCTGTATTCACTTTTGTTCTCCAATGTATCCTTTCGTATATAATAGCCAAAAACCAGCGATACTATGCATCGAGCGAATTTTTTCGAGGTTGAGGGTATATGCATGAGGGACCCGATGGGGAACTTTATTGGTATTCATTCGTAATGCCTTCATGGATATGATTGTGAAGAAAAAAAGAAACTTTCTTCTTTTTTCTGCAAAAAAGTTTAATTTCCCCGGACTATTCTCCTTAAAGGCGATGTTGCTGTCGGCCTGAGCCTACACAGAGAGAAATTAAAGTTAAAAACCTGTTGATCAGTGGTAGAAATCGATTACTCAATCTGAGATAAATAAAGGCATTAATTTCCCCGTTGTGCCATCTTAAAGAGATTTATATTCAAATATTAAGAATGGGTATTGGACGGATCAGACTCAACAGCTGGCTCTAGAGCAACACACAATTGGACAGTATGACACTCTGTATAACAAGGCTCACCACTTTCAGCAGGTGCTGACTGACACGTCAAGTGCATGACTGTCACCAATATCTTCTGTCATTTTTTTCTTCGGTTTCCAGTAATCCTGGAAAGGGTTACGGTCACGGCTCGTTGCGGTTCATCGATCACACCGAAGGGTCTGATTTTTTTTTACTTTAATTCACAATACATTTCATTTTTTCATTTCAAACTGTAATTTACCGTGAAGGATTAGGGACCAGTCGAACGAGAAGACAAATAAAAATGTCAGCAAAAAATATAATTTTCAATTAAACACTAATTAATGGAGATATGTTTATAATTTCAATCTTAAAATTTATTCCATAAGGTCAAACATGGTACAAAAATGTCCTACAATCTATAAAATGACCAACTCTGTACAAGAATTTAAAAAAAAATCAATGTGTGTCATATTCAAATAACGTATAGGAATATTCATAAAAAGTAATTATATTTTTCATGTTTAAAATGAATGTATACAGAGTACATATTTTATTGGAAATTTCACGACATTTTTTTTGTACCATGTTTGACCCTAGGATAGAATCAAGGATAAATATTCTAAAAATATATTCATTTGTTATTAAAATGCTACAAATAATTATCTTTAAAATAGTTTTTTCCTTTCAAAATCATGGGATATTTCTTTTAAAAAGATGCATTAAATT
The DNA here is from genome assembly GCA_011634705.1 of Andricus grossulariae. Taxonomy (NCBI): domain Eukaryota; kingdom Metazoa; phylum Arthropoda; class Insecta; order Hymenoptera; family Cynipidae; genus Andricus; species Andricus grossulariae. Next base: position 51,309,215 of record JAABKJ010075445.1, read on the forward strand.
TATTTTACAATTATTTACAATTAATTTCCAATTAAAATTATTTTATAATTAAAATAAAATTGTAAAAATAAATATAAATATAAGTTTTCTGATATTCTTCTGAAATTTTCGAAATATTTTCTAAGATTTCAAGTATTTTAAATCAAAATTTTAACAACAACAAAAACAAAACATTTTCACCCGAATAGTTTCATTTTTAGACAAAAAAGGTTAATTTTCAACGAAAAATGTAATAATTGCTATTTTAATAAAAAAGAAAATATTTTCAATTAAAAACGGTCGACTTTAACACTAGAAAAATGAATTTTGGACAAAATAAAAAAATATTCTGGAACTATGTTCATTAGTTATTAAAATAATACAAAGAATTACCTTTAAAACATTGTATTGTCCTTTTAAAATCACGGGATATGTTTTTATAAAATAAATTTGGTTAAATTTATTTTACAATTATTTACAATTAATTTCCAGTTCATTTACAATTAATTTCCAGGTCATTTCGAAAAAAAATCAATAAAAATTGCATGCCTCGAGACTCTAACCAGCGATCCTGAGTGCATAAGTCCAGGGGGCGACCACTGAGCTACGGGACTCATTGATATTTATTTGCAAAGGATCCTTTATGCCCAGCGCGTTGGTTATAGCTTACAAATTAGATTGAACAGGCCAGCCTTTAACTGTATTCGTGCCTTATTATACAAGATCAAAATTTTCTTTTAGAAGTATAAAAACTACAAGAATTATAGGTAGATATGATGGTTTAAAAAAAAAATAATATATAAAGAAAAAGAACTAAATCAACGGGATCTAACAGGAGTATCAGAAGTGCCACGCTCCGCGCCCTCTCGCCTGAAATATATACCTGCTTTTCTTTACATCTCTAGGTTTAATCTTCAAATTCAAAGGATAGGGTACTCTGGAAATTTACTTAAGCTAACAAAAGATACAGAGTAAAAATTTTAAGGACACTTTCCTGCATTAAGTTTTAATTTCTTCGTTAGAATTTTAGATCTTAGAATTTAGATCTTCCAAACGAGACAGACACATGACTGATTTTTAAGATTTTCAAAAAAGCACCAAAAATACTTTTCTGATACTTTATGGACTTATACGTTTCGTGAAATTCTCCTTCGAATGATATATACTTTGAAGAGACTATTTTTTGACACCTCATATATACATATAGAGGCCGTTTAAAAAATAACGCTTTTTCCTGACAGTTTTGACCCCCCCCCCCATCACTTTTTCTATAGTAAGTGTAAGTTAGTTAAACATTGGCGTAACACTCGTTGTGACCTCCCCCCCCCTTCAAGGGCGTTACGCATTTATTGAACGGCTTCATATGTAATATTTATTTTCTCTAGAGATTAATAAATAACCCAGTGATTGTAAATGTGCATTGTCATTAAATAATTAAATCTCCAAAATGAACTATTTTTGGAAGTTCTTCAAGACGATATTGCGAAAAAATAAAAATAATTCGATGTATTCGTAAATTATAAATATGTACATATAAATATAATTCAAAGTTAAAGAAATTGCATTTAATTTTAACTGTAAATATTTATGAAAGCATCAGAAAAATATTTGTCTTGAATTAAAGAAATCGTTTCTTTAACGTAATTTCTTCAGTCAACCAAAAGAAACTTCAAATTAGAAAAATCATCTCAAATTAAAGAAAAATCTTTATTCGAACAAAAACCCATTTCTTCGAACTAAAGAAATGTCTTTGAATAAAATAAGGCCGTGGCTGCGGGTACCGAAATTTCGGTGTAAATAGGCGGATTTTTCGGTACAAACAGGGCTGTAAAAGGGGCTGTTTGTACCAAAATTTCGGTAAAATCGACCAGATTTTTTGGTACTTGTAGAAACTTCTGGCAAATAAACTTTTCTTTAACTGAGAGCCAATGAATATATATCTTTAATTAGAAAAAGAAATTTTTTTAATTGAAGAATATTTTTCCGATTGTTCATAGTGAAATTTTCGTTTTCACACTTTTTAATATTTGACAGTAATCTTTGTTGCAATATATATCTTTGTTGATAGCATAAAATTTTTTTAACATTATTATCACAAATTAAGATGCCATAGAAACACGAGAGCTTGCATGAAAAAATGTATGGACGTGAAGGGAGCTAGAATAGTATGCCAAGACAGAAAAGTGTGGCAACAAATATTTTATAAAAAGAATGTGAGTAGAGTTAATGACGACTGAAACAAAGACCTTGCCTACTAATGGGCCCAAGTGGGGAACCACACATAAAAACTTTGTGAGGCTCTTCACGTGGGGTGATCGGTAGAGAGATTGATCAGCAACCTGGGTCGGAGCAGTGTGGCGGAACGAAAGTGTTATTTAAATAAATAATACGAGGATTCTAGATCAATCTAAAATATATACACCTATATACTAATATACCCTTTACCTATATGCCCATCCACACACTACTACTTTCCAATCGAGCAATTCATTCATTCACGGCCACGTCTCACAACCGTGAGATGGGTGGTCACAGGAGACGATGAAATCATAACGACAGGCCGGCGAAACTCTCGTGTGTTTTGAGGACACGAAGCGACCCAAGGATGACAGCTTTCTGCATCCATCTGCGTTTGTAAAGAATAGTTGGGATTTACAAAAAGAGCTTAAAAATATTAAAGTTCCTAATTCGCATTCTATAGTTTCTCTTGATGTGGTATCTATGTATGATAACATTCCATTAGACCTTGCATGAGATTGTATTGAAGAAAAATTAAATTTAAACCATAATTAAACAAGAATCTCCAAAAATGAATTTTGAATTGCCACTAAAACAGTATTAAACAACACAGTTTTCTCTTTTATTAATAAATTTTTTAAACAAATTTCAGGTTGCCCTATGGGCTCTCCATTATCCCCTATTGTTTCGAATTTGGTAATGGAAGATATAGAAAAAGGGCTCTCAATAATTTAACTTTCACTCCTATTCTTTATAAACGATATGTGGATGATATCCTAACAATTGCTTCTACTGGAAAAATAGATGAACTCACTAACACTTTCAACAATATGAAAAACTCAATTAAATTCACTATTGGAAAGGAAATAAATAATTCTATTGCTTATCTTGACTCATTAATAATAAAAACTCTAGAAGGTAATTTAACTACAAATTGGTATAAAACAATATCTTGGTCAGGACGTTATTTAAATTATAACTCCCACCATTTATTTTCTCAAAAAGTTGGTATAATAAAAGGTCTTATTGATAGATGTGTAAAATTGAGCAATATTAAATTCTGCAAAGAAAATTTAGATCAACTAAGAATTAATCTCATGCAAAATAATTACCCACTTCAATTAATAAATAAAATCATAAGAGAAAGAATCCATGAAATTTATAATAATTCATCTAAAAATACAAAATGGAATGAAAATCACAATAAATTTGAACTTAAGGTATCGCTACCAAATGTTGAAGGTCTTTCGGAACGTCTTAAGAGTTCTTAAAAAAAATACAATAATAATGTTTATTTCACTAACAACCACACACTTAATAAATTTTCTTCTTTCAAAAATAAAGATAAAGACAGCAAAAAAAAACTCATCCTGTATAGTTTAGATGATAAATTGTGAATGTTGCAATAAAATTTATATTGTTGAGACTGGCAGGAGACTAAAAAAACGCATTTATGAATATAGACGAGATTGTGAATCAGGCAATCAAAATACTGGTCCATTTGTATAAATAAATTCATTAGGAATTCAATTAATTTAAAAACCGAAATGTTAAAAATAAATAAAACTTATCAACCCATTTTATAACAGATTTACATGTAAACTTTGAAAATTAAAAAATTAAAAATTTTATGTCAATTTTTAAACTCAATTTACTTTGGCGTCTTTTCCTTTAGGTCTCTATCTGAATATCAGCCTGTTTTAATTACTCATGAAAATATGACTTTGTCCATGATGCATTTCCTTAGCTCATGTTCGTCCGTTCATATCAAAACACCTTGTGTTCGTTTTATTAGTTCAAAATGTAGTAAAAATTACTATATTGGAGCCTCGGAATTTTAAGGTTTCAATTTTAAAATGTGTGAAAAGACACTATTCAAACCATGTTATTTATAAATTTTATTCTTTTTATAGAACAGTTTACGTGCACAGATGGGAGACTCCCAACTGTGCACGTCGAAATGTTGACGTGCACAAATGGCCGGTGTAAAGTTGTGCCTGTGGCCAACAACGTGCACAGTTGTACCAGTGGCCACCAATGTGCTCAGATGGGCTCGTTCATAGTTGCTTCGTGCACAGTTGTACCCTTTCCTAGTTTTTGTGCGGAGAAAATTTGAATTTTCCATTTTTTGAGAAAACTTAAAAATTCGTAATGATAATCTTGTAGGGCTATCAAAAAGTAACATTTTTCTTATTCTGACTTTTTTACATATCGTGCCTTATTTGACTGAAAATGTTAATATTCGTTTTTTCGGGAGGGGGGGGGGATTTTGAAAATGCTATAACTCTGACAATTTTCTTTTCATCGAAAAAAGTCATGAGGATAAATTGTTTGAATTTTTGAGTACTAGGGAAGGACTTCCATGGAATTTCTGAATTTTCAAAAAAATAGTCTGAAATTTTTTGAAAATTCTCTATCTTTTTGAATTTATATCCAAAATAGCTCGTTGACGAGCTAGATCTTTATTTTTGGTCCCTGAAACTGAGTGTCAAAGCACAATCCAATCCGGTTAGTCTTTCAAGAGTTGTCCAGAATACAGACGACAAAGAGAACAGCAACGTCGACAACTACAGACAGTCATACCCAGACGTAAAAAACTATTTTTTCTGACTCAGGGGGCCTCAAAACGTCGACATTTTATGGAATTCACGGAAGTAATTTTTCACATAAAAGATAAAACCAATACCTTCTCATTATGATGAGAATGAAAAAAATTAAGATATTAGGCATGTAAAAAAAAGAAGACAGCAGAAATGTGTACAGAAAGTCAGGTATCTGACTACGAATGACCAATCTTTTTATTACTATAATAAAAATGAGATTTCGAACAAATCCTTTAACAACATGTACTTGATTCTTTAATAATTTGTAATGCAAAAAGATAATTTTTTCCAAAAATGTCGGTTATCTAGCTTTGTACTGCAACCCTTCAGGTAAAAAACGTATAAACTATATCTTACAAAAAAATACATATTGTAATATTTTAATTTTGTGCTTTGCTTTTCATAAACCCCCAAGTTTTTTTTAAATCTCTATAACTTTTGACTTAATTGAGATATTCGTCGTTTCATTTTAATTTTGATAGCGCTTATTATCTTCTTTTGTAATCCACAAAAAAATATAAAAAAGTTCTTGTCGAGAATGGCGCGAACTCGTGAACTGATGGCGGTAATGCAGCTCTACTGCGCTTGCCCTGATATTGGTGGTAGCTTTCTCGTACTGAGTCGCAGAAGGCTCATATACTGAACGTTATTGGCTAATAACCAGGGCTTGGGAGCGAAATGTCGCTCGCTACTCTTCTCTTCTCTAGGCAAAGGGGAGAATATAGCAGGTCCGCGTGTTCTCTCCGCAGCGTAAGAGTTGAATGAGAGTACGTGATGCCACAAATTTCGTTCAGGGGACTGTAGACCCATTATTCGGGGGTCCCAGTTTGTATATATATAACAATTTTAAACTCATGACTAAAGTCCGTAATTCATTCACTCAAAAGTGACTATGGCAAGATTTTGTTATAAACAATTATTAAAAAAAAATTTGTTTATTGATAAAAAAACATATAACACATTTCCGATCAATTAGAATCACTTTTCTGCCACGAAAGTACTAAAAAAGGGCCAAAAGGTAATCACTAGTGGTGATAGCGAAATATGAGCGCATAAATAAATATATTATAAACATATATATATTATAAAAAATAAATAAATTTATTACTTTACGGTACGCTTAGCTGCCTCTGTGCAGGAAGAGTGCACTTTCCAAGGTCATATCTCGTGACCTATCAGGGCTAGGACAGTTTCTTTTTTTGAAATTACGCTAAATTGACTGCACTTTCATTTGTTCTGCATAAACTTTGTCCTAGGATCGACAGGAAACGAGGTATTTAAAAAAACACAACTTTTTCGTTTTTAGTCAAAAATGCAAAAACAATGAAATGTTTGAAACATGGCAATTCCCGAAATAATAGGTCTAAAAGACGTTTTTTTTAGGTACACAGTCTTTTCTTTTACATGGTGATTTTTCGCTGAAAATCCAAAAAAGTGGGGTTTTTCAATATATCCTAACTCAAAACCTATGGAAGATAGCGATTTTTTTTTTAAATTCTCTCATAGTTTTGTTCTCTTTCTTTTTTCTGTTGGAAATTTTGCTCTAAAATGCAATGGAAATTATCCGTCCAGGCAAAAGTAACTTTTGGAACTGTTTTCGAAAAAAAAACCCGTTTTGGCAATTGATCTGTTCTAGCATTTTTGATATGTTAAAAGGTACCCCTTAACGAAACTTTATCACTAAAAACATTTCAAGTGGTAATTTTTCGGGAACCAAACTACCAGATGACTGGACTACTAAGACATTAAATAAGTCACTCAAACCGACCCTTCTCCCCTTACTTTCCCCTCTCTCCCTCTACTTCCCCTCCTTACACTTTAAACTTTGCTTCCCGTCCCTTCCCCAACTTCTTCCTTCTCTACTTCCTCCCATCCTCGCTTCCCCAGCTAACACTCCGCGTCCCCTCCTCTACTGACCCTCATACCTAATAATTTACCCTACTTTCTTTCACTTCCCCGTCTTCAATTTCCCTATTTCCCTTCCTCTTATTTCCCCTCATTTCCCCTACTTTACCTCCCTTGATTTCCTTTAAATCATCCTACTGCCACTCACCACATTTCCTCTATCTTCTAGTTCCCCTCTCATCATTCTCACTAACTTCCCCTAACTCACCTCTCCAAATTCTTCCACATTTTCTTAACGTCCCCGCCCATCATTCTCCGTCACTTCTCCTACTTCCCCTCCTCATATTTCCCTCACGACGCGACGCCACCCCTTATTTTACCGCAAAAAAAAACTACTACCTCTCCCATCATTTCTCATCATTTCCTCTCACTTCCTCACAGGTGGGACACTCCCAACTGTGCACGACAACATCAGTATTTAATATTAGGACAATAATACAGTGATTTATTCATTACTTATTACCATATAATATATAGTTGAATTGGTAAATTTATGAATAATTAATATTGACTTAGAATTATAATTTAATGTAAATTTCTTCATATTGATATTAATAATAAATAATCTAAAATAAGTTATATTCAGGAATATAAATAAAATTAAGTAAACCTTAAATGTTGACCTACATTACTGGGTGTCCATCATAAGTTGTAATTATTGAAGCATATAATTATAGAAACAAATAATCAATCAACAGATCACGATTTATATTTTTAAAGGTGGATTATTATCCATTTCCAAGTAATGCAAATTCATGAATAATGAATGTGCATTCAGAATTACAATTGATTATACATTTCTTAATATTAACATAAATATTAAATTACATTTCTTTCTTCAGTTTTAACCTTTAGTTTATGTATCAAGAAGTATACGCAGTAGAAGGTTAATAAAGAATTTAAAAACTTGATTTTGAAAATGGCAACGTTTCGGACCCTGTGTGGTCCTTTTTCAAGCCTGAAACATTAGTTGAAGTGACGAGTAAAAGTAAAGTTGATCTTCGTGTGGAAAATTGGAGAAAAAGAAATATGTGGGATTGACCAACTCATCAACAATGTTTGTCATTATGTATTTTTTTAGATCAAAATACCAAATTTATGTAAGAAGACATTATTATGATTGTGGACGATTCCAAATTTAGTGAGAAAAATTAAAAACTTCACATTTTGAGTAAAATTTTTGGAGTCATGTGAAGAGAAAATTACTACTGTGCAAACGTTTTGATTTGATTTTCTACCTTAATTTGATACTTGGGCATTTTGTGTGATCACATCAACCAGGATTGGAGAAGATCAGTCAGGTGAGATTTTTCACGAAAAACAAAGTATAGGTGAAAATTCCAGACACTTAATATCAACGGTGCCAAATGACAGCTCCAAGAAAAAAGAAGAATATCACTTTTAGTCGCCGTGAATCATGGCGTTGACCATACTTGATTCAGGCCATCTAAAAGTGAAGTTTTTCTGTTCTTTTTGTTTGGCATCGTTTACATATAGTGTCTGGATATTGAGATAAAAAATCATATCAAAACGTTGCACAGCGGCAATTTTTAATACGCTCGGATACCCTGGGTTTTAGTGTAGTATTCATAAACGTTTTACACTCTGATCTTTTAATTCAAATAAATTGTAACGCATACGTTAAATTACAAGAAACTATGATTTTCTCATAATTTGGAGCACTACATCGGATTAATTTTTATAGGCTTGTTCACGCCCCATTTCTGCAGATATTTTAGGTTTGTTAAAACTGGCTTTCTGTCCCCTTCCCTTAGAAAAATTATTTGGCGCTTTTCATTATATAGTGGATAATTAAAATTATTGATGATTATGCTAACAATGTCACCCTTATCTGATATTCCAGTATGAAACTTCTTTGTGAGGACCGGCACTAATTCATCGTTCTTATTTATATAGAAAACACCATGAAATGGTGTCTCTTTAAGGTGTGATTTTAAAGCTCCGAAATGCACGTTTTTAATTAAATACTCGTATATTCATAAGACCCTAATGCCAATAAAAAAATTCTTCACAACAATTTAATAATTATGTTTTTCAGGAATTCTTATGGAATGTTTTAAACTATCCGATTCTACAGTTTCATTTTTCATTATTTGTGCTTTATTTTTCAATTGATTTTAAATATTGTAAAGTCAAAATAATAATAAATGATAATTATTTTTAATTTATCAAATTATTCATATTTTCACTCTATACTTACCTCTGATACTCACCTTTCTTTTCATGCTATTTTAGGCTCTAATCATAATTTTGTGGATTTTAAGAGAAAAAGCCAAAAAATCTTGACCTCATATGTTTTCTTAATATACAAAATTGTATGAAAGCTTTAATGTCTGCAAATACTTATCTCAACATTACAAAATTTAGTTTCTACAATTTTATTTTAATTGTAAAATAGTTGTAACTGTAAATTAATTGTAAATAATTGTAAAATAAATTTAACAAAATTTATTTTATGAAGAAATATCGCACGATTTCAAAATGACAAAACAATTTTTCAAGGTAATTCTTTGTACTATCTCAATGACTAATGAACATATTTTTAGAATATTTTTCTTCGATTCTGCCCCAGGCTGAAACATGGTACAAAAAGCTGTCGTGAAATTTCAAATAAAACTGTGCTCCGTGTACATTAATTTAAAGAATGGAAAATATTATTACTTTCAATAAATATTTGTAAATGCTACCTGAATGTGATACACATTGATATTTATTTTAAAAATTCTTTTAAATAGTTGGTCATTTTATCAATTTTACGGCATTTTTGTACCGTGTTTGGCCTGAGGGAATGGATTTGAAGAATGAAATTATAAAAATATCTCCATTAGTTAGTTTTTGGTTGAAAATTTTATTTTTTGTTGAAATTTGTATTTGACATATCTGAAATATTGAAAAATTTTGTGAAATTTTGTCAAGAATCCTATGAAGATATATTTATATAACCTTAAAATAAGCAAATAAAAAACTTGAAAAATAAATAGTTCTTCCGAAAATTTTCTTAAGAATCTTATGAAAATTATATTTATATAAACTTAAAAATAAATAAACCTAAAAAAGAAATCGTGATTCAAAAATTTTATTTTGTATTAAAAATGATTTTTTGCCTAAATTTATAATTTATTTGAAATTTTTCTTTTTTCTCGACTAAAAATCATTTGTACTTGAAAATTTATTTATGTTGTTGAAAATTCATGTTTTTTAAAGTCAAATTGGACCATTTTTTATTTAAAATATTTTTCTTATTGAAATAGAAATTATCACAATTTTCGTTGAAAATTAACCTTTTTTGCCTGAAAATTAAACTATTAGGATGAAAATGTTTTTTTTTGTTCAAATTTTGATTTGAAAGGAAAATCTCAAGAATCTCAGAAAACTTATATTTATATTTATTTTTACAATTTTATTTTAAGTGTCAAATAATTTTGATTGGGAATTAATTGTTAATAATTGCAAAATGAATTGACGAAATTTATTTTATAAAGAAATATCCAATGATTTCAAATATATACATATATTTCCTTGATTCTGCCCTTGGGTCAAACATGGTAAAAAAAACTGTCGTGAAATTTCAAATATAAACTGTACTCTGTATACATCAATTATAAAAATGAAAAATATTAATACTTTTTATGAATATTCATAAATTACATTTGAATATGGTACACATTGATTTTTATTTAAAAAATTACTGTGAATATTTGGTAATTTCTTTAATTTTACGACATTTTCGTACCATGTTTGACCTTAGGGACTAGATTTCAGGAATGAAATTATGAACATATCTCCATTAGTTAGTGAAATACTATGAGGACTTACCTTTCAAATGATATCAAAAACTTTTCAAAATATTAGCCAACAGTTGTACAGATATGGGTTTAACCTTTTGGAACAGTTGAAGAAATAGAATTTAAACAAAAAATGAATTTTCAACCAAAAAAGCTGAATTTTCAACCAAAAATGTAATAATTGCTATTTCAATTTAAAAATTCTGATTTTCAATTAAAAACAGTTGAAACCAACTATGAAAGAATTAATTTTCAGCAAAATAAATAAATCTTAAATTCAAAAAAATTTTTTAGTAAAGAAAAAAGGAAAATAGAAATAAATTCCAAAACCATTAATTTCGATATTCGAAATTCCCAAATGAGGCCCTCTGCAAATTTATTTATAAATGCCGAGTTTATAAAGTCGCCCAACTGTTATTTTTGATATTACAAAATTTTCCACATTGATAATTCCAACATTACAAAACTGGCAAGTGTCCACTTTGCTTTGTAAATAAAAAATATATCAAGTCACCCAGCAATAAATTCAAAAACAATTAATTTCGATATTTGAAATTCCCAAATTAGACCCTCTGCAAATTTATTTATAAATTTCAAGTTTATCAAGTCGCCCAACTATAAATTATGATGTTACAAAATTTTACAGATTCATAATTCCAACATTAAAAAACTGGCCAGTGTCCACTTTTCTTTATGAATTAAAAAAATTATCAAGTCACCCAGCAATAACTTCCAAAAGCATCAAATTCGAATTCTTAAATTTTCAAATTAGGCCCTCTGCGAATTTGTTTATAAATTCCAGTTTTATCAAGTCGCCCAACTGTTCTTTTCGATATTTCAAAATGTTTCACATTGATAATTCTAACATTACAAAACTGGCAAGTGTCCACTTTTCTCTATAAATCAAAAAATTTATCAAGTCATCTAGCAATAAATTCCAAAAATATCAATTTCCAATTCTGAAATTTCCAAATGAGGCCCTCTGCAAATTTATTTATAATTTCAAAGTGTTGTCAAGTCGTTCAATTGTTATTTTTAATATTACAAAATTTCCCACATTGATAATTCCAACATTACAAAAATGGCAAGTGTCCATTTTTCTTAATGAATTATAAATTTATCAAGTCGCCCAGCAATAAATTTCAAAACCATCAAATTCGAATTCTGAAATTTCCAAATTAGGCCCTCTGCAAATTTATTACTACTGTCTAACCGAGCGATTCACGCCTACCCCGAAAGGGAAACGGCTTAATGATATAATAATAATAATAATAAAATAAAAAATAAATTTTCCCTAATCAACTAAGTTTTTGAGCTGTAAAACTTTAAAAAAGTTGCGATACCCTATTTTCTTTCAGGAGGTAGTCCAACACAAGTGGAATCGAGAGAGCCTAGAATTCCACAAGCACGTGCTGCAATTGGATCTACATCTGCATCTGCATTACGAACTGCATCTCACGATTCAACATCCTCTCTTTCTTCAACATCAAGTCAGCCACCAACAAAGCGACCCAGGGATCCAAATTCACCACCAGAAATTTCCGGTTCTACTTTTGAAAATGAAGAAAGAAGTCCTATGGCTAAAAGACCACGTGGTTGGTATAAAATAAAGGCAAGAGAGCCAATAGCTCGAATGAGAAGAATCCAAGTAGCTTCACCCAAAGGTGTTTCTTCGGAGACACAAAGATTTCAACAAGGCTCTCTTTCTGTTGGGAGGGAAAATACCATTTTGCCCCTACCATCCAGGGCACATCCATGTGCTCAAACAGAGTCGAATTAATTAAATATGAATTATTATCGTACTATATATTATATTTTCTGTTTATCAACTCAATACCTTTTCGCCTGACGAATCAGTATTGTCATCGTTTATAATTTTAGTTTTTGGACTTGTGTCTATGCTATTAGATTTTATCATTCACGATCATCAAAAATTATTTGATTAAATTCAACGTTTTTTGCTGGAAAAGAGAATTAGGTTTCATCTGTTTATTTCAGAGCTGTAGTAGATGCTTTTGAGTAAGAGTAGATTGATTTATGCAAAAATGTTGAAGTAATTTATCACTTGTTACTTGCAATGCAAGGAAAATAATTGTTAGACTAGAGCTAACACAATTGTGTAGTTTATAAAAGTAAAAATGCGTCTAAGGTGAATTTAAAATATTCACAAGTTTTGTATATATATGCAACTTAGTTAATAATGAAATTACTTGATGTTTAAACTGAAAAAAGCACAATTTTAATAAATGAAGTCGTTATAACATGTGAATTATTCTTCCTATTTTAAGATTCTCCTGTCGAATTTCTCTTTTTAGAACTAATAAAGGATCTCATATAACGTGCATAAGGGCGTATGTACCAAATTTCAGAAATGCGTTTATGAGCTCAAAATAATGTTTTGACCGCACTCATGTTTCTGTCGAAGATTATGGTCACAGGGGTCAAAATCCATGTTTGGTAAATTAAAAAAAAAAACTCTCTTCCGCCTGTTATTTTCACGATCGAATATACCTGGGTAATAACTTAAAAGTACTTTCATGTATTCTGTTGATCAGAGAATAGAAAATTTAGGTTCCTTTGTGCGTCAATATTTTCGTTTTTGGGGACAGGCCCTACATTTGACAAGATTTTTTTTTTCTAGAAAGTGGTTACTTCTTTCAGGATGTTTCTTTTGACTTTTGATAGAGATAAATGAAAGAGCTTCAAAAGAGCTTCCTTCTTTTTTTTTCAATAAAGAACTCAAACATATGGGCAGTTTTTCCAGTGTCAGGTCAGGTGCTTTTTACTTTTAAATTTAAAGCGTCAAAAACTCAATTTTCGAAAATGGAGGAAGGGCAGAATTCAAAATTTCCCTACGAATTTTAATCAAAATTCTGCCCCCCCCCCCTTAAGATGTACCAAATAGTCTCATGACACTTTTCGATCACGTCAAAATTCACAAAACGACAGCATTTTAAAGATTAGAAAAATTTTCGAATTTGAAAATTTTGAAGTCCAAGATTTCTGACTAGAGTTCTATTCTTCCCCGGATGATTTTTACCAAAAAGCCTTTTCAATCAAGTTTAAATTAGCATAACTACAATACTGTGAAAATAACCAAATTTTTCGAACCTAATTATTTTAAGTTCGATGAGTTCTGATTAGAGTTCTATTTTTCCCCAGAAGATTTCTACTGAAAAGCCTTTTCTATAGAGTTAAAATTAAAATAACTACAACAATGTAAAGATAACCAATTTTTTTTTATTTAATTATTTTGAGTACCAAGAGTTTTTGTCAGAGTCCCCCCCCCTCCCCGTCATTACACCAAAAAATCTGATAACACTTCGATCACGTAAAAATGCACAGAACTGCAAAACTTGAGAGATAACCAAAATTTTTTGAAATATAAATTTTAGAGTTCCAAGAGTTCTGATTAGAGTTAATATTTTTCCTCGAAAGGTTTCTACTAAACATTCTTATGACACTTTTCGATCATGTCAAAATTCGCAGGATGACGGCACTTTAAAGATTAGCCAAATTTTTCGAATTTTAAAATATTGAGTTCCAAGATTTCTGACTAGAGTTCTATTCTCCCCCGGATGATTTTTAACAAAAAACCTTTCCGATCAAGTCAAAATTAACATAACTACAACACTGTAAAAATAACCAAATTTTTTTAATATAATTATTTTCAGTTCCATGAGTTCTGATTAGAGTTCTATTCTTGCTTGGAATATTTCTTCCAGAAAGCCTTTTTCATCAAGTCAACATTAAGATAACTGCAACACAGAAAGATAACGAAATTTTTATTTTTTTTAAATTTCCTTTAATTTTTTAAAATTTTAATTCAATTATTTTGAGTACCAAGAGTTCTGATCAGAGTCCTCCCCCCTTCCCTGTCGGAAGATTTCTATCATAAAGTCTTATGATACTTCGATCACGTAAAAATGTACAGAACTACAACACTTTAAAGATAACCAAAATTTTTTTGGATGTAAATTTTAGAGTTCCAAGAGTTCTGATTAGAGTTATATTCTTCCTCTGAAGGTTTCTACTAAAAAGTCTCATGACAATTTTCGAACACGTCAAAATTCACAGAACAACAGCACTTTAAAGATGAACACAATTTTTCGAATTTTAAAGTTTTGAGTTCCAAGAGTCCTGATCAGAGTCCTGCCCCCCCCCCCCTCCCGTTATAAGATTAAAAAGTCTTATGGCACTCCGATCACGTAAAAGTGCACAGAACTACAACACTTTAAAGATATGAAATTATTGAAATGATAGACTTTTCAGAGTAGCTGAGGATAAAAATTATTGCAAAATAAGGAGCAAATATTAAAGTAATCATGAAAAATAAAATTTGTACATTATTGAGCAAAATCTGAATAAGCAGTACCAGATTGAGATATACAAATAAATATGATATAATTTTGATATAATAGTGTTGAATAAAATGTAGAAAAGTTCAAATTTTGGACAAAATTGAATGCGAAACACGAGATACGTGATGAGAATGTATTCGTTAAAGCCAAAGGAGCTTTAACAAAAGAGAAGTCACAATCATAAAATTACAGTTGTCGATGATTTGACCTTAATTTTAAAAGGTCTGGGCGCAAATGTGGGGGAAATACAAAGACCGAGAGCGTAGCGCGAGGTAAACACATCATCTAGCACGCAGCGCGAGATAAATATATTATCGAGCGCGAAGCGTGAGAACCAACAGTCGCGCGCCCTAGGCGCGCGCAAACTTGCGAGCGAAGCGAGCTGCGCGTAAAGCGCGCAATAAGTGTGTGCCCGCGCGGCGGGCACATTTTTTCTCTAAAAAATGTAAGCAGTTACCAAAAAATAATGAAATAATTTTTTTATTGAACGATGTAGAGAAGGTAAAGTACATCACCCTCGCTGCAGCCAGAAACAAGTCGTTTTGGAGAGAATAAGTACCATTAGAAGGGATTGGTTAACACTATATATGAACATTTCGAAATCTTGTGTAGCCTCGAACGCATCCCAAATGCCGAAAATGAGACTCAAAAACAATAGAGTAGCAAATAAAGGAAATAGGAACAAATTATTATACTCAGGCCAAACGCTCATTAATCGTAGAACGATCTCCACTGGACGAGAAATTATTTCATTTGGCCCGTGCATTTTCTCTAAATTGCGAGGAAATTCTCTCGTATGGTGATAGAATAGATACACTATTTTAATTTTTTTCTTTTCTTATAGCCATGCAAAACCTATACTTACTAACAGACATTATGTAGCGCATGAATTTTTAATAAGATCGTGCTCTCTGGTCTCTGAATCAGTAAGTACCTTTGCTGCGAGAAGGGGACATTTTCTGCGAATGCGCACAAAATTTTTATATCGAGTGTATATGTCATTTGTATTTTAGTATTTGATCTGTAACGAGCAATGAAGACTATAAAATTTAAAGCACACTTTTTTAAAACAACTCAAACCTTTAAACAACCAAATTGAGCAACAAAGTTGCGATATTAACTGGAAAAACAGAGCGCCATTTGCATTTATTTTATTGTGGAAATTACGTAAATTACAAAAGATTGTAAGGAATTATGTGAAATTCAAGGTAACAAACCTGTAGAAATTCATACTCGATCACAATATTTTAGGTTTCTTTTAATAAATGGGTGAAAATAAAAAAGTTGGAATTACTCGATTTTCAGTTGAATAGGAAAAAAGTATTTCAGATTAACATCTAATTTTTTGTTTGAATAATATTTTTTACAATAATTATAAAAATAATAATTTATCACTCAAATTGTCACGTTCTCATACAGATTCAATAATCGTTAATTATTGATTAATTTAAATGCGAAATCAAACTCTTAAGTCACAAAATTAACACGAAACTGTTTTTTTCCGGATGACATAAGAAATCGGGAAAATTTAAAAAGTGATTACAACTCTGAAATTACAATTGGAAACAAGGAAAAAGTTTTGTTGTTGTTGTGATTCTACCATTAATTCGGAAAAATGCATGTATTTAACAATTAGAGCTTAAGCTTTCTTTTCAAAAGGTACAACGCTATAAATTTGAATATATGTATGACAGGGGCACGTTACAGGGTGACATTTACAGAGGTATCTACTAAAGCCGCCCTTATTTTTCGATTTTTTAATTTTTTCGATTCTTTGAATACCCAAAAAAATGATCTTCACAAAATTTAAGTCAACCCGATTAATATTAACCCGTGCCTCAAAGACCATGAAGAATCTCATTGATTTAACGTGGGAAAAAGGCAGTTTTTTGTTAATGTACGATTTAAAAACAATGATACTTTCTAAATAATTTTTTGTTTTAGTATCTTGTTTATAATTTGTCAAAGAATAAGAATCACTGATAATTTTCATAGATGATTGATTTTCAGACACTCTTATGGGTGATCAAATATTACCCTATAGATGGCAAATTTGAATTTTTCATAATATTACAATTTTTAGCGCTTTGTAAATTTCTTTTAAAAGTCATCTTCATTCAGTATTTTAAAAATACTCAGTTATTTTCTAGCTAATTTTCGATTGTTTAAACAATTTTACTTTGTTCAAATATTTGAAGTTTTCACTTAAGTCGTGAAAAAAATGTATTTCATAGACTTTATGAGATTTTTAATCAGTGATAACAGAAAAAACAGGAGAAAAAATTTATTTTACCGATTTTTCAAAAAATTTTAATATTCTTAAATAATAATTTGTTTTCTAACAATAGTCTTGAATATTTAAACAATTTCAGCATGTTTAGATACTTGAATTTTTTCATTTTTTGACAGATTAGAATATTTTGAGGTACTACTTTTTTCTAAGAATACTCTAAAATTTTTAACACATGTGAATAATTTAAATAATTTATTTTCCTAACATCATTTCCAGAATCCTTTTTCTCCTTTCTACTAAAAAATACATCTAACAAGTAAAATAATGTTGCAGTGAAAATTTTTGTTCTTGTTAAAAATTCTACTATCTGATTAAAACTTTCTCTTTTTTGTTGAAAATTGATGTATTAGATTGAAAATTCGTGTCTTTTGGCACAAACTTAATCTTCTTAGTTAAAAATACATCTTTTTCGTTGAAAATGCATCTCTTTGTTCCAAACTTGAACTGTTTTGATGAATATTCGTATTTTGTTATTGCATTCAACTGTTTTCGATTTAAATTAAAACCTTTTTTGTTTTAAAATGTCATCATGTGATGATTCTTCACCTAAGTTGTAAAATCATCTGTAGAGTTGAAAATCTAACCTTTTTTTCCAACTGAAAATATAACTATTCGATTTTTGGTTGAGTTTTGTAGAAAATTTAACGATTTGGTAGAAAATTATCTTTTTTTGAAAATTAAATTATTTCTTTGAAAATGTAACTATTTGGTAGAAAATTAACATTTTCGTTGGTACTTTATCTTTTTTATTACAAATACAAATTTATGGTGTAAAATCAAACTATTTGGTTAAAAATTTAACTATTTTTATGAAATTTAAATTATTTGCTAGAAAATTAACTTTTTTTGTTGAAAACCAATATTTTGGGTTAAGTTAGAAATAAAAATGGTTTAATAGAAAATTTAACCATTTTTGTCGTGACATCGTGAAAGTTGACTTATTTGCTAGAAAATTAACTTTTTTGTTGAAAAATCATATTTTCAGGTTGAAAATTCAACAGTTTTGTAGAAAATTTAACTGGTTGAATAATAAATTATTTATTTGAAAATTTAACAACATATTTTGTAAAAAACTGAACTTTTTTGTTGATAATTCATCTTTTTTGGTTGAAAATCAAACTATTTGATAAAAATTTAACTATTTCCGTGAAAGTTTACCTATTTGCTAGAAAATTAATTTTTTGTTAAAAACAAATATTTTGGGTTAAGTTAGAAATAAAAATGGTTTAATAGAAAATTTAACCAATTTTTTTAGAAAATTAACTTTGTTATTGATAATTCATCTTTTTGGTTAAAAATTAAACTATTTGGCTACAAATTTGACTATTTTCGTGAAAGTTGACCTATTTTATAGATAATTAACTTTTTTGTTGAAAAATCATATTTTCGGGTTGAAAATTCAACAGTTTTGTAGAAAATTTAACTGGTTGAAAATTAAATTATTTATTTGAAAATTTAACTACATATTTTCTATAAAATGAAATTTTTTGTTGATAATTAATCTTTTTTGGTTGAAAATCAAACTATTTGATAAAAATTCAACTATTTTCGTGAAAGTTTACCTATTTGCTAGAAAATTAACTTTTTTGTTGAAAATCATATTTTCGGGTTGAAAATTCAACAGTTTTGTAGAATCTTCAACGAGTTGGTGGAAAATTAACTCATTTTGAAAAATCATATTTTTGGGTTGAAAATTTAACTGTTTTGTAGATAATTGGTCAGTTTGGGCTTTTTTTAGTTGCAACTTCATGTATTTTGTTATAAAGTCTTCTTCGTATAAAATTAATCTTCTTAATTGAAAATTCACCTTTTTGGTTGAAAATTGATTTAGTTTGTTGAAAATTTGTCTTTTCTGGTATAAAATTCATCTTCTTGGTTGAAAATTCAACTACTTTGTAAAAAAGTATGTATTTTGTTAAAAATTATTTTTTTGTTGGTAGAAAATTCATCTTATTGGTTTAAAATTCATAGCTAAGTTATATCTTTTTTAGTTGAAACTTCATATAATTTGCTGAAAATTCGTCTCGGTAGAAAATTATTCTTCTCAATTAAAAATTAATACTTTTGGTTTGAAATTCGACTACTTGTTTGAAAGTTAAACTATATTCTTAAAAATGCATCTTATGGAAAAAAGTTAAACTATTACAGTTAAACTTCACCTTTTTTGTTGAAAATTCACTTTTTTTACTGAAAATTTAGCTTGTTTCATTTTTGGTTAAAAAATTATCTTTTTTTTTTAAATTCAACTATTTGGTTGAAGATTGATTTTTTTTTAGTTAAAAATTCAACCATTTGTTTGAAAATTTATCTTTTTGGTTGAAAATTCAACTATTTGTTTAAAAATTCATCTATATTATTGAAAATGCAATCCAAATGCAAAAAAAAATGTTGTTCGAAAAAAAAGGTTCGGCGTCGGTCTCGAAAGCTTTCTAAGGCAAACAAGGACCCCACAGAACAAATTTCATGTTTTTTTTTTTATAATTATAGCAACTTTTAAGTCTGATGACTCGATGAAACCTCGGTACACATAAGAATCTTTTATAGAAGTTTTCTACATACTTCAGTCCAGTCACAACAAGATGACTCATTAATCGATAACAATTTAATACATCATTAGGGAATCCACTTCAGATTTTACACTACATCGAGGCCAATAATCAAACTTCAGACGCGTCACTCGACTCGTACCACACATCGGTTGATTTTCGATTAAAAAATTCCTTCAATGAGCGAAAAGTTCAACTCTTCTGATTAACGTTCACGCGCTTCTCTCTTATCCTTATCAATGCACACTAAATAGTTCATTCTCATCATCCGACATTCGTCAGATAATAAGAAATTCAACAAAAAATTCCCACACATTTTTTAGTGTCTCTGAATGTTTTCTTTTCAGAAACATCGTATTAAAAAAAATGACTTTGTGAATCTTTTCGCCTGGGGTGATTGCTAGAGAGATTGATCAAACCCTGGGATTCAAATCAAATCCTGAATTGTTCTAAAACAATCGACTCTGAATACGTACAAAATTTCGCGAGTTTATTATAAATAATTAATTCAGTTTAAAAAAGAAACGAATTTTCAACAAAAAGATGAATTTTCAATTAAAATGATGAATATTTAACTGTAATAGTTAATTTTTCAAACAAGAAAATAAATTTTTAAGAAAAAAGTTTAGCTTTCAACCAAGTAGTTGAATTTGAAACCAAAAAGGTGAATTTTCAACTAAAATGACGAATCTGTAACTAGAACAGTTGAATTTTAAACCAAAAAGACAAATTTTTATCTAAAATGATGAATCTTTAACTGGAATAGTTGAATTTTTAACCAAGAATGTTAATTTTGGACCAAAACAGACGAAATTTCAACAAAATAGATAAATTTTCAACCAAACATTAAATAGTTACATTTTTGGTATAAAAAATTAATTTTCAATCCAGGAGATGAATTTTCAACTAAAATGATGGAATATTCAACTGGATTAGTTAAATTTTAAGATAAAAAAATTAACTTTCAACCAAAAAGATGAATTTTTAAGTAAAAGGAGTTCAATTTTCACCCCCCCCCCCCAAAAACACATTTTCAACTAAAATTATGAATCTTTAACTGGAATTGTTGAATTTTCAACCAAGATTAATTTTCTTCCAAAAAATACTAATTTTCAAACAAATGAGAAGTGCCAAATTTTCTGGAACTACGATTTTCGGACAGCAGTCTCCTTTGCACACTCGAGGCCTGACATTGTTCTTCAAGACTTCGAGAAACGAACTATATTCGTGATCGAATTCTCGGCTCACACGAGGGTTTCGCCGGCCTGTCGTTGTGATTTCGTCGTGTCCTGTGACCACCCGTCTCACGGTTGTGAGGCGTGGCTATGAGTGGCATTTACCGCAAATTTACCACTCGACATTCCTTCAAAACACACTTCCAGAATTCAGAAGGTGATCTGTTCATATTCTATCGTAAAATTATTATCACTAGGTGATTAGAATTTACCTGGAATTTGTTGGCATACTGATGATATGAGTGTTTCAATAAATAAAGAAATCTCTGGTAGACTTGACATTTTCAAATATTATGTCTTTTAGCGTCAAAATTGTAGTAATTCACCCGCTTATTCGTTGTGGCAATTTTACACCACCCTTAGAAATAAATTTCATGAATTTTATCAATTTTATGAATTCGCTCCAATAAAAAGGTTTCTCTTCTACATGCCCAAAATGGTCCAGCAGGGAATTGAAAAATCTAATTTTTTTACAGGAAGAAGCGCATAGGAAATAAAAAAAATATTAGACTATGCAAGGTTATAAAATCTTTAGCTCGACAGACTGTTAAAACACGAAATTAACATGAACATTTGTCGAAACTGGTCTCAACTAGTTGAAACGCGAAGCAACCAATTTCTTTTGTAAAAAAACAAATATTTGTTCAATTCTATCTTATTTTGTGTTTGAGCTGATGAAATTTGCAATTTCTTCAGGTTTTCACAAAAGCGCTTGATTAATCCGCGTTTTGACTAATTGAAACTCGTTTCAACTGATTTCAGGTACAAACGGCGGCATATACAAACAATTTATTAAATGCGAAAAGTTAACAGATGCGCTTATTATAAGTGTTAACGTGACTATTACACTGAAGAAAAGAATTACTTGTACAAAGTAAATTTTACTTGGATGAAGCAATATATCAAAAAGAGACAAAAATATTCATTTTGTAAAAGCTGAATGACTTATTGGTCCAAATGAATGTGGCATGCATGGGAATAAATATTTGTTCGAACTGAGAAAATGTGAATTAACGCAAAGAAATATATCATAAAGTCGAGTAAACATTTTATAGACATTTTATTTACATAATTAAAAACCTTGATCACGACGTTTGATTTAATAGAATAATTGTTTCCTTAAAATAAATGTTTATTTGATATGAATGATTAATTTCTAGTAATCAAATGGAATATTTCCTTTAACTCAAGGAATAAATATTTATGTGCACACACTATTCTGTTCATCTAAATAAATGCTTCATTGATATAGATGCATAAACTATTTGTTTCAAATAAATACATTTTTTATTTGTTTATTATTATTTTGAAATAAAGAACTATTTCTTCTATTGAAATGAACCTAAAGATTTGATTCCAGTATAGACAAATTTATTGATTAAAAATCGCCCTAATAAATTCAAAGAATCGTACTCAATCAATCAAATGAATATTTCTTTGAGCAAGTAATTAGATTTTAACGAATCTACCGAGGAAATCATTTCTTTGAATTGAAGAAATATTTATTTTTGTGAAGAAAATACAGACAAAGAATTTATTTATTGAGATCGAAAGAAGATATGTGTCTGGTTTAAATTAAAATGACTACTCTTAAAGAGTATTTGTTTGATTCTAAAAAATATAATTCGAGTATATGCATTAACTTGGTTCCAAATTTTTTGATTTTATTGTAAATTTGCATATTTGGTTGACTATTAGTTTACAACAATAGTTACTTTCATTACTATTGATAGAATGTTAATATTAGCTCATTTCCAAAAATATTTGGTGGAAAAATAACTGTAAAAAAAAACTCGTTCAATTAAGACATTCCTTTACTATATATGTTATGAAGAATTAAATTTATTAACATTTAACAATGTTTCGCAGATGAATTTTATTTCTGAAACAATTTTAATTGAAATCATATTGTTGAAAATTCTCGCTTATTATTCGTTAAGCTATTGTTTCTCAGATGAAGAAATAACAAATTCTATCTATCCAAATTTTTAGGACCGTAGTGTTGAGAGTTTTCGAAAAAAACTTTAAAATCTGTCAGAAATGGAGCCTGTACAAGATTATGAATAGTAAATTCTGAGGTTGGACCACTGGGCATCGCACAGTGTAGCCAAAAGCACTTTTTGTGGACAAAAGTCTGTCCACAACCTAATTTTCAATGGATTTTGACGTTTTTGTTTAATGACCGAAGGGCTTTTGGGTATATCAAGTCAGTACGAATAAGACTATATATTCATTTGATATGACTTTCTAATTTTAAATTCCAATTGCGGTCGAGAAATTTTCAATAAAACTACAGTTGGTCACTTAATGGTTAGAGATTTCGAAAATATGTTTATTTTCCTTGTCGAACCCTTTGTTTAGGAGATACGACGCGCGAACTTGGGTTTGACTCGTGAGGGTACATGGACTCGTCACCGTGCTTGAACGTTTCGCCAAGTCGGGCGATTGTAATATTCAGGAAAAATAAAAATCTTTGCTATTACTTCTTCAGGTTTCCTTTATGCTTTTGTAATTTCCATGATTTTCATTTCATTTTTCGAATGCTAGGTTTCAGCTTTCCACCAACAAATTACAATTCTTTTATATTTTTCGTTATATCTTCGAATCCGCTCTAGTTTCATTCTTTTTAAACCAGAATTTATTTCGATTTTTATAACCGTCGGGAGAATTTGCTATTTTAATTTCCGATCATGGTTTCAAATTTTGTATTTCACCCTGAATTACGCTAAGAAATACACGGAAACGTTCGCATATACATGGCAATATGAAACATAGCAAATAGTATTTCGCTTTCAGTATCAATAGGCACAAATAAATCACTGGCAATATAAATAAATATTCTTGCGCAAACATAGACAAATCATTGCACATACACACACACACACGCATATATATATATATATATATATATATATATATATATATACCCAATCGAAATCTTAAAACACCCTAATAACATCAATAGGGACAATGGATATAATACCAATCCGATTTGGCTTTCCGTCATCCCGGGTTTTTTAAAAAACACATGATTGGCCAATCAAGTTCGAGCAGTTTCCACCATGGGGCACTCTGACCAATCACAGGCATCGTAGAAAATATACGTAAGGAACAAGATAACCTGAAACTTCAGTTCCAGATGAGCCCTGAAGAAGTGAACTGCAATGTTCACGAAACGTCGGCAAGTTTCGTAGTTTTGCACACGATTAAAACCTAAAAAAGCTTTAAATTTTTAATTTATCATAATAAATCATCGTTGAAGTATTAAATCTATTATCAAAATTACAGAATATTTATCTTCATTATTTAAAATTTAAAACTCTTCAAATTTGAAGATTTGCAATTCAATGCTATACAATTTTAAAGAGTTTCAATGGAAAATTCTTGATTTTTGAGAAAATAAAACTGAAAATTATACAATTTTTAAGATTTATATTCTAAAGGTATGAAATTTTAAACGTTTTTCTGGATTATTATATATAAAATACATCAATTTTCAGCCAAATAGTTCAGGAATTTTCAACTTAAAAAGATACATTTTCAACCAAAAAAAGAATATTTAAAATATCAGTTAATAAAAAATAATTTTAAATAATGAAAAAAATGTATTATTAACAATAGTAAGGATACTAGATCCCCTTTCGACAAAAAATTTGAGTTTCTACCAAGTTGTTGAACTTTAGAACCAAAACTATGAATTTTCTACAAAACACCTGAATTTTGAACACGAAGGCAAAAGAGTTGAGTTTCTACCAAATTGTTCATTTTTCGAGCCAAAAATATAAATTTTCTAACAAAATGTCCACTTCATCTTCTATGATGTCTCGTAGTGTTTGCGAGAAAAATGCAAAAATTATATTTCCAGGAAAAGGAATTTTTCCGGGTTTTATTAATTTCAATTTTTTTTCTAATTTTCCAAAGGTTTCGAAAGAATGCGGTCAAACTCACAGAAATGCGAAAATGAAATTAAAATATATTAGGTCAAAATATAAAAGATGGAAGAGATTTTTTTTAATTTACACCAAAACTCAAATACTCGTATTTTTGTGAAAATTTCTTTTTAACTAACATAAGAAATTAGTAGTTTCTGAGTCAGGAGTTAATAAATATTTCGATTAATCGAACGAGTAGTTTTCTAATTATCTTTAGTGATTCCGTTTTCTCTGATTGAATGAGCAGAATTACAGAGTTTAAATTGTGAAGTGTGAAAATTGGAAACTTTCAAATTTTACAGATTTACAATTTAAAGTTCGTTTGAAGAATTAAATTCACAATTCTTCGATTTTCATGATTCGAGATATTCAATTCTTCAATTTTGGAGACTTTCAATTGAAAACTCTCGAATTTTAAAGATGTATACATTAAAATTCCAGAATATGGATGATTCTGCTAATCAGAAGTTCAGTTTTCAATTCCGAATCTTCCAAATTCAAGAAACTTCGAATGTAAAGCATAAAAATTACAGAATTTTTAATTGGAAAACTTGAAACTTGCATATTTCTTAATTGTACATATATAGTGAAAATTAAAAAGTTTTCAATGTTAACGATTTACAATTCGAAGTTCTACAATTTTAAAGAAATACAATCGCAGATTCTTGCATAGCGAAAATATAGAATTGCAAATTATTCAATTTTATATTTTTTATATTTCAAAGGTATCTAATTTGGAATTTTTTCGGAATAGTTCAATTTTGAAGTTTTGAAATTTCAATTTTTTCAATTGTCACGATTTGCAACTGAAAATTCTTTTATTTTACAGATCTATATATGAAAGTTCTTAAATTTCCATGATTTTGGAAATCGAGAGTCAAGTTTTCAATTTATAATCTTACAAATTGAAACTTTCATATCTTAACGATAGCAGAAATTTCACTAATTTGTGAATTTAGAGAGCACCCAATAAAGAAAACTAATGTGGTGAATTGTGGCGAATTAAACTTTTGGAATTTGGTCGAATCTTCGTTTCTGATTCGTTGAAACGAATTGAGGAATCTTAGTATGATTTAAAATTTAGCGAATTAAATGCATGTGAATTATAAATTAAAAAAAAATGAATAAAAAATGCATTCGTCGAGACTTGAAGCAGCGATCCCTCGTTTATCAGTCCAGAGCACTCCCACTGGGCTATGGGACTATTTCGTAAACAGTTATAACGGTCCTTTATACCCCGCACATTGGTTCTCATATTACGAATTAAAGTGAATAAAGCAATCTTTCATTGGATTCGCCGTCACGAATTGGGCTAATTTAAGTGAGACTTTTTCTCTTCCGAATTGAAAAGAATTGACCAGTTTTTAACAGTAATCGCGCTAAGGAATTCAAGGGAATTGGAGCTTGACTGTGAATTTTGCGAATTACAATAAATTGAACAACACTAATTATTTCTGACTGGCGCATTCATATGAATTAGGTACCCTATACATTTTATTCTACACTTGACCGAAATGGCCACCTTTGGTCCCTGAAAGCAGGGGCGAAAGTAGCATATATTTCTGGTAAACCGCATTTGCGGAGCATAAGTAACATTAGCGGGGCGAAAGTAAAATTAGTGGGACGAAAGGAAAATTAGTGGGGCGAAAATAAAATTAGCTGGACGAAAGGAAAATCAGCAGGGCGAAAGTAAAATTTGCGGGGCGAAAGTAAAATTTGCAAATGTGGTTTACGAGAAATATATACTACTTTCGCTCCTTATTTCGGGGCCAATAGGAGGTCACGGTCGAGAGTGGAATAAAATACTATATGAAAAACGGGACGAAAGTAGATTTTCCCCTTGGGCATTTACTGCCCTTGCGGGAAAAATCTGCTCCTTTCGCCCCTTGTTACATAATATACCATTTCGCCGCATTTGGGTGAATAGTAGACTTGTAAATTAAATTACTTATTCCATCTATGAAGCACTCAAAACTTACCATCAACCTACGATAATTTGGTCTTACGATTTTAAACATGTACTTTGAAAATTTTCTATTTTTGTTGGAAAAATAAACTATTATAGTGAAAAATTTAAATACTTTGGTAAAAACAATTCAACTATATGCTTTAAAATTAACTTTTTTTTTTAATTCATATTTTCGGTTTAAAAATTGAACTTTTTTGTAGAAAATTCCACATTTTGATTGAAAATTCAATAATTTAGTAGGACATTAAATTATTTGTTTGAAAGTGCTTTTTTTGGCAGAAAATTTATATATTTTAGTAGGGATAATTCAACTATTTGGTTGAAAATCAACTCTTTAGTTGAAAATTTTTATTTTTGGTTCAAGAATGGAAAATTTTTGTAGAAAATTCCTTTTTTGGCTTGAAAATTGAACAATTCAGTAGAAAATTAAACTATTTGCCTAAAAGTTAATTTTTTTGTTGTTAAAAATTCATATTTTGAGTGAAAAATTCAACTATTTTGTTGAAAATTCATATGTTGGGTTGTCAATTAACTTTTTGGTTAAAAATTCATATTTTTGGCTTGAAAATTGAAATTTTTTGTAGAAAATTTCACTTTTGGCTTGAAAATTCAATAATTTAGTCGGAAATCAAACCATTTAGTTGAAAATCAATTTTTTCGTAAAAAATTAAACTATTTGGTTGAAAATTAACTTTTTGGTTGAAAATGTTACTATTTTTTTAAAATATCATATTTTTGGTTTAAAAATTGAACTATTTTGTTGAAAATTCTACTTTTGGCCTGAAAATTTAACAATTGATTAGAAAATTCAACTATTCGGTTAAAAGTTCCTTTTTTGTTAAAAATTTATATTTTTTGTAGAAAATCTAACTCTTCTGTTGAAAATTAAATCATTTCGTTGAAAAATTAATTTTTTCTCTAAAATTCATATTTTTGTTGAAAATTCATATATTTGTTAGAAAAATAAACTATTTTCTTAAAAAAAAATTAAATACTTTGTTAGAAAGAATTCAGCTATATGCTTTAAAATTAGCTTTTTTTTCAATTAATATTTTCGGTTTAAAAATTTAACTGCTTTGTAGAAAATTCCTCTTTTGACTTAAAAATTCAAGAAATTAGTAGAAAATCGAACTATTTGTTTGAAAGTTAATTTTTTTGTTGAAAAAATCATATTTTGGGTATAAAATTCGACTATTTTGTTAAAAATTTATCTTTTGGGTTGCCAATTAATTTTTTGATTAAAAATTCATATTTTTGGTTTAAAAATTTATATTTTGTTTTAAAAATTGATCTTTTTTGTAGAAAAAATCCACTTTTGGCTTAAAAATTTAACAATTCAGTGGAAAATTGAACTTTTGGTTGAAAATGTAACTATTTTGTTGAAAATTCATATTTTTGTTTAAAAAATAAATTGTTTCAGTAGAAAATTTGTATATTTTGGTAGAAAGAATTCAACTATATGCTTTAAAATCAACTTTTTTTTTAATTCCAATTTTCGGTTTAAAAATTGAAATTTTTTGTAGAAAATTCGACATTTTTCTTGAAAATTCAAGAATTTTGTAGAAAATTAAACTATTTGGTTTAAAATTAATTTTTTAGTAGAAAATCAAACTATTTTGTAGAAATTTATTTTTTTTTTGTAGAAAATTTAAATATTTTGGTAGAAATAATTCAACTATTTGTTTGAAAATTAATTTTTTGGTCGAACATTCTTATTTTTGGTTTGAAAATTCAACAATTTTGTAGAAAATTAAACTATGTGGTTGAAAATTAATTTTTTGTTGAAAATTTATTTTGTTGTTGAGAATTAATATTTTTGTTTGAAAAATATACTATTTTAGTGAGAAATTAAAATACTTTGGTAGAAAGAATTCAACTAGATGCTTTAAATTATTTTCTGTTTGAAAATTGTAATGTTTAACTTTTTTTTATTTTTTATTTTGGCTTGAAAATTCAACAATTTCGTAGAAAATTAAACTATTTGGTTTAAAAATGATTTTTTGTTGAAAGTTCATTTTTTTTTTAGAAATTCATATTTTTGTTAGAAAAATAAAATATATTAGTGAAAAATTTAAATACTTTGGTAGAAAGAATTCAACTATATGCTTTAAATTATTCTCTGTTTGAAAATTGAAATTTTTAACTTTTTTTTATTTTTTATTTTGGCTTGAAAATTCAACAATTTCGTAGAAAATTAAACTATTTGGTTGAAAAATGATTTTTTGTTGAAAGTTCTTTTTTTTTTAGAAATTCATATTTTTGTTAAAAAAATAAACTATATTAGTGAAAAATTTAAATACTTTGGTAGAAAGAATTCAACTATATGCTTTAAAATTAACTTTCTTTTAAATCAAATTTTCGGTTTGAAAATTGAAATTTCTTGTACGAAATTCGACATTTTTCTTTAAAATTCAACAAATTAGTAGAAAATTAAACTATTTGGTTGAAAATTAATTTTTTGGTAGAAAATCAAACTATTTGGTAGAAATTTAATTTTTTTGATAGAAAATTTAAATATTTTGGTAGAAATAGTTCAACTATTTGTTTGAAAATTAATTTTTTGGTTAAAAATTCCTATTTTTGGTTTGAAGATTGAACTTATTTGTAAAAAATTCCTCTCTTGGCTTGAAAATTCAACAATTTTTTAGAAAATTAAACTATTCGGTTGAAAATTAATTTTTTGTTGAAAATTCTTATTTTTGGTATAAAAATTGAATTTTTTGTATAAAGTTCCTCTATTGACTTGAAAATTCAACAATTTGGTCAAAAATTAAACTATTTAGTTGAAATTTAACTTTTTTGTCAAAAATTCATATTTTCGGTTTGAAAATTTATATTTTTTCTAGAAACTCCCTCTTATGGCTTGAAAATACAAAAATTCAGTAGAAAATTAAGCTATTTGTTTGCAAGTTAATTTTTTTGTTAAAAATTCATATTTTGGGTAAAAAATACAAATATTTTGTTGAAAATTCATCTGTTGGGTTGTCAATTAAATTTTTTGTAGAAAATTTCACTTTTATCTTGAAAATTCAATAATTTAGTAGGAAATTAAACTATTTAGTTGGAAATTAATTTTCTGGTAGAAAATTAAACTATTTGGTTGAAATTTATTCGAGCGTGACCGCGCTTAGAGTAGGGGTTTATGGCTTCTTGGAATTATACTCCCCTACAGCCCCGAAAACGGCACTGCTCGGAGTTTGGACTGTATTCCACTCCAAAAGTAAAAATATGTAGGTACTTAAATCTGGTTTTTAAATCGTCGTAGCGCAAAAACTGTTCATAATTTGAGTCTGCTATAAAGATTTTTTGATCAGGAAAGCATAAACTAAAAAATATCAAAAACTTTGATCATTCCACCGGAACCTTTTTTACCATGTATTTGGTGCGGATCTTTTAATTTCTGAATCTTAATTATTCAGGGAATTTAAACATTTGTTACTCTTATAATTTGTTTATTATATAATTCAATTTTGGATTTTGGAAATTTTAAAATTTGAGAATTTGTAATTCGATATTTCTATTCTTCGTCAATTTATCTATTAGTTATTTTCGGTTATTCCCTTAATGTGAAGCAGTTCCAAATAAAAAATTTAAATTTAAAAAGGTTTCAATTCGGAAGTAGTTTTTTTCTTAATTTAAATGACAAGACTTACAATTATGTAATATTGAAGGGTGTCACAGCATAGTGTAAGTGCCACTTTTTTCAAAACACGTCTTATTGGCTTAAAAATTCTTTAAAATTTCACCGCACATTGTGATGAAAAAAATGTGAACTTTGAAATTGTTCAAACAATTATTGTTTAAACAAATTGTTTACCAATGCGAAATACGGAAAAAATAATAGCGCCATTCGATTCTACGGAAAAAATTACATAAAGAGCATACACTGGACAATTTTTTTTCCTATCCAATTTGTGGTGACACATAAATAAACAATAATTGTTTATTTATACTACCTAACCGATTGGATAAATAAAAAATTTGCGAGAAGCATAATCATTATATAATGTTTTCCGCTATGTATCTCGAAAAGTATTTACTTTTTTTAAATTTTGTTTATTGAGATCTGTAGAGCTCCATCAAATCTCGAATGTACTTTCTCATTTTTTTTAAGAATTCAATTTTTTAAAAGGTTTTTTCTCTTCTGAAAAATTGATCTCGATGGATCTTCATGCTTTTGCCGCCACACCCTTCAATTTCAAAAATTACGCTTCAAATTTAATTAAAATGAAATTTAACTAAACATTTATGGTCAGTAATCTATATATGCTAATCTACGTAAATTTAATATTTTACTGCAGTGTAAACCCAGTTAGCCCTATACGACTAGCGTAAAATATTGAAAATCATCATGAATTTTACAATAATAAGAAATGTTAGAAGTAAATAAGAACATAAAATTTAATAAAATACAAATACAATATTTTTTTAATCCAAAAATAAAGAAAACAACGTGTGTACAAATTTTGAGCAAAAGTCGAGAAGGAAAGTACTTCTGTAACAATTGTTAGGGTTTCGGATTTTATTATACTCACTGTAATTTTCTTAATACTGCTCTGTGAAAACTGCAATATACGAAGAATATCGCGATTATCGAGTTCGTTGAAATTTTACATCAACTGGAAAAGCACTAGCGTACACCACAAAATGACGCTCACATAACCTCACCGACGGCAGCGATGTTCGATGAACCATATTATTGGCAATATTGTTTATATTTATTCAGCAAGCACGCATTTACCCATCACTTTATCGTGGAATGTGCTTGCCATTTGCGTGCGATATGGGTCGCATCGTGCGACTCGCACGCGTGCTTGAAGCATGCGTCGCACGATTGTTATCTGGGTAAGAATCAGAAGAAACGCATTTCCAAGACTGCATTAAAAATCCTTATATCCACAGAAATAGCTAACAACCCTCAAGAACAACCCTTACCACATTTAACGAACCCCATCTCGACTGGTTTCATCTAAAATGGCCAAAAAAATGTAATAAATAAGAATCACAAGGAACGCATTTACAAGACTGTAGTAAATATGCTTCTATCCACAGGAATATTCAACGCGCCTGAAGAACTACCCCTACCACATTTAAAGCAACCACTCTCGGCAGCCTTCATCTAAAATCGCCAAAAAAGTTCGAATTCATAATAATCACAAGAAACGCATTCCCAATACTCCACTCTTTTTGCCGAAGTAGTTTGATGTGATAGAGTTCATTCTTGGGAATTGCTGAATATTAATTCAGGAAAAGGAATATTAACCAGAATCTTGGGAATACGTTTGTTGGGATTATTATTAATTATAATTTTTTTTTTAGCGATTTTAGTTAATGGCAGTCAAGACGGGGTTCGTTAAATGTCGTAGGGGTAGTTCTTGGCGGTTGCTGGATACTTCTGTGAATATGATGATATTTACTACCGTATTGGATATGCGCTTGTCGTCATTATTATTCATTTCAAATTTTTTCAGCGGTCTTACTTGAAGGCAGCCGAGACGGAGTTCGTTTAATGTGGTTGGGGTAGCTCTTGGGGGTTGTTGAATATTCTTGTGGATAAAAGGATATTTACAGCAGTCTTGGAAATGCGTTTCTTGTGATTTTTATAGGTTTGACATTTTTTGGCGATTTTAGATGAGGACAGTCAATATGGGGTTCGTTAAATGTGATGGGGGTAGTTCTTGAGGGTTGTTAGATATTCCTGTGGATATAAGGATATTTACTATAGTCTTGGAAATGCGTTTCTTGAGATTCTTATTTGTTTAAATTTTTTTGGCGATTTTAGATGAAGGCAGTCGAGACGGGGGTTCTTAAATGTGATAGGGGTAGTTCTTGAGGGTTGTGGTATATTTTTGTGGTTATAGGGACATTCACTATAGTCTTGGGAATGCGTTTCTTGTGATTCTTATTTATTTACAATTTTTTTGGCGATTTTAGAGGAAGGCAATCGAGACGGGCTTTTTGAAGGTTGTTGATTATTACTGCGGCAAAAAGAATACTAGTAATAGTCTTGGAAACGAGTTTGTTGTAATTATTTTTTAATTTTTTTGAGGTTATAGTTAAAGGCACCGGAGGCGGTGTTCTTTAAATGTGCTATGATAGGGGTAGTTTTGGAAATCGGAATAATACGTATTGCCTAGTTTCCTCTAAAAAAAGTATTATTTGCGATTTTTGCAATTATAAAATGGTAACTATTTCTTGCTCCATTTGCAAATGCACGATTGACGGAGGAATTGATCAACTTTCCAATCATTTTTGGCATCTTCATGCCATCAAATTAACAAATCTTTCAGGGTTCTCATGCGGGCAGGATGAATGTCCGCGAAAATTTCAAAGATTTCATTCTCTAAAAAAACATATAAAAGATAACCATGAAAAAAGCAGATGCCTAAAGTTTTAGTGAATGAAGAAAATAGAGTCATTAATTCTGAAATCTCGGTAGATATTCATTCTGATAATCAAAATTCTTTATGTGATCTAAATAGTGAAATTGAATCTAATAATTTACTCGTATCTGGTGAGAAACGTATTTTTAATACATCAGTCATCGCATCTAAATTTGTAGCAAATTTGAGAGCATCTTCTTCAATTACGGGTGCTGCTTCAGGTAGAGTACTTGCTGGTACAGAGGTATTTTTGTCTGATGTCATGAATTCAGTCAAGGATGAATTTCGTGACTTCATTCATTCTGAAGGGATTGACCCCAAGAATTACCGTGTACAAACGTTTCTTGATAAATGCGAATTAGGAGAACCATTCAGATGTATGCAAAGTATTCAGGGACAAATTAATGCTTAAAAAAAAAAATTACTTTTATATCGATCCTATCGAAAAAAAATTAGGTGACAGAACTGATCAAGTTCTTAATATTGCTACAGGCCAGTATGAACAGAAAAATGTTCCGGAAACTTTTCAGTATGTTCCAATCATAGAGACTTTGAGACTTATTTTGTAACATGCTTTTGTTAGAAATCATATTGAATCCGAAACATCTACTGTTGATGAATACTTAACAAATTTCAGAGACTGTAAAAGTTTTAAGTTAAATGCATTTTTTAGAAAATTTCCACAAGCTTTGAGAATTATATTCTATTATGACGATCTCGTTGTAAATAATACACTGGGTTCGAAAGTACATCCTCACAAGTTAGGGACTTGGTATTTTACAATACAAAATCTGCCTTCTTATATTAATTCACTTTTAAGTGGTATTCATGTTCTGGCCATTTCTTATACAGCAGATGTGATTAAGTATGGTATGAAAACTTTTCTCGAAGTTTTCATGAAAGACCTACGAAAGCTCGAAAGTGAGAGTGGGGTTCCTGTTACATTATTAAATGGTGAGAATTACCTTTTACGAGGCTCTTTAGCTGCCGTATGTGCAGACGGGTTGGCTGCACATCAGCTATTCGGCCTGCTAGGTCCATCTTCACGACATTTCTGGCGACTTTGCACGATAAGTCGTGATGACCTAAAAAGTGGATCAGAAGGTAATTTCCTTCCCCGAACAAAACAACTTCATAACAGACAAGTTGCAGACGTACTTAGTAATCGTCATACACCGACTAAATGTGGCATTAGGGAAGATAGTTTTCTTCATGGTTCTCGATATTTCCATTGTACTGAAAACTTTGTATTTGATCCGCTACATGACATTTGGGGAGGCGTTGCTCCAATGACACTAAAACAAGTGCTTCTTCATATGGTTACCACTCGTACATACGGTTTAGATATTGAAACTTTCAACAATAGAATTCATTTATTTGCGTACGGCATTCCTGAAGTGAAGGATAAACCATCTGCAAATTTTACAATGCAAATACTTCAAGCTAAAGATCATGCACTTCCTCAAAAAGGTGTACAGATGTGGCTTTCAATCCGAGCATTTCCGTTTCAAGTTTTGGATAAAGTTTCAGAAGATGACGAATACTTGCAGCTCATGTTATTGTTGAACAGAATCACTGAAATAGTGATGACACCGATTTTCACTGTTAGCATCTTAGCTTATTTTGATCAGCTCATAAAAGATTTTTATCTTCTTTTCCTAAATTTGTTTCCTGTTTCCTATCGACAAAATGCATCACTTGAGTCATTATCCTGAATGTCTTTATCATTCCGGACCTCTCCGATCCCCATGTTGCTTGCGTTATAAAGCAAAACATAGTATGTTCAAGCGATATGGATGTGTGTGCTGTAATTTTAAAAATCTTCTGAAGACAATGATGCAGTTGTGTCAAATTTCCCAATGTGCCACATGGGGAATGGGAGAATATCAGCGACAAAAAATTGTGGCAACGAAGGGAAACAATATTTCAGTGAATAACTTAGCATGCAGGGAAGCTTTACTTGAAGATCTCCATCTTGTCGAAAATGATGTTGTATTTAAGACCAGTTGCGTGAAAGTATACGGAACTAAATATCGCATAGGACTTTTGGTTGCCATGGATAGTGGAATCGGAACACCAACAGGGGACCCTGCTTTTGGCAAAATTGAAGACATTATTGTTCTAAATTGTAATCGAGTCTATTTGTGGTGTAAGAAATGTCCTGTTTTATGGTTAGAAAGATCGCTGAATGCGTATTGTGTCGAGGAAGGATCAGAATATAGACTAATACTTTCAGAAAATTTATGTGATTTTAAGCCATTTTCTCCGTGGCAAGACTACAGATCTACAGAATCATACGTCGTTCTTTGACATATGCTTATGTGATTCATCTGCCATGAATCTCTAATACATGCTATTTTATTTTGCCTGTTTTCCAATAGAAATATCTTCATTTTTGAAACCTATTATGTAGAATTGTATGTATGAGCTCACGGAGCAAGTTTAATAGTTTCCTGTTTATATTTTAGAATCGCAATGTCAATACTTATAACCCAATTGATATCCTAGAAGTTGTTACATATGCAACATAGAGCAAAGATTAAGAAATGCAAGATGAAAAGAGCGCAGGTTAGAAAATATGAATAAACTGTATTATACTGCCGGTCCTAACAGTTTCTGCATAAGAGTATCTGCTGCTTCTGCATAAAAGTATTTCTACATAAGTGATTGAATAAGGAGCTATAATTTTTTCAGATGCACAAGTAATGGGTTCCACGCTCATCCTGCTTACAGAGAGTGATTTAAAGGATATAGGAATTTTGCTTGGACCACGCAAGAAAATAATGGAGATAATATCTTCTGCTCGTTTTTGGTTGAAAATTTGTTTTTTTGGTTGCAAATTGGAGTATTTTGGTGAAAATTGTTTTTTTTTTTGGTTTAAAATTAATTTTTCACTGAAAATTAACCTGTTTCGATTTGGGTTGATAATTGATGTTTTTTAGTTTAAAGTTCATCTGCTTGTTTGAAAATTCTTTTTTTTTGGAAACACATTTTTTTTTGTAAAAACTTATCTTCTTGGTTGAAAAGTTGTCTTTTTGGTTAAAAATTTCACTATTTTGGTGAAAACTGTATATATATATATTTTTTTGAAACTTATTTTTTCTACTCAAAATTAAACTTTTTCATTTTCGCGTTGATAATTTTTTTTTTCAGTTGAAAATTCTAATTATGGTTTGAAAATTCGTGTATTCTGTTGAAAATTTGTATTTTTTGTTTGAAAATTCATTTTTTTGTTGTTGTATGAAACTAATCTTTTTGGTTGAATATTTGTCTTTTTGGTTGAAAATTGGACTATTTTGGTGAAAATTGTTTTTTTTTTTTTGTGAAAAATTAATTTTTTTTCACTGGAAATTAACCTTTTCCATTTTCGCTTTGAATTTTTTTTTCAAATTTAAATTTCTGTTTGAAATTTCGTGTACTTTATTGCCAATTTGTCTTTTTGGTTGAAAACTAATTTTCTTGGTTGAAAATTCGTATTTTTTGTTTGAAAATTCTTTTTTTTTGTTTGTTGAAAATTCATATTTTTTCGCAAAAACTTACCTTCTTGGTTGAAAATTCGTCTTTTTGGTTGAAAATTTGACTATTTTCGTGAAAATTGTTTTTTTTTTTTTTGTTTAAAATTTGTTTTTTTTTGTGAAAATTTTTTTTTTTTTTTTTAAATTATTTTTTTCTACTAAAAATTAACCTTTTTTTCGCATTGATAATTTTTTTTAGTTGTTAATTCAAATTTTGGTTTGAAAATTCGTATTTTTTGTTTGAAAATTATTATTATTATTATTATTATTATTTTGAAAATTAATTTTTTTGTTGAATGAAATTAATCTTTTTGGTTGAAAATTATTTTGTTGTTGTTGTTGAAAATTCGTCTCTTGGGTTTGAAAATTTGACTATTTTGGTGAAAATTGTTTTTTGTTGCAAACTAATTTGTTTACAAGTTGAAATATAATGTCGCAAAAAATGTAATAATTCGATAAAAAATCATTAGGAACTCTACATTTAAAATAATTTTTATCTATTTAACAGCACTGAAATAACTAAAATTGTACATTGAGAAATTTAAAACGTATTAAAAAATCTATTTAAAAATGAGGAAAATTAAAAACAAATATTTCAAATTTAAGCTTTCGAAGCTGAAAATTATCATCATAAAATTTTAAAGACGATACACATTATCCAGTATCTATTTATTGTATAATGCAGTATCAATTGACATTCAAAGTGACTGGATTGCAACAATCATTTTTTTTAAACATTCCAATATTGGATGACCTTTTCAAATTTACACTCTCCCAAAATAAACTTGATATCAGTCTATTTCATTAATGCGCATATTTTTGCATTCCTTGTTTTTTTAATTATCAATTTTTATACGTCGAAAATCGGTACTTTTATTTGAAAAAAAAATCATCCTTATTGTTGATAAGTTTCCTCGAAAGTGATGTGCATCCTCATCACGTATCATAAAATTAT
This sequence comes from Andricus grossulariae, assembly GCA_011634705.1. Taxonomy (NCBI): domain Eukaryota; kingdom Metazoa; phylum Arthropoda; class Insecta; order Hymenoptera; family Cynipidae; genus Andricus; species Andricus grossulariae. The sequence continues at coordinate 51,346,935 of JAABKJ010075445.1, forward strand.
CTCCGGGGGAGAAATAAACAAGACTGGCCTCATTTTCCATTAGCGATAAGTTTTAGAATTTTTTTGTCATTCTTTACGAAAAATAAACTATACAGCGCACGACGCTTGTTGTCCACGCTCATAATACAAGATTATAGATATAAATAATTACATGTGCTCATGTTTGAATGAAAACAAAGATATATGATATATTCATTATTTCGACTCGTCATCTCATTATCTTGAAAGTTACGTTTTCTCTCGAAAAATTGCTTTCTATCATCTCCCCCAATAATGACCCAGCGACCGATTATGCTGAATCATTGATTTTATCCAAAATTAAATAGTTGGAAAAAAAGATTTTCTTGAGGCGTATTAATATTACACAAATTATATTTTTTTAATATTTATTTTACCCAAAATCATTTGACTGAATAGCGATTTGCTTTAATTTTTGATCCATACTAATTGCCAATTGACCTAATAATGTTTATTTTTCCGAATTACTATTTGACATAATTTTTAGTTTTCCGAATTACGATTTTTTATAATTTGTATATTTACGAATTAAAATTTGTCGTAATTTTTACATTTCCGAATTACCATTTGTCAAAATTTGCACATGAGTGATGATTTAGTGGTTCTTCAGGTACCCCTATGCTTTTCTCAGAACACCACTTTATTGTTACTAATGATGTAGTGGCTGTCAGGGACCCCTAAATTGTTTCCAGAAAAGCAATAAATTCTACTAATGATATTGTGATTATCAGAAGCCTCTTTGTTGTTCCTAGAAATAATTTATTTGTTCCTAATGATGTAGTGGATTGTCAGATGCACCTAAATTGTTTCCAGAAAACCACTTTATTGTTACTAATGATCTAGTGGATTTTCGGGGAACCCTAAATTGTTTCCAGAAGAGCACTAAATTGTACTAATGATATTGTGGGTGTCAAAGGCCTCTTTGTTGTACCTAGAAACCATTTAATTGTTCCTAATGATGTAGTGCATTTCTAAATGCCCCTAGATTGTTTCCAGAAAACCACTTAATTGTTACTAATTATATAGTGATTTTCAGGTAATCGTAGATGATTCCTAGTAAAGCACTAAATTGTTACTAATAATATTGTGGTTTGTCAGGAACCCCAGATTATTCTCACAAAAACAGTAAATTATTACTAACGATGTAGTGGCTTGTCATGGACCCCTAGATTCTTCCAAGAAAAACACTAAATTGTTACTAATAATCTGGTTCTCAGGGATCCCTAGATTGTTTCTAGTAAAGCACTAAATTGTTACTGATTATCTAGTAGTTATTCAGGGACCCCTATGCTTTTCTCAGAACACCACTTTATTGTTACTAATGATGTAGTGGCTGTCAGGGACCCCTAAATTGTTTCCATTCGTGGTAAACATTAACGAATTCTTGGACGTCGCTCGTCCCACCTCTGCTCACCAAACACATAGGGTGATACCAGTCCTTACTATTCCTTCGTGTATAAATCCTTAAATTGACTTTAAATCATTTCAATGCTTTTAAAGGAGTTCGAATTTTCTTGAAATATTTAGAATACACGTTAATTAATTTTTTGAATTCTGTTAAAGATCTTTGAATTCTCTTGAATAATTCAGGATATAACTTGATTTACTTTTAATTTACCGAATTCTTCTGAAAACATGGAATTCTTTTCAACTATTTTGAAATTCCTCAACATTGGTTAAGGGTGAACTACTGAATTCTGAATTCTTCTCAAAACCTGAACATCTTTTCAACTATTTACAAACTCAGCAACTTTGGTCGATGGCGAACTACTATTGAACTAGGATGCATTTGTTTCTTTGAATCTGCAGAATTTTAAGAAAGCGAGAGAATTTTGCAGAATTAAAAAAGAACAAGTGCATAGTAATTCAGAAGTAGTTCGCCGCCGACCAAAGTTGATGAATTTGGAAATAGTTGAAAAAAATCCTATGCTTTCAGAAGTATTCGGAGAATTCAAAACACTTGATTGGATTCTTCAATAATCAGAGACGATCACTGATTATTTGCAATAATGTACGAATTATCTATAGGCTCACTGAAATTATTTGTGCTACGTTCACCAAATTTCGGTGAACCTAGCCTACATTTCCATGTTTTCCATACACCGAATTTCGGTGAGCCAATATGTTATCTGGAACATGTTCAAATGAAAGAATTGATTTTTTTCCAAAGTTATTTTAAGGTTAGATGAAAGTTGGGCCCATCCGATTTAAACAGAAAAACTCATTCGTAATCGCATTAATTTTTTTTTTTTTAATGCACGAAGCAAGGTGAAGTAACCGCGGTAGGGGATATTGCTTTTCGGGATCGCACGCACACTTGCAACTAACTGATCATCTACAAGAAATTTCAATGCCCTGTAGTATCAAAAATACGTACCATACCCAAAAATTTGTTGTGACTTTTCGATTTAAGTTTTTTATTCTATCTGCCATTACAAGGAACGACAATGTTCCTGGGACACCCTGTATAAGCGTTCCTGCTTTTAAGTATAAATCGTCATGGATTTCCACGTGAATTGTTTCAATTTACCACTCGGATTTTACGTGGAATTCTATAATCTATAATATAAGAATGTGGGGGGCCGTAGCCTGTGTCAGCTAAATACTTCGTTAGTTAGTGGAGCCACTGCATGCATACCATTATTCTGATTGGTTCAGCGTTTTGCAAAATGTGACGTTTCAAGGTCACAGAGTTGCTTGAGAAAAGTTTTCGATACGTTTTTTGAAAATTTTTTTTCTCAGAAATGAAGTATTAAAAAAGTTTATTAAATAGACTAAAACTTTTAGAATCTTATTTAATATTTAAAAAGAAATTATCTAAAATTCATGCAAGAACTTCATCATAAAAAATTTAATCTCACCTAAAGTTATCATTGCAATTTTGAATCCCATTCCCGGTTCTCCAAGAATATTCTCGGCAGAAACAGCGCAGTCTTCAAAAATTAATGAACATGTACTGCTACCGCGGATTCCTAATTTATCCTCCTTTTTCCCCAGGGATAATCCCTGTGTAGGTTTATCGACTATGAAGCAACTTATACCTTTGTGCTTTTTAGCTTTATCTGTTGTTGCAAAGAGAACAATACCCTCTGCTTCATATCCGTTTGTAATCCAGCATTTAGTGCCATTAATGATGTAATTACTTCCTTCTAATTGGGCTACAGTGGAGGCTGCTCCAGCATCCGAACCATTTCCTGGTTCACTCAGGGCAAAGCATCCCAGTTTCTTACTTTTAAGAAACTCCGTGATGTACTTTTCCTTTTGTTCCTTAGAGCCGAATTTTTCTATTGGACCTAAGAAGAGTGAATTCATAACACTTATTATGACACCGGTGCTGGCACATCCTCTAGATATTTCTTCCATGACGATGGCGTAGGCCAGGTAGTCCAAGCCTGTTCCGCCTAACGATTCAGGCATTGTGACTCCAATTAAGCCGAGGTCTGACATTTTATTTAATTGTTCTTCAGGGAATTTGTGCTCTCTATCTATCTTTGCCGCGATTGGTTTCAACTCCTCCTCGGCAAAGTCTCTGTGGCGATGGATAAAAAATTACATAATTTTTATTGAAATTTAATAAGATATTCTAATTGATAAAAATCAGGTACCAGAGCTGGATTAAGGGAGGGCGTTGCTGTAGTTCCGGATCGTGTTTTTCAACAGGGCCTCCATATTCGGAGATAATTTTCTTAAAGATAATTTATTTCTAACTTATTTTGGGTTTCATATATACTTTTTTAAAGCAATTTTCGCGTCACTAGTACTAAGAACCGCAGTAAAAATCTATCAAATTTTTCTAGATATTATATTTTTTTATATTATTTTTTTGTTAGGAAAGGAGGGGAGACGGACAATAAATAGAATAAAAATGATAGATTCTGTAGTCGCTATTTCTCACTTTTCTTTTTGTTTTCATTCTCGCTTTACTTTTATATTAAGTTCAATGACATATGATTTTAGAAGTTTTCATTGACAGTATCGATACGACAAAATCATATAAAAATATTCATTGAGTTGGTTTTCCAACAAGAGTAATCGCTCTTTCAAACGATTGCAGATCCGCAAGATGCGGACTTGCGCAAGTCATGAGTTGTACAAAAGATGTATAATAAAGTAGATTTTTCAATGTTATGATGAAAAGAAACAAGCACATGCAAATCAGCTCAATCCTCTCAAAGTTCTGCGTGCATGAGTTTTGGATTTGTCGTGGTTTGTATGGCTTTTTCAACAAAATAATATTTCTGTGCACAGGTGGTAAGTGTTTTTGACTTTTTTTTTCAAACTTGTTCTCGGGTTAAAAAGAACCCGGTTTCATGGTAGCTCCAAGAAAGCATCCAGAGGCGACTGTTGTCACCTCCAACACTCGCGGCCGCTGTGTAAGCATAACAGCGGTAAAAGAAGGTTTTAAGGACTATTGATACTTATTTTTCTTTTTCCCGAACGTTCGAAATTCGATGACGCATCCGATTTTTATGCTCCAAATTTCAATCACTGGAATTTCATTCAATTTTTTACAAAATAACAAATTAATTGGTTTCAAAGACAACTCTACATTTATTTGATGGCAATAAAAAAGAAATTGATTTTTTTTACTTTTTTTACAAGTTTTTAGAGGGAAACCTAGCTTATCCGCTCTGATGTCAGTTCCCCGCTCTCCCCTACCTTCTATTCGTGCAATATTCTCATCTGATGTTGTTTCATATTTCATTTATTTTGCCTCCTGAACTTGTTCCTATGCTATTCTTCTGTTTTTTCTAGCTCCTCAGACAGTTCCTCACTGAAAAAAGTTTTGGTGTTGAAACTGTTCCGGATTCATCACCTTTCTTTTTATACCCTGATTTTCTGTTTGCACGTATGGCCTTGAGCGGCCTTGAAATAGCCAAGTAGTCCTTGAGCCTCAACTCGCCTGCCAATGAGCGCGCGCCACGGCATGAAGTGGCGTAAGGAGTTGCGGAGGCGACCTTCGTTCTCTTTGCTCGCTTCGCTCCCTCCTTCGGTTACATATTTTGGGCATTGTCTTTCCGATCTTGACATGATGCGAAATTTTCTCACTTTCGCTCGTTTTGTCAAATGTCTCGGGTCTTTGCAGCTAAGAAAGCAATTCCTCATCGTACAGGGTAAGGTTTCAGTACAGGAATAGTAGATGAGATTAGAGAAGCTTCAGTCAATCGTTTTATCATTTGAAGTTCTTTCTCAGTTCTTCTCTTGTTTTTTCCTTGTTTAGATTTGAGAAACTCAAGGCATTTGTTTTCTCATCTGATTTTGTTCCCCCGACCCCGATCTTCTTTTGTTCCTCCTTCGGTTTTTTGACTGATTCCTCACAGTGTAGGGAAAGGTTTTCGTTGAGGAATAGCTTCTCTAATCTCATATACTGCTTATACAAAAGAAAGAAGGTTGTGAGAACCAACCTGAAAGCCGACAAAAACAAAGAAATATCAAAATAGCAACTTCAGATGAGAAAACAAATTGATACGACAAGAGAAAAGAACCACTTTTCCTCAACGAAAACCTCTCCCTCTACTGCGAGGAAACAGTTGAAAAACAGAAGAAAGAACAAAAGAAGATTGGGGTCGGGGGAACAAAATCAGGTGAGAAAACGAATGACTGGAGTTTCTCAAATCTAAGCTTCTCTAATTTCAAATACCATCCCTGTACCGAAACCTTACCCTGTACGATGAGGAATTGTTTTCCTAGCCGCGAGAACGTGAGCCATTTGACAAAACGAGCGAAAGTGAAAAAGATTTTGCAGCATGTCAAGATCGGAAAGACAATACCCAAAATATGTAACCGAATGAGCGAATGGAGCGAGCAGAGAGAATGTAGTTCGCGTCCGCAATTCCTCACGCCACTTCATGCCGTGGCAAGCGCTCATTGCCAGGTGAGTTGAGGCTCAAGGACTGCCTGGATATTTCGGGCCCGGTCAAGGCCATACGCGCAATTAGAACTGTCTGAGGAGCTAGAAAAAACAGGCGAATAGCATAGCAACAAGTTTAGGAGACAAAATAAATTAAATTTGAAATAACATTAGATGAGAATATTGGACGAATAGAGGGTATTATTATTATTTTTGGGACAATTTTTGTCTAATTTTCGAGCATTTCCAAAGTGTTTCAAGTCTAATGCCAGCGTAAGTTTGCAGGCTCCTCATTATACATCAGCGGGCGTGCATTTAACGTGGTACGATGGAGTTTTTTAATTTTTTTAACCATGAGCAGCAACTCCGATTGATCCGAAACTTCCACATATTTTTCCACATAATTCCAGTTATTTTTATGCAAAAAGCGGTGATTGCGACTCAAGAATTTCCCATCTTAAAAAAATCAAAGAATTTTTTTTGACCTTTTCTTTTTGTGTAAAATGTCCTATAATTTTTTCAAACCATCCCTCTGTCGGGATCCATGACATATTTTTCTTCATCGAAATCGGTCTAGCCGTTTTTGAGGAAAAGATTTTTTTCGATTTTTCTACTCACCCCCATAACTCCCATAAAAATGATTTCTCAGATATGATCTTCCGGAGAACTGAAGCTCATATTAGTACCAACTCAGGGAGAAAATGTCGAACAGATTCGGCCGGGGGCAGCTTATACATGCTTAACCTGCTATGCCCTTTTCACAAATAATTTGTTCAAAATTTCAAAGAACAAAATGAGCCATCGTTTATTGACATTGGATCAAAATTAAGGTACGTCATAAAAAGGTGTAAAACCCAAAATACCAAATGAGTATTTGGTAAGAAAATTAATTCTGGCTAAAAACTAATTTTTTTCTAAAAAAAACATTTTGCTGCATTTTTCAAATTAAAGATGAATTCGGTTATATTTTTTCTGCTTTTATAAACCGTTTTTCATGTTGAGGTCATGCGAATGTTTCGACCCAGAAAACCGATTTATTTATTATTTTCCTTATACGCCGATTCAATCAAATTTGACTCAATATAAACTGCCGAGTCGATTCGGATATTTCCGATTTGATCAACGCTTGATTCAGTGTCGAAAAATTCAATTTATGACTCACGTCCAGATGCCGGTTCTGCGTCGAGTGGAATTGTTTTACACAGCACTAATTTCTTCTAAAAATCTTTGGATAACTTCAAGTTTAGATAATTTGCAGTAATTTATAAATATACAGGACATTTTCGATAGTTTATGGTAATTTTACCCTAAATTACCAATTTGCCGGAATATTTGTTTTCATTGTTTCTCAAATCAAAAATTCGAAATTCTTGGCCTCGTGTGGAAATACTACTTTTCAAACGAATATTCCGTGCGTGTGTTACAAAGAAAATTATTTCAATCGTCGGCCTGTTATTTCACAGTAATTAGAGCAGTGGTTTACAAAAAAAAAAGGTGAGGACTATTTGACAAGACCACTTTATCCTTATGTATTTTGAGGCGCTGAATACGAATCCGAGGTCTATTTACCTCCATCACGTCAGGTTCATAGAGCCTGGCTAAAATAGCGTTACAGAACTAGTCTGGCCCTCCCTATTTTTCCCGATCAGCGCCCGATCAGAAATCGGGAAAACTAGCCGGGGCCCTTCCAAAACCCGATCGCAATTTCTACATGGGACCGTAGTGATTCAACATCTGTCGAAAGTCATTTGATTTGAAAGTATAAAAGTTTTTACTATTATCTACGAAACTTTCACAATGAAAATCGGTCAGTCAATATTCTATAGTAGAAAATAATTGTCCAATTAATACCCTTTCGAAGACATTTAAAGTCGTTCTAGTCGGAAGTTTAACGATTATCTATTTCCTAACCCTACCTCTATTTCGCACTATAGCTTACGTAAGCCAAGTTAAAAAGTTCTGAAGAATGGTGTCTTAAAATTTGGTGATGAATGACATTTCTCTTTGCGGAAGAAGATAGTTATTTTATTTGACAGAGCTTCATAGACGAGTTAGCAACGTTTACTGATAGTCTGTTTACAGTCGAAGAGAATGATATTAATCAAAGCGAATATTAAAAAAAAAAATTTAATCACAATAAACAAAGTTTTTGATATGTAATTCATTGTGAATTTATTTTTCGATACTGAATAAATATTACTATAGACTTGTGCATTTATACTAGCGAGATTGTTTCATATTTTACCAGTCAAGAATAAATTCATTTGTGACGAAGATTCACGTAAAGTTTCAACACGAGAAATGATCAATTATTCTATTCTCCTTGGAAATAAATCTAAACAGAATCGAGGTTAACCCGTACGACCTCTAGGAACTTGCATTTATATTAATAAATGCTTGCCGGAAAGCATTTGATCCTTTATTTCTGTAAATAAATAGGTACTATACATATATGTATTGACTGTTTGTACTTGATAAATAAATAAGTATTTTTTCGCGTTGAATACGAATCTTACCTTTTGTTGTCTACATGTCAGGTTTTTGAGATTTTTAAGGTCAGATTTTGGCTTAACGTAAGCTCCGTTTGCCTGTTACCAGAATTCGTTTTTTGCTGGCGCCACCTGACACAATCTGAGGCGACGCTTTCCCGCTTAGTCACGAGTTCAATTTAATATTCGTTAAGTAACAAATTAGGAAGAAATATCCCATTAATGTATGTTATTTCAAGTAAAAATTGAAGGAAAAAGTGTTTATGCTGCAAGAACATCTAAAAACTATTACAAACTCTTGATTTTTAAAGGGTTCAACTGACCGTGCAAATATAACCCCAAATTATGTTAATTTAAATAATAGTTTTTGTGGTCGGACTCTGTAAAAAACTGTGAAACACTTGATTTGTAGTATGTGAATTTATATTTCCGTCAATTTCACATTTTTTCTTCAAGATTATACTAGAAAAACTGTTATTGATAACGAATCATTTGATGCTGCAATGTTCTACATTGTGTTATAATGGCCATTCCAGTATAGCTGAACCATGCAAACTGTGATATGAAATATTTAGCCGCACAATTCTATAAATTTAGGCAGTATGGTTACAATAACCAGAATTATGTGTGTACATATAGAAGATAACAATGATAAAATGTGATTCGGGAAATAAGATCGTTAGTACCAGCTTTACGATTAGTTGATATGCATGTTTGTAAAAGATGAACTGAAAGTATGAGTATCATTTTACTCAACCGGTATCGAACATCGAGTTTCTTCCCGTCAGAAATTATTAACGATGTGATCATTGACATAATTTATATCACATGTGAAGTCTGGCTTTAAAACAAGTATAATATACTAAAACGCAGTGCTGAAAACAAACGTAACATTCATCAGGAACTATTTCTATGCCACACCCTAATGTCTTTAATTCCCAACTCTACATAGTTAATACATTGAATGCCATTTTATGCTTTTTGTTTACCGTGTCAAAGACGCCAAGATTCTTCAAGTATTTTGAAGAAAATATTCTGACACAAAATGTTTATAAGTGCGAATTTTTTTGTTCCATATTCAACTTAATTATTAGCATTAGCATAAAAATAGGCTGAAACCAAAAATTTTATTATGGCTTTCATGATACGTATATCATAAGAAAATCAATCCCCACTACAATAAAGATCAATCTCAGTAATCCTTTTTCAGTACAGAATGATTTCTTAAATAAATACAGAGCACCCCTATAAAGAAAAATATAATGATTAAATTAATGAAATCAGAACGAAAGAAGGGGTTTTGGTAGGGGGAGAGGGGGGCAGATGAAGAACCTAGAGAGGTTCATAATGGACCGAGTTACACCGGCGAGCCTACAGTATGCCGGCTTACTATGAGCTGGCTTAAATGAGAGAGCCCAGATTCGCGTCGGCGCAGAAGCCACAGGGACTCCACGTGTGCGACAGAGAGACACTGCCAAAAACGCTTTTACGCCGACGCGAAACTGAGCCACTCTCGTATTTTAGCTAGCTTACTTTAGGCGCGCTTGATTTACGCCTTCTAGTGTAACCGGGTTCAATGAAAGATTGATGTTGGCACTTTCAACCAATCAGCTAGCTAGCATAATTTCAATCGGTACTGTTCGGCATTCAGCTGCTCATTTCAAAAACAGAATTTAAGCGTACTGAAATATTTCAATGCCTTCCAATGCTCTCCTTCATGCAGGAAAATTACCTGCACAGACGCAGGAGCTTGAGCCAAATGTGGCGCAATGCAATTTACGTTAAAATCTCCCTTATAATCTTCACGATCTACAATCAGCAAATGAATGATTTTACACTCGAATCCTCTGAACCGAATGGGATTCCTCACCTAAGACCTTTATTGCGCGAAAATTCACCTACCCATGAGATGACAGATTTTAGCCGCAAGTATCCTAAATATAGACATAATATTTCACCACAATGCAAATTCCAAGTCATTCAAGCGGGTGACGGACAACTTTGCACGTAGCAACTTTGCACGTGCCCAACTGTGCACGTCGATGGCCGGACGAATAACTCTGCACGTCCATCTGTGCACGTCCAAGTCCACAGGAGCCCATCTGTGCACGTCGAAATTTCGACGTGCACAGTTGTCCATTTTTTAGTGCTCTAAAACATACTTCAGAACGAATCAAATCGGAGGCGGACACTTGGGTAACCTTCCTTGTTAGAATTGATTTGACGACGACTTTGCGACATCCTATGTCGATGTCGTTAAGATCTCTTTACGGTATCGTAAAGACGTCGTACGATCCGGCGATGTCTTTTCAAAGATTGTAATGACATCTTTATTACATGGGCATAGGATGTCTTCAAGTCGTCATAAAGATCTCGTAACGATGTCGTAAAGGTGTAGTCACATTTTGTGCCCACTGGGTAAGTTGCCATTATATGGAAATACATATACGCAAGAAATAATTCCCTCAATTGAAAATAAAAGCAAATGTTCATAAACGAGCTTGAAAACTTCCGAAAGTAGCAGTCGATGAAAATAGAGTATTCCCGAAATTTCAAATGTCCGAAGTATCATATTTTCGAAATTTTAAATTCCCGAGTTTTCAAGTTACCAAACAAATTGTTAAAAAATGAATATTTGATTTTTTTATGTTCGAATATACTGTAATAAACACATATGGTGAATTATGTCAGAATTATATTGATATATTTGGGGGGGGGGTGATCTGAAATGTCTATAATTTGCAATTTTGGGTATTTGAAATTTTGCGATTTTGACAAGTTGAGTTTTAAAATTTCGATAATTATATCATTTCGGGAATTTCAAATTTCGAACGGGTTCGGGTTTTCGAGTTGTCGCGTCTTTGTACTTGCCACGCTGTGGGACGTGAGATGCAGACATTGGTCGCGCGACAAAAACTTTACGCCGAAAACCCATGTTTCCCCGGAACGTGTCTTAGAGTCTAGATGTGGAATCACCGTAATCGGGGATTCAAAAAATGAGGACAGAAACGGAATTCCTAGGTATTGAAATTTGTAAAGCCTTTGAATGCAAACCTTCTTACCGGGTGATAAACTGCTGTCTTCAGATGGTTGTAAGTCTGAGCGCGCGGACTCGCTCTTCACTTATTTGCTAGGCACAGTGGGACGGAATTCCGAAATGCTGGCCAAAAGTAGAAAATGTTCATAAAATGGGCCAAATTTTCTTACTCGGCGGTTTTTGGGGTCGCTGATTACGAATCCGATGCCAAAAATTCAAAAAACAAAATGGTGGATTCAATATGGCGGACGAGTATGCTAAATAAATAATTAATTCTTTTCAAAATTGGTTTAAAGAAGCTTTCGAGGTTGCTGATTACGAATCCGTACTTAAAATTAAAAACAAGCAAAGACAGGCGAGGGGACTCACAAAAATTAAGCACCGCGAAGTTTAAGCATTTTTTTTTTCAAATTGACCTCTAATATTAAGTTTCATAGAAAAAGAATTTTTACACTTATTTTTTTATTTTTATAATAAATATAAAATAAGTTAATGAGTATCTCATCTTATTAATTTTATATGAATAAATAATATTTTTATTTTGATAATAAATTCGTAATCAGCGACCTCGAAAATCCCCTTATGTCAATATTGAAAAAAATGAAAAATTTATTTAGAATACTCGACCGTCATGTTGGATCCACCATGTTTTTTTCAATTTTGAGTACGGATTCGTAATCAGCAACCTCGAAAGCCCCTTGATACCAATTTTGAAAAGAATAAAAAATTTATTTATTTATTTATTCAACACCTAAGAGAACGGATACTAGAATTTTCATAAAAAATTAGCCACTATTAAGAATGAGCTTATTTTCCTTCATTTTGTAAATCATTATAAAAATGAAATGACGATACAAATCATGTTTCTTACCAAGATTATGAAATTGCACAAGAATTTACGTATTAAAATCATCACAATCTCATTTTAAAGAAGACGGATGAAAAAAGTACTAAATTTTTTTCCAATCTAGATGTGTTACCTCGCCAGCCACCCCCACCGCTCAAAAAGTGCAAAAGTTACGAGAATAATTTTATTGTAAGCAAAGTTTTTTTGTTCAACTTCACTTTATCTATTTATTTAAAATGAATAACTTTCGAATTGTTCGGATTCTGAGAAATTAGAATACAGTACACTCCCGATAACTTCCAGTCTGACGGGGTTGTAGGAGAGTATAATTCCAAGAATTTGGCACTTATTGAGTACACCTACTCTGCTCTGTCGTATAACCACGCTGCCTTGGAGCTCGCACTTTGGGAAATGCGCAGAGCCTCGCAGACGCTCACAGACGCTCAAGAGGGAGACACAATGGAGTGTGCGTTAAAATACGTGTGGAGGAGAAGTGGTGAAAAGTGGAAGTTACTGAGCTTGCACTTAGCGGGAGTGTACTGTATTGATTTTAGCGTTATCTTCTCTCATTTTTAAATTGATCAATTTGTAATATATTCGTATTCCACTTTTTGCATTTAAATAAACCGGAGATGGCATTATTAATCATTAAGACTATAATCATCTAAGAAGATCCGAATTTCAAATCTATATAGAATCCCCGTGTAGTTTATTTAAATAATACGTTCGTTCCACAACACTGCTCCGACTCAGGTCGCTGATCAACCTCTCTAGCAAGCAACCCCAGCGAAGAGCTTTACAAAGTCAACATGTGAAGCTCTCCATGCGGGCTCATTAGTATCCAAGGTCTTTCGTTTCAGGCATCTCTCACTCTACTGATACTCTTCATCATACATTTCTTATAAACTATTTGTCGATATACTTTTCTGCCCTGGCATACCACTTTAGCTTCCTTTACGTCCATTCATTTTCTCATGCAAGTTCTTGTGTTCCTATGTATTTTCATATCTTTTCAATTTAGGGCCTCATTCTCACATTCCCACCTTTCTTTCCTCGGTCTGCCTCTGGGTACGCTATCATTTACTTTACCTAAATATACTTATTTCTTCAGTAGTTCTTGTTTCATTCTCTCCAGGGCCGCATTTAGGGGTGTGGGGCCCTAGGTCCGGTTAAAATGTGGGGGCCTTTTGTAATTCCTTACTGCCTTCTAAAAAAAAGGTCATTGAAGTAGGAGCCGATGTAGAAGTTTGTCAATGTCGCAGCGATTTTGATTTACCGACTAGTTACATTTGTGTACACCATCTAGGGGGCTGTCCCATAGTTAAAACTCAAATATAGTCAGTCTGACACTCTAGATGTTCAGGCTGACTACCCATTTTTCTCCGTGTGGTAGCTGGCGTCAATTTCATGGTGATGAAAATATATACTATCGCCGCTTAATATGTGGACACCTATTTGTCGGTAATCCAAATTTATTAATTTTGTATTGTTAATTTTATGAATTCTGAGTTAATTTTTTTTTTTTATAAAATAGGTTGAAATCTATTTAAGTTCTGATTAAAGTGAACCCAGAGTGAAGCCATTTGGTCAATTTTTCAAGTAAGCTACTACAAAAATAGTTTAAATTGTAAGGTTTTTTCTTAATTCTTAATAACATTAGACATTTTTATAAAAAATCTTTAAAATATATCGCAATACGGGGACAACTTAAAATTTTATTGTAGAAGTTGTTTGCTTCAGTTCCGTCGCTAATTTTTGATAAAATCAACATTTTATTTTAATACTAATTCCATTATAATTTTATACAAATTAATATTTTAATTAAGTCGAATGAAAAACACTTGCTAAACTTTACTTGCAATTTTTTTAGATGTTTATGTCACCTATCATATTGTAAGCATCGTGACGAAAGTATCCACAATTTTAACCAAGCTAAAATACTTTTTTTTTGGTTGTAGAATAATTTTTTATAAAAAGGTTCGAATTTGCAGGGGAAAGTGGGACAGTCAGAAATTACATACGCAAGGTGGGATCGTTCCGTTTGTTCAAATTCTCGGATGAGCAGTTGAAAAATACTATTCACGAAAATGTTTCCTAATATTGCCAGGATTATTTTTTGATTTTGTGTTCTTATATATTCATAGTCTTTATATCCTAGCAAAAAGACTACGCTTGAAAAAAATTTGCCAAATGCCTACATGAATTTTAAGATTTCATTTATTTACGTTAAAGGTAATCAAAGTTGTGAAATCAAAAAATATGGCCAAGTGCGAATAGTAGAAAAGTCACGAATAAAAGTATATTTTAATAAAAGGAATGTTATTAAAGGAAGAAAATTAATTATTGCAGTAATTATTATATCAGTTTATTAAATAATAGTTTTTACTTAATAAAAAAAATCAATTGATGCCTTAGAGAAATAAAAAGAGAACAGAAAAAAATGTAAAGGGCCTGTAATATGATAATTTATCATTCTTATTATTTTTATTTTGATGTTTGCGCATTTACTTTTATGATTGAAGATACCGATAGGCCCGCCAAATGTTTTTTCTCTTTTACTTCTCTGAAGCATAAATTAAATTTGTTTATCCAATAAAAACTATTCTTTTTTAAACTGATATACTAATTACTGCAATAAATAATTTACTCCTTTAATTGACATTCCTTTTATTCATAAATTGTCTACTATTCGCACTTGACTTTATTTTGTGATTTCACAACTTTGATTGCTTAAACATGAATAAATAAAATTATAAATTCATGGATGTACTTGGCGGAGGTTTTTTACACGTACTGTTTTTGTCAAGATCTTATTCATTTTTTTAGTAATAATAAATCCACATACGCAGTAATAATTTTTTCTGACAACATTGCAGTAAAATTGTTTTCTAGTCCACCTTTTCCTTTTCTTCAGCATATATCTTTTTAACTTTTGGGGTTAGCGTATTTCTCCAATTTTCAATTAATATCATCCAAGCTAACATAATAATTATTGTCAACAATGTTCTCCAAGAATCTGGTAAAATCAGTATAATATAGTCTATCACAGGTTTGTGTCTGCATATGCATTTTCAAAATGGTTTATTTTTTATATAAATGCAAACCTATCTTTGTAGTATGTTTTTGGATCACATTTTCCAGAAAAAGCGGCTTATGTATACCTTTTTACTATATTGATGCAAACTTTCAATGAAATCGATGGATTGGTTTTTGCTGCAGGTGCGTCTGCATATTAGAAAACGTTAAAAAATGACTACAAATTAAAGCTTGCGTACTTTTTTATTTATAATTTCTAAACGAAGTCGTCTAAGATTTTAAAATTTCACTAAATTGTGATTTGATGTAACTACTTTACTGATATAATTTGACGACAAAGTTATTATTCAAAGAATAAGTGGCAAATGACTAGGACTTAAAGTGGTGAACTTTTTGGCAATCATCCATACATCCATTTGATTTTTAATACTATATTCCTACAGACGAGATGTCTTCGAATTTTTCGAACTATTTGTTCCAACGTTATGAAATATTTATCATTTTAAATTTGATTAAAATTTTAAGAAAACATTGAAATCTGCACTATTTTTGCAATATCTTCTTTAAAAATAGACAAAAATGCCTGCATCTTGGCTCATTTTAAATAAAATGCTGATAGCTTTGAATCTATTCAAGAGAAAAAACTATAACTCATATAATGAACAGTAAAATAACTTAAGATCTTTACTCTATATTACCTATACTTGTTTGCGTAAATATAATCAAATATAAATTAACTTTGATGGTATCATACGTGAAACAATCAGATTTTCCGATAAAAGAACAAAATTTTCGGTCCGCTAGACATCCTGAAATTGACTTTAACCTTTTTTCTGATAGAAAGCACGTTTTTTTCTTTTAAACATCGAAACTGCTATTGAAAAATCGAACATTCAAATTTTCAGCCAAACTACGTGAGGTATGAAACAGAAGTCTAGACTGTCTAGAGAACAAATTGCTACTTTTAAAAAGACCTAAAAATCGCCTTTTGTAACAGGAAAATGTTCTAAATAGAATGTTAATTTATGCTAATATCGCAGGTTTTACTACATGATCCATTTTAGTTTTAAAATTTCGTTCAGTTTAAAGCAATATAATCAATAGGAAATTTAAGTAGCACCAGAAGACAAGTTTGGATTCGTGTATTTGGGTCTCATAAAGTTGAAAAAAGAGTTTTCCCTTCTTATCTTCATTAGATATATCATATCTTTAAAAAATAATGTCATTATACCCAATTTATATCCAAATGATGAATTATCATCGTCGTTATTATAGAACACATAACCTAAAATTACGTTGGAATATCTTGATTTGGAATATCTTGAACATTCCTTGGAATCTTTTAAAATACCCGAAAATGTTTAAAATCTTTTCCAACCTTTCGAAATCCTTTGAAATTTGTCAAATTTTTCGATAATTCCTTGAAATAAAAAAAACCTAAAATCATTCAAATCCTTTGGAATCCCTTCAAATAATTAAAATCTATTTAACATTCCTTGAAATATTTTAAAGAACCCTTAAATGTTTCAAATTCTTTGAAATATTTTGAAATCCCTTGAAATCTTTTTAAATGCTTTATAACCTTTTAAATACTTTAAAAATCCCCTAAGATTTTTAAAATCCTTTGAAATCCCTTCCAATTATTAAAATCTATCAAAAATTTTTTGGAATCTTTTTAAATATTTTAAAATATTTAAAATCCTTTGAAAGCTTTTGAAATTTTTTAAAATCCGTTAAGAGCCATTTAAAAAATACGTGAAACATTCAGGGAGTGAGAGATCTGTCAAAGTATCATTCACCGTGTTGAGAACAATCGAAAAGCATCATGCCGGGTGGTGTTTAAAGTTCCTGAAAAATACAAAAACAAATATTTTGCGAGTGGTCCCTTGAAAATTTTTAAACCTCTTGAAAATGACTTGGAAATTTAAAAAATACAAACCTTGCAAACCCCTTCAAATTATTGAAATCTCTTAAGAATTTCTTGGAATCTTTTAAAATACCCCAAAAACATTTCAAAAAAATGCAAGAAACTTCAGAAATAGGTACAGACCTGAATTCAATCGTGGCAAATCCATGGGTTAATTTATTGAATGAAAAGTGACAAAAAGTGATTTGAGAAAAAAAAGCCACTAAAAGTGACTATGTGGCAGTCCGGATTACTCTTGACAGTTACGTAAAGTGCTTCCTACAGAAATTCCCTGACTTTAGCCATTTTTTTTCTCAAAATCTCTGACCTTTCCCTGACCAACCAAATTCCCTGATTTTCAGGGTTTCCCTGACCAGCGGCCACCCTGTATGTATCAGTTTTGGCTCATTCTATTATTTTATTGTAACTGTGTAAAAACTGAGTGCCAGATAGTTTAATTAAATCTGAGGTAGATAAATTGTAGGAAGTTTATCCCGCCAATAAAGCCTAATTGACAAATGTCTAACTACTACGTCGCAACTAACTGACAGGCATACTTTCTTAACTGAAAACCGATCTCGACGCAAAAAGAAAAGAAAGTGTTGTCTAACTCTAGTTCTAAGACGTAGTTTGCCTTAAGAGTAGGGCACGTTATATGTGTAGAAGAGGTGGACCATTGAACTTATCAACACATTTCTTGCTTACTTATTTCTATTTTCAAACGAGGCCAATGTACGCTTCCAGGGACAAACTGTGCAAACTAAAAGTTATCAGGAGTCATTTTGGAGACGGTATCACTCAGGTTGAGTCAGGTTGAGTACACAGAATAGTATTTTTAGTCAGGGACATTATTCAGGCCAGGTGGCACCAATTCAGCCGAGGACATTCTGTTATCGGTAGGTACTGACAATCACATCTTTAAAACACGTTACAGCAAAAGCTAAAACTGTTAAGACTGTCGCAACTTGTATACATGTTTTCAGCTCGGTACTTATACCTATAGGGTGATTCTCCGTTACGTACACTCTCAATTTATATCAGTCAAAAATTGACTGATTAAATTAATCAAGCGTGCTTTTACTGACAAATCAGTCATCTATACTGACAAAACAGTTGTTTTAACTGATAAATCAATCAATATTGCTGACTGAATCCTATGATAAAATAGTAAAATTATTTCTAAATGCAAATTCTTTATTAAATTCCTACATTTTACTAAATGATTCAAATTAACCAGAAATGAGTTACGGATTAGATCAATTTTTGTATTGAAAATTCAAATAATTGCTGGCAAGTTGAACTACTTTGTAAAAAATTTATTTTTATGATAAAACATTCATCACTTTAGTTGAAAACTTATTTCTATGCTTGAGAATACATCGTTGTTTTTGTGGTTCAAAATTGTGTTTTCAAGTAAAAATTTAACTATTCTATTTTGGATTGATAATTGATCTTTTTAGATACAAATTCAACTATTTGGTTGAAAATTCGTCTTTTTAGCTAAAAAATTCAACAATTTAAACGTAAATTAATATATTTTTGTGTTCATTTTTGAACCAAGAATAGAATACACTCAACTCCCGATATAAGAACCCCCGGTTTACGATATTCGTAGAATTGATGTCCTTGACAGTTTCGTGATGAGGGGAGCTGCGGGACGAAGAGCGAAATTGGTGCTCAGTCCAGCGTGACAAACAGCATGAAGGCCGCACTTTCAGCGCATTAGTTGCATCAGATTGCGCCATGTGTCCAAATCCAATAGAAATGGTTCATGCGGCCCTGTCTGCTTACGTTTGGATTCCCCCGATTTAGGATCAAGGCCACTACAAGCCATGCCCGAAACTGTTCTCACATCGGGAGTTGAGTGTAGTTAAATTTTCAGTTTAAAAAATCAATTTGAAATCAAAATTGTAACGCACGTTTATAAAAAAGGTTAAGTTTTCAACCGAAGAGATGAATCTTGAACCAAAAAATTGAATTTTTAACAAAGAATTTGAATTTTTTACCAAAAGATGACTCTAACACAGGGGTATGTTACGCCAGGCATTGCAGCCTATAAGAAGTTGGTTCCCAACTTGACTAAGCGGAGAAAAAGCCAAACTGTGGCGCTGATCAAAATAACCAAAATGCCAAAATGCGTGTCAACCTCCGATTTCAAAATATAACCTGATATAACCTTTGAAATCTCTTTACGTGTAACCCGCCTGGCGTAAAAATGTTATAAAAAGTTTGAGAATTTTTTCTATTTTTTTGGTAAATTTCCTCTGTTGGACGTCGGTACTTTACTAGTTTACGTGTTATTTCACGAGTTTAGGTATACATAATCACAGTGCATTATTATTATTATTATTATTATTATTATTATTATAGCATTAAGCCGTTTCCCTTTCGGGGTAGGCGTGAATTGCTCGGTTGGAAAGTAGTGATGTGTGTGGGCGATACAAAATCATGATCTTTGAGATGCTGTCTTGCTTTTTCATTCATAATTAAACCGACCCCTTGACTACCAGCATGCTCCCCAAATAATCGCAAACCTTATTAGGAATAGCAAAAATTTCTCAATCATAAAGTTATGTTAGATATTTGCTGAACGAAATTGAATACGCTCAAAAAAAGTACTAACGACTTTTAAGAAATTTGGTTTTAAGTGTTAAAAATGCTCTAAATTTTTTAATTTTAGTAGGAATTGCATTCTGAGACCTCAAAAAGTGTGTCAAAGGCTGATTTCATTTGTTTCGGTATCTGTTAGTGCCGAAACGTTAAGATCCTTTAAAACCTCATATTTCTACAGTTTGCGACACATTTTCGCAATAAAAATATAATTTCCTCCTCCGACTAATATAGTGCCAATAAATTCTAAAATTTCTTCCACAAATGAAGGGTAGAAAGACAGAAGGAGGTAACTAACAATATGGCAATTGGGCAGGAGAGCGAAGAAGCATTGTGTAAAATAAAAATCGGAATTTTAAAACATCTGTTTCTGAGTTGACGTATTGCTTAATCGATACCAAAAAATTTTGATTGAAAACAAGCTTCCAGTTATGAGAAAATATTTTCCGAATGTGATCATGTCGGGTTCACACTTTTTTTACCCTTTCCGAATTAAATTAAGAGAGCAATAAGAAATGAAATACTTAATTAAAAAATAAACTGATGAGCTGTCCCCGAGATGTTGCGTTATGCAGGGGAAAAGTACTTGATAAAAAAATCATTCAATTCCGAGAAAATTCAGTTTTAGTTTTAAGGTTAAATTTACAATTTTGATTTTAATCTTTTCAAATGTGGAAACGTTCCCGAGGTGTTGAGTTGCTGAATACAGAAGAAAAAGTTTTATCGAAAAAAGTTATTGAGTTCCGAGAAAATTAATATTCAATGAGACAGTGTCACAGTGTGACAGACGATTTTTCGCTTTTAGGTAGTGATAAATAATAAAATTCACATTTTTGTTGTTGAACCATGAAAATATTGAAATATATGCTTTTCGCGAATCTCATAAAAAATAGTTTGACCACAAAAAGTTTTTATTTTTAATCGACAAAATGTAACTTTAAGGAATTGCTACCATAAAAAATACAATTTCGAACAAATCCTTTTAACACGATGTGTATTATTATTTGCGCATAACTTATTGCTCTCTTAGAACTGAATAAAATGGATGAAGGAAAAATCAGGCATGAAAGAAATGGCTCATTGTTCTCTGGAATTTTTGTGTCTTGATCTCGGTGGTATAGAATATCGATATCGATTCGTGATATGCAGTACAAGTTAGCCCTGGGCGCAAAAGAAAAGTATCTTGCGCGGTCCACCGATAGGTCTCGAAGATAGCCAGAGGGCTGGTGGGAGGATGATTTAATGCAAGCACAGGAGGAGGGGGTAAAAAGAGGAGCGGGAAGGGGCTGATATTTTAATACGGCTCGGAGCGTGATGCTCGGCCATCCATCTCGCGGGACCCTTTGTGCGTGTGCACGCTCAATTTTGCATACGGAAATCACGGTGCATCGGACTCTGACGCCGCGCCGACCCGAAGACCCCGACGTTCTGTACAGGAAGGAAGACTGTTTGTTACCATTATCTTCTATCGTACCCTCCACAGACTCTCCACCCTGCTCGTCTTCCGAGTTCCGACTGGTGCCCGTTTACACCCTATTTGGTGCGCCTAGTTTCCCAATATTCCCTGAATTAGAATAAATATAGAGAGGTCGGTTTTAGAGCTTCTGAACTAGCAACTTTTAGGATAAGTAGATAGTTTTATATTTGAAAACGTGAACCAGTAAATGTATTTTATTCAGAGGCCAATCAAAAACTACGTCACATTGCCAAAGTTTGAAGTGTGAGGGGGTGGGGGGGGGTAGGTTTCGTGACGATTTTTTCCATAGCTTAGCAAAATGAAAGTTAGTGATTTGCTTTTACAAGTAAAGCATCTAAATGAAGATTTCACACTCTTCCTCCTATTCACCTCTTTTTCCCTTTCCTTTTAATTCTTCTTTTTTTCCCTGTTTTCAAAAAATGACCCATTTTCCTCGTTTTTTGGCTTGAATGCGAACTGAATTACTAGATCCCAAATAGAAAATCCAACTATTTTTCATCAAACGTTAATTCCTTTTGATTAAAAAGTCTACTATTATTTTTGCGGTTTAAAATTCACCTCTTCTTGTCAAAAATTCTACTATTTGGTTAAATATTTAACTTTTTTCAAATTAAGTTTATTTAGTTGAAAATTACTTTTTTCAACTAAAAATATAACTTTATCATTTTTGACTAAAAATTGATTTTTAAAGTTGAAAATTCAACTATTAAATTTTTTATTGAGAATTCACCTTTTTCGTTGAAAATTTAATTACTTGGAAGAAAGTTGAACTACTTTGTTATAAATTTATTTTATTGGTGTAATATTTCACTATTTTATCCAAAATTAGTATTTTTTCTTGAAAATTAATTTTTTAAACTGAAAATTTAATTATTCCATTTTTGGTCGAAAATTAATCGTTTTTAGATGAAAATTGAACTATTTGGTTGAAAATTGACGTATTTCATGTTTTATGCAAATGTAATCTTCTTGGTTGAAAATTTAACCCACTTGGTTAAAAGTTGAACTAATTTGTTAAAAATTCATTTTATTAATAGTTGAAAATCATTTTTCGAACTGCAAATTTAATCATTTCATTTTTGGTTGAAATTTGATCATTTTTACATTCTCATCCAGAGAAGGTATTAGATTTGTGTAAAATTTGAACCCCCGGGTTTTTGTCAAATGTCCACGTTTTGAGACCCCTTAAACCTAAGCAACAGGTTTTTACGAATGTGTCTGTCTGTCTGTATGTATGTATGTATGTATGTCTGTCTGTGAGCACGATGACTTTCGAAGGTATTGAGCTATTGGATTGGCCTTTGGTACACTCTTTTAGTCTCGCAAACGAAAGGTCAAGTTCGTTAGCCAGCCATTTTGGATGGAAATTCAAAAAGTGAGCGCATTTTACCGCGGTCCTACTGGGAGCCGATGTCATTTTTTAGATGACAGTTACTCCCAGTGGGACCCTGCGGTGGTTGTTTACCTTTAGTTTTTAATTATATATATTGTTACAGTTCAAGTTTTGCTTTAAAATTTTATCAATATTATTCTACAAACAACATCTCTGTCATCGTATATTACATATAATACTAATTCGGTAGATTCATAAAATAAATCAACAGTCATTCGTAGCATTTGATCGTATCTCTCAGTTTCGAATTGTCTTTGGACGATTTTCCTAAAGCGTCTATATTATTTCAATGTACACATAAATATCAGTCTATTATGGGTATCCTGGGACACGGTAGCTTGAACAGTGTACACCGCAAAAGGATCGTGGTTACCTTTGGCAGCTTGAATAGCATTCGCCAGGTAAACAAGATTCAAACTCGGCAGCCTAGACAGCGTGCACCGAGATAGGTTTGCGAAAAATAGCTTGAACAGCGTACATTTTTGCCGGGTGTGGAAAACCGAACCCATGTCTGGGTGGTGAACTAGGATTCAGCTGGAGACGTTGTCGCATCCATCTGGAAAAAAAGTATATAACGAAAAAAAAATAAAATAAAATAAATCGCACACCGCTTTATGGACGAACACAGACGGACATTGGACATAGACTTTGGAGATACTTTGGCCTAATCATGCAGAGTATACAGAAATATCATTGGTGTGAAACATTCTTCTATCTTTTGAGTAGAAGACAGAAACTAAACATACACACCTGAGACACGTTTGCTTAATCATACGTGATACTCGCGAATGTCGCTAGTATGGAACATTCCTCTATCCTTGTCGTTCAATGGGTTCTTTATCACATAGGTTCCATTCCGGACTACTTTGGCAATTATATATGGCCCTTCAAATACCGCCATGAATTTTGCAGTTTGCTTAAGAAATTTATCTAAGATAAATAATAGATAAAGAAAATAATAGATAAAGATGTTGCGATATTTCCAGACAAGATCTTTATACTTGAATTTATATTCTGGTGGTATGGACTCGTTTCCATCTATTTTAGTTTCTACATCTTGAATTTACTGGTTTCCATCTATTTTAGTTTCTATATCTTGAATTTGTAGTTCTTCTTCAGAGTTAGTCTCCTCTCGGGTTAGTGAAATTTCGTGTATTTTTTTCGTGAGAGTGTTTTCCGTTATTTCTTCGTAGAATTCTTCTGAGGTACAGAAGATCTGACTTTCTCTATCTGCGAGTGCCTCAATACCTACATTTTGAATTGTGGTTTTTGCCATGGGACATCCATAGCGCCTTTTAGTTTCTGTTGAATCTTCTTCGAAAAGTTCTTTACTCCAATTATAGTTTGAAGTGTTCACATGTCGCAGCATAATTATTTTTTTATCCGTATTCTCCGACATGTAGGTATAGTTTAAGGATACGGACTTTAGTAGTTTCCCTGTTTCGTGTTGGATATTTCTCCAACCGAAGCAGGGTCATTTTCTTCTATATTTTGATCTAAGACCTAGAACGATCTTATGTCTCTTGGTTGAGAATTCCTAGTATTCCTATCTGTTTTTCTCCAATTCTCCCTTGGTCTAAATCCGTTTCTTTCTGTATCATTTCTATTGTTCTGATAATTTGTGCCAGGGTGTCCAGATCTGTTCCTCCAATTATCATGTCCTTGAGTTTCTGTTTTTTTTTATTATTTAGTGGGCCTGAATTGTCGAACTTTTCCAATAGTTCTAAAAGCTAATGAAGAGTGGTGATAGGTCTTCCGAAAATAGCCATTCTGATCTCCTCACTGAAATGTCTTGAGAGCTTCAAAATTACTTCTTGGCCAGGTATTGGCGGAGTTAGCCCTTTTACTTCTCTGAACATTTTTATGGCATATGATGCCATGGTCGTATCCTGTGAGGGAGAGTAGTAGCCAAACTTCAGTTTTGACTTAATATCGTGTTGAGTTGTATCGTTCCAATATCGATTTTTGAACTTTGCACAAAATTCTCGGAAATTATCATTATCTTCCTTCACCAGGTCTCACCAATCCTTAGCTGTTTCCCTCAGATAACTACCTATAATGATTACATTCTGTGTGTTGGTAGGTTTAACTGCAGTCCAAAAATCAGTCAGTTCTTCCAGAATGTTTATTGGTGATGACCCTTCATTGAAGATTGGTATCTTGGGTGTTATCTTGAAACATTCGCTGTTTACTCCATCACCTAGGGTATCTTGCTGTACTGGTATCTTGCTGTACAGATTAACAAAATGGCGTGAGTCTCCTTCATGATTCCTGGGTAGGACCGTTTCCAAAGAAGTTAAATTCAATTCCTCGCGCAGTGATCGGCGTTTTTCTGGCCTATTTACTACTTTGAGAATAGTACCCAGAGATCTATCAATAGTTGGTAAAGTATAATCGCCGAGTGCGATGGGCGATAATAAAGGTGGTCCCATTACCCTCTGAATCTCCCTTGTTAGTGTATTTACAGAAATATCAGTGACGGCTTCTAATTTATAAGCTTCAATTTCTATTTGGGTATTAACCCTAGTTGCGCGCTTTGGTGGTCTACCGCCAGGCATTGTTTTAGTTTGATTCAATCTGTTTTTATGTTGACTCTGGGTCCCTGTTCGGGCGCCAATGTTACAGTTCAAGTTTCGCTTTAAAATTTTATACTTAAGCAATTTTAAATTAAAAGACCCAGGACATGCGAACGCAGATCGAATCAGACAATTTTACAATAAAAAGTTATTTTATTTGACTTAATATTATTCTACAAACATCTCTGCCACCGTATATTAAATAAAATACTAATTTGGAAAATTAATAAAATAAATCAACAGTAATTCGTAGCATTTGATCATATCTCTCAGTCTCGAATTGTTTTTGGACGATTTTCCTAAAGCGTAAATATTATTTCAATGTACACATAAATATCAGCCTATTATGGGTATTCAGGGACACGGTAGCTTGAACAGTGTACACCGCAAAAGGATCGTGGTTACCTTTGGCAGCTTGAATAGCGTTCGCCAGGGAAACAAGATTCAAACTCGGCATTTTTTGTTGAGAATTCAGCTTGTTTAGTTGAAAATTCAACTACTTTATTGATAGTTGAACTAAATATGTACTTAGTTAAATCAAAATCCAACTATTTGGTTGAAAATTTGTCTTTTTTTAGTTGAAAATTCATGTATTTTGTTAAAATCTTTTTTTTTTGTAGAAAATTAATCTTTTTGTTTCAAAATTCATCTTTCTGTTTGAAAAAAAAATTACTAGGTTGAAGGTTAAACTTTTTTGTTAAAAATTCTTCATGTTTCTGTTCATTCAATCTATTCCAGTTAAAGATTCATAAATTTAGTTGAAAATTCATCGTTCAGTTGATTTTTTTTGGGTCATGAATTAATTTTTTTAACTGAAAATGTAATTACTATTCGATTTTTTGTTGAAAACTGATTTCTTTATTTCAAAATTCAACTCTTTGGTTGCAAATTGATAATTTTTAGTTAAAAAGTCAACTATTTAGTTCAGAACTCATGTATGAAGCTGTTTAAATTGAATTTAATATAGTACCCACAATCCCACATTAATGTTACTTAAATATGCATTGAATTTTAATTACAAGAAGATAAAATAACAATTTGTCTGAATTATTATTTAAAATCATGGATTATTTAGAAAAATGTGAAAAATTTGAATAGCTCCGTATTATGAAAAATTATACCTGGTAAAAACCTGGAATTCTCCTGGAATTTTTTATTTTATTTGAGTAGACACCCTGGTTATGTACTCTATATTAATAAACAAATAAAGTTGTTATTTCAGTCATTCAATCTATGTTACTGCTTTTTTAAATTATCTTTAAAAATTTGATTTGAATTTTTGTGAACTTTTTTTGAAATTTCAAGCGACTTTTTTTGTAATTTTATGCGATTAATACGACTTTTTCAAAGTCTTTTAGTCGATCCGAGCCCTGGCTTAAAAATTTTGAAAATAAAGTAGATATTAACAGAATTGTATTCTCTTTTAGGAACATTATGATGGGAGTCTCCAGCACAGAAAAAACGTCAACAAACAATCCTTTGGAGCAGTTCGTCCTCTTGGCAAAAACAGCAAAAGGAGCAGCAGCCCTCGAATTAGTAAAGCAAGCGATTGAAACCCCAGGCGTTAATGTATTTGGTGAATTGCTGGACATGCCAAATATTAAGGAACTAGAGAATGGACCACATGCTGCTTATTGGAATACCCTTAATTTATTCGCCTACGGCACGTACAAACAATACCTAGAAAATAAAGATAAACTCTTAGAATTAACGCCAACGCAAAAGAAGAAACTTCAGCACTTGACGATTGTCACATTAGCCACGAAGTCAAAGTGCATACCTTACTCAGTTCTTTTGGAAGAGTTGGATATCAAGAATGTGAGAGATCTAGAAGACTTGATTATAGAAGCTATTTATGCAGATATTATAAATGGGAAATTGGATCAAAGAAATTCACAGCTCGAGGTTGATTTTGCTGGACTTGGACGAGATGTTCGACCTGGAGATGCCGGAATTGTTGCAGGAACTTTGTCTGCTTGGGGTCAAGCCTGCGATACAATTTTGGCATGTATCGAACAACAGGTCGCAAAAGCTAATCTTGAGAAGCAAAAAGCAACGCATCATAAGGATAAGATACAACAAGATGTAAGTTTACATTTTTTATTGTATTTTTTTTTAAATTTAGTATAGGATTTATTTAAAAAATAAATTATTAGAAACATACTTGAATTTATAGACGTCCAGGTCTCGGACTCACTATTGACACTATTTCACACTTCTTTTTAGCGATAACGCTATCTTGCTTCTATTTCGAAAAAAATGACTAAGCACATTATTTTCTCACAGTTATCCGCTAATGTCAATGTTTAATTCCTTTTCCTTCAACAATATTTTTGAACTTCTTCGCTAATTGGCTTAAATAACATGTTCGCCATCTCAACAACATGCCAAAAACTGATCTCAATGACTGATTAGGGACCTTTCATAAATCACGTAAAGTTTTATTTTTCTCTGAAATTTTGAACTACTAACCTCCCTATCTTACATAATTCATGCGGACTAAATATTTTTCGTGAATTTATTTATGGGTCATCCAAAAATAACGTTATAAAAATTATTTAGGGGGTGTATCTTGCCGCTTTTTTTATGAATTAACAAAGTTAAACTTTCAACCAAGTAGTTTAATTTTTAACGAAAAAAGATGAATTCTCAAGAAAAAATGTAACAGTTGATAGTTTAACCAAGAAATGATTTATATTTTCAATGAGAAATAGTTGAATTGAACCAAAAAGGACGAATTTCCAACAAAATAGTTGAGTCCTTAACCAAAATAGATTTATTTTCAACTAAACGGTTGCATTTTTAACCAAAAAGAAGACCTTTCTACAAAATAGTTGAATTTTCAACGAAATAGTTAAATTTTCATCAAAAAATATGAATGTTCAACAGAGAAGATTCAATTTCTATCGAAAAACACGAATTCTCAACAAAGTACATACATTTTTAACCAAATATTTTAGTTTTCGATCAAGAAGTTTAATTTTATGCCATGAAAGGCAAATTTTCAACCAAACACCAATTTTCTACCATAAAAGACGCATTTTCAACAAATTAAAAAAATTGTATTATATATTTTTTCCCAACAATGAAAAAATAGTTGAATTTTCCATGAACCAAACAAGTTTTCTACAAAACAACTTAGTTTTGTACCAAGTAGTTGAATTTTCTACCAAATTGTTGAATTTTCAACCCGAGAATATAAATTTCCAAGAAACAAGTTAATTTTCAACCAGTCAGTTAAATTTTCAACATAAAAAGATGAATGTTTAAAGAAAAATGTAATAGTTGATATTTCAACAAAAAAATATTTGAATTAAGGCCATGTGACGAGTGGGTCACGTGACCAAGCTAGTTATCAATTTTTCATTGTAAACTTACGTCCAAAAAAAAAAGATATCGCGCTTAAAGTTTGGAAAATTAAAGAGGGGACACTAATGTTTACGGCTCTGCTCTTTTTCGGTGGAAATTTTGAAAAAAAAATTTCCCAATAAAATAAGCATGCTAACCCACCTGACTCTGGGAACAATTACAATATTTTGGTGAAAAATAAAGATATCCTAATAAATCCAAGTACGTTTGAAAGGGGATGATTAGTACTTTCAAATTCCATATTAGCTTTTGTGGTACACATTTTTTTTGTTCGGTTACATAACTTAATATTTCATATTTCAACAAATACATAATTCTGATTTTGTTTGTTTGGTTCTAGAATTGTTTGTTGAAGTCAGGGTTTTCTTAGATACGCATTATCTATTACAGATCAGAAGATAAAAGCTGTATCAATTTATGAAGACGGATACGATCGCCAGATACGTAAAAAATTAGCATCCATGAAAATATTAAAATTACGAAAACAATTTTTTCTTGAAACACTAATTTTCCATATAGTTTTCAATTTTCAAAATTTTTTATCCATCCTAATGCGCCTGTTAATAATTTTTGATCTCTTTTGTACGATTCCAATTTTGAAAGCTTAAAATCAAAAATATTTCCTTGTGAGTCTCTTAATTTTTAATCATTCGATCCGGAACAATAAAAAGGAAATGGTTTTGTGCTTTTAGCTTTCGATTGAAAGTCTTATTTTGGATTGCATCATAGAAGCGTGAAAACTTGAAAAGGCAATACTTTCATGATCTGATAAAAACTCCTTAAATTCAAGGAATATAAAGCCCCTTTCATGGGGCCAAATTAAAAGATTTAATTTATTTTTTAAATTATTTGTAATTCTTTTAACAATTCTTATTTGTCAAGGGAATTTATTTTCCCCAGAGTATCGTGAATTGATGGTATTTTTTGCTTGCTACTTAGTAAATTTGCAGTCAAAACTGAAAGACTCAACGTATTTTCTTTAGTTTTTTTTTTTAATTTTTTAACTAATTCATAATTTTTCAAATATAATTAGGTTATGGTCCCTGAATTGGCAAAATCTAATATCTTAAATTAATTTTCTACATTACATTTCAATAAATTTATATTATTACAATTCATAATATGCATTGGTATTGAAACAAACATACTTTAATTGGCTCGTTTCTATAATTAAAAGAAGTGCGCACCCTGTTAAAAAAAAAAACAATTTTGTTATTGGACACTTTATTGCAACGTGTGTCGTTATTCCATAAATTTAATTTTTTTATTTTCAATGTTATTTTTTACGATTTGAACCAAAATACGCATCCTAGCATAATGTGAATCTGAGAAAATTTGTAGCTGTAAT
The DNA here is from genome assembly GCA_011634705.1 of Andricus grossulariae. Lineage (NCBI taxonomy): Eukaryota > Metazoa > Arthropoda > Insecta > Hymenoptera > Cynipidae > Andricus > Andricus grossulariae. Next base: position 51,376,892 of record JAABKJ010075445.1, read on the forward strand.
TCAGGCGGAAAATTTTTTAAAATAAAATGTTATTGTAGCTAATGTCGTTTTTCCAAAAAGTAGACTTTTTCATTTTTAATTTATTTTTATAACATTTAAAAAAAATAAATTTCTAGATTTTTTTGGCTGAACAACTTTTGTCTTCACATTTCTTTTTTTTCGTATCTTGTGTCGTTTTTCCAACCATTTAATTTTTTAAATTTTAATCTTATTTTTTACGATTGAAAGAAAAACTACTCGTACTATCTAAAAATGATTCATAACAAATTTGTAGAACCTTTTTAGAGGGACAAATATTCTCTATTAATTTTTTTTCATGCCCTGCGTTGTTTTTCAAAAAAAAAAAATTTAATTTTTAATGTTATTTTCTACGCTTAAAACAAAAACTACGCATCCTTTTAACAAATAATTTAAAAAATTTTCTAGCTGTTTCTTGAGTGAACAACTAATGTTCATTTATTTATTTCCTAGCTTGCGATGTTTTTCCAAAAATTTCGTTTTTTATTCCTAATGTTATTTTTCACAATTAAAACAAAAACTACATATCCTATCAAAAAACGATTATAAATTGTTAGCTCTTTCTTGGGTGACCATTTTTTTCTATTCATTTTGTTCGTAGAATAGCCGTCCATAGAATTGTCAAATCTTGATAAAAATGGTCTCAAGAATTTTGAAAATGCTCCGATATTTTAAATTGGTATCCAAACCAGCTGGTTAACATACTCGATCTTTCCTTTTGGTCCCTGGAACTGTGTGCCGAATTGAAGCTCTATCCGATTAGTCTTTTAAAAGTTATCCGGTATGTAGACTACAGCGACAAGAGCTACGACGACAGACAGACACCATCATAACACATGCTTTATTCGGATTCAGGGGGTCTCAAAACGTGCAGATTCAAAAAAATCCGCGATGGTCAGTTTTCACATAAAACTAATACCTTCTCATTCTGCAATAAGCGCTTTTTGGTGGTTTAAAATTTAAGGAACTTTTTTTCATTCTTAACACCTTAATCTCTGTATATCGTCGTTAGCACTGACAAGCTCATGAATGAAGTAAACAGTCTTCACCAAATTATTATTGTAATCTACCCCGGCTATTGAGCTTGTGGGGGTGGGGATCACAGTGTGTAACGTGTGTGTGTGTGGAAGAGGGGGGGGATGAAGAGAAGAGCTGTCGAACGGTGACTGTACGCACACGTTGACAGGGTTCTCTCAAGAGAGAGAGAGAGAGAGAGGTACTCGGGCGTGGTTGACGGGCGGCACTTTCACGTGCGTGGGCAGCGAGCCAAGCGTCCAAGCTGCTCATATCCTGGGGGACTTCAATTGTTGTATGTAATGATATCAATAAATGACATGATGAATTATTGACAACATTAATAAGTACAATATTTTAAATTTAGATATCCCGGCCGCACGGCGGCTTGCAATTTTAGTTCCCTCAGTTCTCACATGAGCGCACGTATCGTTCCATAAGCGGCCATATTGAAAATATATGTTTCCAATTTTTAGCACGCAGCTTCACTCCCGTGGAGCACCTCTTGCAATTTTTCCTGACGCATCGAATTTCGCGATCGGAGCCACCCTCCAGCAGTTTGTGAACAAGGAATGGCAACCCCTGGCATATTAATAGAAGAAGTTGAGCACGGCTGAACAGAAAAAAGTTGCCTACGACCGACACACAGTGGGCAAGGCGACCCGGTTCCGTGGCCAAAAATCGGAAAACACATCAAAATGTGTTTTCCTTGAAGCTTGAAGCTCGGTTCCTCTAGGTTTTCGCACTTCGTGTACTCGCTATTACGCGCTTCGCCGGCAAATACTCTTTGCGCCAATTTTCACTATCATATTCGTAATCAGCGCGTCAAAATACATAAGTATGCGGAGCCCGAAAAAAATCGGACATATGCCCTTTTCGGAAGTATATCCAAAGGCTGTGTCTAGTCCCGAAAAATTTGAGTAGTTGGAAAAGGGAATGGGCTAATCGTCTTGAAAATTCGGGACGACTAGCCAAGCTTATAAAAAATATTTTACGAATAGTTAATAATTTTCAATTAAAACGATTAAGCTTAAACCAAAAAAAAATGCATTTTCAAATAAATAGATGAATTTTCAACACAAAATAATAATTTTCGAAATAATAATTTTGAAAATTCATCTATTTAATTCAAAATTCTTTTTTTTTTTGTTCAAGCTTAATCGTTTTAGTTAAAAATTATTAACTATTCGTTTGTTTTTTGATTAAAAATTTCTTCCCGAAATTCGGGACGATGAGGCACTTTGTTGTAAAAAATTTTTTCAACGATTTCAGCCTAGAAAAATTTACATTTAAAATTGGAAACGCTAGAGTTGTCGAGAATATTTTCTTCCAAAAAATAAGCCATCATTTATTATAATTCAAGCATTTTTTTAAATTGGTTAGAAGCGATAGAAAAAAATGGAATTGGAAAAAACATTGTTAAGATAAATGTTTATTCTTAGTTTTAAAATTTATCATGTAAAATAATGTTTTTTATTTAAAATTGTACAATATTATTATTGATCAAATATTATTTTGATTCTTAACATCATAGAGAAACTATTTTTTGTTAGAAAACTGTTTTCTTCACAACTACGTTAAGTTCTGCACTTACTCGATTAAAAAAACAATTAAGTTTAAATTTTATTTGTTTATTTGTAGGAAAATAAAAATTTTTCATTTGTATATTTTTAAATATTCTTTTTTCTTGTAACATTCAAAATCATTAAAAATTGAATGTCATTACTCAGGGAAAGTTTTTTGAAGTAAGTTAAATTTTTCTTTTAATGTTTAAAAAGTATACTTTTTAATATTTTTTTGCGAGGAAATGGGGCATTGCTGATTTCTGTGAAACCGGAAGTGTAATGTCTTTAAAGTTGTTTGAATAAGATTCTCCATACCTTTTTTTAATATTTTTTCTCAACAAGAAAGTATAATTTTAGATTTGTATGCAGTATTTAAAAAAAATACATTATCTAAAATTTATGCAACTACCACAATAATTTTATAATGACACACTAAAGGAGGGTGAAAGGAAAATATTCGAACAATGGTAGAAGAAACTTAAAACGAACAAATGCAACAATAATTTAGCGAAACAGGTATAAGGTATAATATTTCTCTTCGTTTATTTTTTAAGGTGCATATATAGTGTCAAAAAACGCGTAATCTCATGTTTAGTAGGAATTTTAAAAGTTGAAAAAAATTAATCTATTAATTTACCAAAATATTACAAGAGATTACACAAAATTAGATTGGATTACACAAGATTACAACAATGGTTAACCCCTCGTAGATGACACAGCTTTTTATACGTTTTAATTTTCAAGAAGTGTATGGTTCATATTGTTGCATGTTCCAAATTGTTTTAATTTTCTTTCTTGTTATTTATGTAAATAACTTCTAAGTATGGAAATTTAGTAATAATAAGACATGGCTGAAAATACTTGGAAATATTTTTTAACAAAAAGGGGGGGGGGCTAAATCACTTTATTACGACTTGTTATATGGGGAGAGAAGGGATGAAAAAGTGTGAAAAATGAGTTACGTAATTTATGGATTTGCCAATTTCTTCAAGATAAAATTTATTTTTGGCAGTGGCTGTTAATACCTATTTTTTCTTGGTATAAACATAATTATAATTTTTCTTTTCATAAGGTGATTTCTACATTGTTCTTACATAAAAACTTTGATTTGGTTTAATATTGATTTTACAACAAGCAGTTTGGTTAAGCTTCTGTTCGTTCTTATCCGTGTAAAATAATAAAATTCGAAAATTAATTTTTTACTACATCACTTTTTGAAACTATTCTTATTATTTGTATCTCCTTTAAAATGAATACATTATGTATTCCACTTCGACAAAATCCTGTTAGAAAAAGGTTGCTAATATTTGTTTATAAGTGCTTTTCAGAATGTGATTTCTCTTTTTATGTATTTTGGATCTGAGAGGTTTTTTCTAATTTTTTTAATAATGTAACCTGTTCGGATTCTTGGAAATTTATTGAGTTTTAGGGGCAAGAACATTTTTCAAAATCACTTTAAAGCCTGGGGCTAAAAATGATTTATTGATACCACAAATTAAAATTATTTATCTTTTTCAGATATTCCGGTTTTTTTTTTTTTGATTTTGTGCGGCTATAAAGATTTGAAAGAAATATCGTTTTCTCCTCGTGAATTACTGTTGATTTAAAAAAATTTAGTTCAAACGGTAAATTATGCATGCAGAAATTTTAGGTTGCAGAAATTCGACTTACATTTTTGAGCCTGCAAGCTTTTGTATTTATCAGAAAGATATCATTCATACCTTAGTTTGTAAGGTTTATCAATTTTCAAGTTCCCAAGTCGAGATAATGAATAGTATTCTTTTTAGAAACAGTAAAAGATTCATTTTTTGGAAATAAATTGTGTTAAGCCTATTCTTGGTTTATATTTTTAGGGGAAAATGAAGTTCTGTATTCTATTTTTTATAACATCGAAAGTATTGGTGATGGTTTCCGGTATTCGAATTCTTGAGTTAGATATCATTTTTTCAGCTTCTATAGTATCTGAATTCGAAATGTTTTAAATAATAAACTAAATAATAAATATTAATAATTCCATAGTTTCTGAATTTTCGCTAATTTTTGGCTATGAAAAATATATTGCGGTTTCTTGTTACGTATTGACTTATTATATCTCGTTTGAGCTATATTAAAATTAATATCCCCCCCCTACCCTGTAACAGAAGTTTTGGTGGGACTGACGTTACAACAATGACTCTCCACCGTGCGACGAATCACTTCTTAACTCGGACATGATTTTCGGTTCGCAAAACAAAATACACGCATAAAGGTGGTAGTTGGGTGGAATTAGTCTGTTTGGCTTGAAAATTCAACAATCTGGTAGAAAATTCAACTTTTTTGTGGAATTTTTACGTAATTTGTTGAGAATTTCTCTTGTTGGTTGAAAATTTAACTATCTGGTTGCAAATTGAGCTGTTTTGTTAAAAGCTCGTCTTTTTTACTTGAAAATTCATCATTTTGAACGGCCCTAATTAGCCATCATCACAAAATCTGATGTGATTACGGCACTTTAGCAACAGGTCAAAAAACAGGCGAAATCATTTCCGCCGGTAGTGTAGATGTGAATAAAAAATATCGAATCACCTTTTAAAAAATGCCATGACTTTTCCAGGTCTTGTAGGGACCCTGATTTTTGAAATTAAAAGGAGAAAAAAGAGGAAAAGGAGGGGAATTGGTTAAAAAGAGAGACAGACTGATTCCTGAAATCCTATCCTTACCTGCCAAGGTCGTCGAATCAAAACTATCAGCTCTAGCGTCAATTTCTCCCTTGTGTTCCTGATGTCTTTCCAAAAGAGCCTCGGCGCCCGCAACATCCTTCGCCAACTCATCAGCGGAAATAATCGCCCGCATGTCGTTCATCCACGAAACCAAATCTCTATAATCAGCCAAGAATCGGTGCAAGTAGTAAGACTCGTCCAATTTCAAGCGTCGTTCTTTAGCTTTGCCAGTGAGACTCTCCCAGGACTGTAAAATCTCAATCCGCTTCGCCTGGATTTGCTGGGAATGATCAGCCTGGTGAATTCCCGCTAGCCGGTCAGCTTCTGCGCTCAAAGTTGCGACTTTATCGTCCAAAGCAGCCAAATCGCGCTCTATTCCTTCATGTTTTCGTTGCAGGGTTTGAACGCTCGCAAGGTCGCGACCAAAATCATCTGAAGAAAGAACGACATCTTTTTCTGCGATCCAAGCCATGGTTTCATCAGCATCGCGATTGAATCTTTGAATTTCGTGGGCTCCAAAAAGCTTCTCCTGCCGGAGAATAGCGAGTTGTTTCAGTCTCTGCCAGGACTCGTTCAAATCTTCCTTTCTGCGAAGAATTGTGTCGCGCTCAGGATGGCCGTCGAGTAAGAGTTTATCAGCCAGCTCGTTCACTTCTGTGACTCGGTATTCTTGACTTGCCATGTCTTTTTGGAACTCGTCGAACTTTCGCTGGAGGACTTCTACGTGCTCCAGGTCGTGACCGAACTCGTCGGTTGTTACGAAAGCTTCTTTATCGTTGATCCAGAACATAACTTCGTCGCAGTGACGAATAAATTGGACGAGGACCAGAGCTTGCTGGAGCTTGAGGCCCTTATCTGCCAGGCGAGAAAGCAAAAGTTCCCACAGGCGATGGAGTTCCTCTGTAAAAAGAAAAGATAATTTAACATTACGAGAAATTAGCGAGCGATTTTTTTTGTCACACTAATTATCCTTTCTTTAGAAAAAAACTCGGTTTATTTTCAAGCATTTTGTTATGGATTTTACAGAAAATCTTATGATTTCAGAACGCTGCATATGATTTATAGAAGTTTTTTTTTCATTAACAAAATATGACTCCACGTGTTTAATAATCTGACAATGTACTTTTAATTTTTTTGATATTTAAAAAACATAAAAGACAAATTTTCAAGGTATTTTGAGATGAAATATTCATCAAGATAGAATTAAATTCGACTATTTGAATTTGATTCAAATTTTCTATGAGGCTCCATTTACCGTGTTTTGTGGACTTATTTGTCACATAAATGTATAATTAAGTTATTTTGTTTTTATATCAAAAATTTTGTTTTTTAAACTTCAAAAGTAAGAAAAATGTGACATTTATGTTCAAGATGAAATTTAGCACGAACAGTTAATTCATTTTTTTCGGGTTGATGATTCATCATTTTAGTTCAAAAAATCTTCCTTTTTCAAGTTAAAATTTCAACTATTTTGTTAACATTTTTCTTCAATTATTTTTTAACTGAAAATGGTTTCATTACAAACTTCTGTATTTTGTTGAAACTTTGTTTTTTTTTTGTGGTAAAAAATTAATCTTCTTGGTGATTAATTCACCTTTTTGGTTGAAAATTCACGTATTTTGTTAAAAATTAATCTTTCTTATTTAAAAATTCATTTTTTCGCTTGAAAATTAGTTTTTTTAAATGAACAACAATCTTTTTCAATTGCAAATTCAACTAATAGTTTAAAAATTTCTGTATTTTGTTGTGACTTTGTCTTTTGTGATAGAATATTAATCTTCTTGGTGACTAATAAACCTTTTTAATTGAAAATGTCAACTATTAGGTTGAAAATTCCATTAAAAATTAAAATATTTGGTTGAAAATTCATGTATTTTGTTCAAAATGATTCTTTTTTGGTCGAAAATTAACACTTTTGGTTAAAATTTCATTACTTTGATTGAAAATTAGTTTTATTATTAATAATTATTTTTTTAACTAAAAATTTAACTATTCTATTTTTCGTCAAACATTTAATCTTTTTGGTGAAAATTTATCTGTTTGACTGAAAATTTAACTATTTCCTTGATCATTTATTTTATTTTCTTAAAAATTTACTTGTTTAACTGAAAATTAAACTATTCTTTTTTTTGTTAAAAATTTATCTTTTTTATCTAAAAATCGAACTATTATCTCAAAACTTGTATTTTTTTGGTAGAAAATTAACATTTTTGGTTGAAAATTTAACTATAGGTTGAAAATTTCATTAAAAATTAAAATATTTGAGGAAAATTTATGTGTTTTGTTAAAAATGAACCTTTTTGGTTGAAATTTCATTTCTTTGGTTGAAAATTAGTTTTTTTTTATAAATAAATTACTTTCTTAACTAAAAATTTAACTATTCAATTTTTTGTCAAAAATATTTTTGATAGATATTTAATCTTTTTGGTTGAAAATTTATCGGTTTGACTGAAAATTTAACTATTTCCTTGATCATTTATTTTATTTGCTTAAAAATTTACTTCTTTAACTGAAAATTAAACTATTCTATTTTTTGTTAAAAATTTATCTTTTTTATCTAAAAATCGAACTATTATCTCAAAACTTGTATTTTTTTGGTAGAAAATCTGTGAACTTAACTCTGTAAGAAGAAACAGAGGATTAAATGGAGGGAAAGAATTAGAAATTCAAAATTTGAGTCCTTTTTCAATACTTGATGCTTATGTATGTAGAATTCTGCTTTAAAGTTCTTAGCAGAATTAGGTACAAAGTTAAGGCACAAGGTCATATATTTTCCGGATAGACCTAATACCGAGATTCCTGAAATAGATTGGCTAAATCATTGAAAATGCCCTGGTAGCAATAGTATGCATAGTATCCATGTGCAGTGTCTATGCATTGTAATGACATGATTTGATCTATTCATGTCATATAATTATGCCATTTGAATGGCTTAGGACTTTAAAACTCCAGTTACAACCTCGAAGAAAATAGATGTTTTTGGACAGATTGATTAGCAGGGTACTTTTTCAGGATAATGAGCTCTTCGAAAAAATCACGGGGAATACTAAAAAATAGGAACCCAGATTTTTTAAGAAGATGTATTTCTGAGATCTAGACTACCAGGATTTTTTTTTGGATCGCGAGATTCTGGTTCAAACCTAGAGGCGCTGTAAGTTTCTGTTGAGAACCCAGCTACCTCAAGGAAGATTTGTCAGTATGTAAGCTTCAGAAAAGGAGACGATAATTTTTTACGTTTTCCTTCATGTTTTAACGTGTCTCGACCATCTTGGGCATGTTTGGTGTTCAAGAAGAATGTTTCAACGGCCTTCTACGTATTTCGACATGCCTGAACATATTTCGTGTTCTTGTAGGTTTCGACATGACTCAACATATTTCAACGTGCTTCGGCATGTGTAAAACAGAAATATAAACAATTCACTCCTCGTCATCAGCGGTTTAAAACACATCGAAAACAAAAATGTCGGAGGTAACTCCCATTCGAAACTTCGACCGAAAACTGTTTTTTTTTCATCATATCCTCTGTATGCACTGCATATTGTAACAAAGTTACAAGCACCCTACAACCATACGACTCTATGGGCCTAGGACTCGGTCAATTTGAAGCTACTTTAGATCACCCTGACGACCCCTGATCAACATCCACCTGCTCTAGGGCCTTATCACGCCGTTGAGACTTACTGTCGCTTTTGGGCCAGAAAGACCCACCAACCCTGCAATTTTGGTTGAATAAACCTCTCATACGGTACTTGTGTTTTTCCCTCATTGACTTCACCCGCTTCTCGACGCTCCAAACCGTTCCCTTAATTTGCCAGATCCCCCACAATATTTAATTTGTTTTTCATTCTTTTTTATCACTCAAGGAAACTAAAGAAAAGCTTATGTACTAATGTGTGGAAATCTTGACGTTTCGCCAATTTTCAGGATTATTATCGCAACCGAAAACCCTGTTTCATCAAATTTCATGTTAATATGTGTAAATCAGAATTTTCATTTCTACTTTAACTCTATATACTTTCTGGTTCTGAAATTCGAATGAATTCCGTAATAATAGGAAATGTTTTTCCGATTCCATTTTAGATTACACACACGTTCTGCATTCAGGATAGTATGCGGAGGACATCGGATAAATTATTATTTGCGGAAAGTTGAAAACAGTTTTTGAAATTTCACTTATATTATAGTATGATATTCACCAATAAAAGTAAGGATGGCCATCAAGGAAAATACAAGAGTATAAACGATCGTCATTTTTTTCAATTAGGAAAAAATCTGATTAATGCGTTGATCAACAGTTTGATTAACACTGTAACGAATAGTTTGGTGTCAAATTATAGTAAATACGTATATGGTATTTCATTCGTTATCTCATGAATTATTATAGGCGTTAAGTTCGTTCTTCTGATACTTTTATATTGATATTTCATAATTCAGACCAAGGAACGAAGTTTCGTTAGTTTGTTTCAGATAATGAAGATTTTTTATTATATTTTTCAACTGATTTAGAAATAGAAACGCGCTAATTGCAAAGTCGTAAAATTGTATTATGAACAAATACTGTGATCGGTATGAAAAGGAAATGTATACCAAGAACTTGAGTATTAAGAAATTCAGTAATGATAGATAAATGTTTAAAAAAAGAGGTGAAAATAATAACTAGTTTTTAACACTTGATTATTATAGTTTCGGTGCATGATGTTGTAGGCTCCGGAAATTGTGATCATGGTACTTTAAAGCAATTAATCCCGGCGCAATGGGTTAAGCAAATTTCACTCCGTTCTATTCAGGTATAAGGAACTTCATATAAGAAAATCAAGAAAGAAAAGTGTACAAGGCGGGATAAGGGGACGGGTATATAATTTTAGATAAATATAAGATTTCTGTGTTGCTTATTCGAACAACACGTTTGTTCCAGAACACTGCTCTGACTTAGGTCGCTGATCAATCTCTCCAGCAATCACTCTAGGCGAAGATCTTCATGAGACCACAATGTGAAACTCTCCATAAGGGCCCAATAATATTCAAGCTCTTTCGTTTCAGACGACTATTACTCCACCGACATGCATCATTCTTCATCATGCATTTTTCATGAACTATTTGTCGCCACACTTTCCTTTCTTGGCATGCTTCTTCAGCTTTATTCACGTCTATACATTTTCTCAAACAAGCTCTTGTGTTTTTATGACTTTTTATATCTTTTCGATTTAGGGTCTCGTTCACACATTCCAAACATTTTTCCTTGGTCTACCTCTGGATACGCTACCATTTACTTTACTAAAATATATTTGCTCCAGCAGTCGTTCTTTTTTATTCTTCTGAAATGCCCGAAACCATTTCAACAATTCATTTCATTCTCATCAAACAGTATTTAATCCTCTCATTACTTAGTCTGTCCGTTAGCGTTTTACCGCAGACAGTGCGCAGGAATTTAATGCCAACCGCGTTAATCCTAATCACATCCTTTTCTTGGTAGGTCTAGGTCTGGCTACTGTACAGCACATTGAGTATAAGTACAGTCATATATTGCTATTTTAGGTCAATTTGTCATATTATTTTCCCTGGTGTTCGCTTCTATACTGCCGATTACCTTCATATCCTCGGCTTTACGCCTGTATATCTCTCTATCGATCTTTTCATTTTTAGGAATGGAAGTATTAGTAAGGGAAGAAGAGTAGATCAGCAAAGGAGGGGAAAGTGAGGCGAGGAAAGGTAAGGAAAATGAGGGAAAGAAAAGCAGGGAGGAAAATTATGGGAAGTGAGGGGAGGGAAAGAATGGCAAGTGAAGGGAGGTAAAGTAGGGCAAATGAGGGATGGGAAAGTAATAGGAGTAAAAGTAAGGGAGGAAAAGTAGATGAGCAAAGGAAGGGAAAGTGAGGGGAGGAAAGGTAAGGAAAATATGGGAAAGAAAAGCAGAGAGGAAAATTATAGGAAGTGAGGGGAGGGAAAGAATGGCAAGTGAAGGGAGGTAAATTAGGGCAAGTGAGGGGTGGGAAAGTAATGGAAGTGAAAGTAAGGGAGGAAAAGTAGAGGAGCAAAGGAAGGAACAGTGAGGGGAGGAAAGGTAAGGAAAATGTGGGAAAGAAAAGCAGAGAGGAAAATTATAGGAAGTGAGGGGAGGGAAGTTATGAAAGGAAAGATATGGGAAGTGACGGGAGGGAAGATATGGGTGGTGATGGGAGGACAATAATGGAAAGTGATGGGAGGAATGTACGGAAAGTGAAGGAAGGAAAATTATAGGACGTGAGGGGAGGGAAATTATAGGAGGAAAGATATAAGAAGTGATGAGAGGGAAAGTAGTGGAAGTAATGGGACGAAAATTATAGGAAGTAAGGGGAGGGAACTTATGGGAGAAAAAGTAGGGGCAGTGAGGAGAGGGAAATAAGGGGGTATTGAGGGAGGAAAAGCAGGGTTGGGGGGAGGAAGAGAATGGGAAGTGAGGGAAGAGATATATACATGATTTTGAAAACTAAAAGTGAAATATCTCAGTCAATTTTTGGGGTATCTTCATGAAATTTGGTAGAATGTTGGTGCTGGAATGATTTGAAGTATGAATATTTTAATGAATTAGTTTCATCGATAATTTGTTTGTTTGATGAATAAATTTATATTCTAGAAGAGTAAAATAAAATTGAAAAGATTTTAAGAGCTTATTATTTGTTTCAAATAATGAATGGGAGTGTAGCAACGTAACAGTAGTAATGATAAAAAAAAATATTCATTAATCTAATTCATTGAACTATTTAAACTATTCGACATTGGTTTTCTTTTTATTTTAAATCTTCACTCACCTTTAACATAAATAAATAAAATTTTAATGCTCATGTACTTGGCAAAGAATCTTTACACGTACAGGAATCGGACTCAAAAAATAGTGTCAAAATAATTTTATAACATTTTTCAAGTATTAATAATGATCTTCAATGCTTATTTGAAATTTTAATTTTTAGTTGATAAATTATTATAATTCATATTTATTTATCGCAGACTTCACAGTCTTTTTCTAATTTTTCTACTTAAATTCCAACTGAAATAATAGAACCCGGTAATAAAATCCAACTATTTTTAATTAAAAGTGTATTCTTTTCGGTTGGAAAGTCTACTATTAAATTTTTGGTTCAGAACTCATCTTTCTTGGTAAAAATTTAATTGCTGGTTTAAAATTTATTTTGTTGTTGTTGAAAATTCATCAATTTTGTAAAATTGTCATACTCGTTGTTTAAAAATCCGTATTCTTGGCTTGAAAATTCAACAATTTGATCAAACCTTTTTTTCTTTTTTGACTAATAAATTTTGTTGGATTGACAATTCAACTAATTCGTTAAAAATATCTGTTTCTATAGAAATTTCACCTTTTTTAATTGAAAATGCTACTATCTGGTTATAAATACATATGTTTTGATTAAAAATGTAATTCATTGTGGAAAATTCACTTTTTCGGGTTGCAAATTCAACCTTTTTTTAGAAAATTCTTAGTTTTGTTAAACAAATTAAACATTTAGTAGACAATTAACTATTTGGTTAAAAATAAAAATATTTTGCAGAAAATTCAACAATTAACTCTTTTTTTCAAAACTTCAAATCCTGTGGATATGAATTGTTCTTAAATATAATTTCGACGGAAATAATGAATGATATTTTGAATATACTCAAAAGCAATCAAAAATCCAATTCTAAACCCAATCTGATAAGTTAAAGTATAGAATCCATCAAATCTAAAAATAAAGAAATGCATTCCTAAAAAATGTTAATGTAACCAAACCCGCTGAATAAATCACGTTTCGGACAATTGTCGGTTGGACCAATGAAAGATTTCTTTTTCCCAGAAAAAATCTCCTAAGAAATAGGTATGTCGGGCTTCCGAATGAATTCCTTCTGGGCCTTATTAATCGTTCGGAAGAACCTTTTGCTGATGCCGTGTATTTAAAGGGACTGTTATGGGTCCCAAGGAGCATCATTGAAAGTTCCACCGACCTGGACTCTTCGGGTTGAAACGAATAGGGTGAGGATTTCTTTCACGCCAACACTAGCCAGTAGAATCTAGCTACACTTTACCACCCAAACCCCACCAGCATGCATCCACCCATCCATTAGATTAGAACTATTTGAAAGAAATTCGCCTGTGAGTTTCCAGCATCGGTCACTCCCACGCATTCACGAGGTAAAGACTTTCCAAGTGGTTTTCCAAGCATCTCTTCATTCAGTCCTTCGGAAGTTTTCTCACTCGTAAAAGAAATCTCTGTAAAGTCATTTTTATTGTTGGAATTTCTCGATTTAGGATGGATAATAAAATCAAGATTGTCAATTAGACCAAGCAATGCCAAAAGCTATTCTGCCTATTTAGAAGGAAATCTTTAACAATTTAAATATGAAGAGAGTCAAATTGTGTAAGAGAATTGCACAAAAATTAGTTAAATTAGGAGCCTCGCGCCTACAAAAAAGGTTTCGTAGCCTATTGAGACGTGAACAAGTCATTCAAACCTCCCCCTCCCATGCTTTCCCTCTCCTACTCCATCTACATTTCAATTCTTCTACCCTTCTAATAGTCTCCTTTTCTCCTCTTCACCTCTTCTCCTCTTTTTCTCTTTTCCTCTTCTCCTCTTTTCCTCTTTTCCTCTTTTCCTCTTTTCCTCTTTTCCTCTTTTCCTCTTTTCCTCTTTTCCTCTTTTCCTCTTTTCCTCTTTTCCTCTTGTAAAGCTTACTTGCCAAATGCAAAGTAACTTAAAATCAGTCCAAAAATAATGCAAAAAGCATGACGAGTTTCTGGTTTAACTTTTTCAGCACTTAGCGATGATCTCAAAAATCCAGCGAGTGCAAATGAAATCATATAGACTATAATGAAATTGATCTGAAATTGAAAAATGTTGTTAAAGAATAAATAATATAAATTTTAATTTTTTCTTTTTATTAAAATTAATTAATATTTATTTTTTAAATCTTTAATGATTGACTTTTGAATATTTTATTAAGTCAAAGTGTAACAGAAAAATTAAGTTTTAGTTCATGGCAGAAACAATAAGTTGATAGTAATATAACATTTATGCATCATTTAACAATGATTAAGATAACAAAAAGTGTCGTAAAATAGAGCAAGGCTAAAAAACCGTCGAGTTTCTTATGTAAAGTTTTTTTTAAATTATGTAATTTATTTGACCAGTTACATTTATGAAAACTCTTTATGTCCGAAAAGATAAGATTTCTCTTTAGTATTAAATTGAACAAATGAAAAAAGTTTCTTCTTTTCTTTAATAAACTTGCTGAAATAATTTATTGAAAAGTTAGACAAATATTGAGTAATTTTTTTGTTTCATTTCAAAGAAAACTTTTCAGTATTTTTTTTTAAACTGTTTCTCTTTTTTTAATTCTTCATTCATTTTTAAAGAAACTAGCTTCATCCATCGCGCGCTATGAGCGCACTTTTTTCGATTTGAAGGGGGAACATAATTTTTATTACAAAATAAACATTTTGAATTAATGTTTATTATTTAAGTTTATTTGCTTCATTGTTTTTAAGGTTATATAAATATAACTTTCCTAAGATTCTTGCGAAAGTTCAAAAGGATTTTTGAAGATTTCACATATACGTAAAATCAAAATTTCAATTAAAAAAATCAATTTTCAACAAAATAGTTTAATGATGAACCACAAAAGATTAATTTTCAACCAGTTGTATTTTTTACCAACAAAAATTTTTTTTACGAAAAGAACATATGAATTTTCAACCTAATATATGAATTTTATAGAATGAATGAAGATTAATTTTCAGACAAAAGAAGACTTTTCAACGAAATGAATTTAAAACTAAACTTATAATTCTTGAAAAAACTGAATTTTGTACAAAGTTGTTCAACTTTCAGGCAAGTTGTAGAATTTTTATCGAAAAATTGAATAGTTCATATTTTAATCAAAAATATTTTAATTTAAAATGAAAAACAGTTGAATTCATAAAAAACAAATTTTCAAACAAAATCATTGCATTTTTGTCCAAAAGAAATTAAATTTCTACCAAAAGAGATGAATTTTCAAACATATTTTAACCTAACTCAAATTATTCTTAAAATTTAGAAAAATTTTCAAAATTAAAAAAAAATGGCATGAATATCTTATAGATTGTGTTTGATATTTTTTTTAATCTTTCAACATTAATTTTTTTAAACGAAAAACTTATTAAAATGTTGCCAGGAATCTTAACAATGGGTTTTTTTATATATCTCTCAAAATTCTTTAAAATCTTCGATATTTATTTCAAAATCTTCTAAAATCTACACTTTGGTTTAGATTTTGTTAAATCGTTGCAAAACTTCTAGGCTTTCTAAATATTAAAAAAAAAATATTCTAATTTTTCCTAAACTTGTTTTACAATCCTACAAAAAAAATTGTTTTAAAATTTTCAAGATTCTTTTTTGACCATTTTGAGAATCTTTTCAAATGTTTAAACATCTTCTTCAATATTCTCTTAGAATTAATTTTTTTAAATAGTAACTCAAATCCTCAAAAAGTTTTAATATTTTATTTTGAAATCTTTGAAAATCTACATTTTGTTTTCCATTTTTTGAAATCTTTTCAAATTTGAATTTATTTTTTGAATTTTTTCAAAACTTATAAATGTTTTTGTTTTTAAAGATTCGAAATTTTTCCTAGCAATCATTTAAAATCACTTTTTTTAAAATAAAATATCATTTTACTAGTGATTCATTTTTTTAAATAATTTTTTACAAAATAGTTACATTTTCAACCAAAGAGCTTAATTTTTATCTAAAATAATGGACATTTATATTATTTTCTTATTTAAATTAATTAATTTTTCTTTTTTAAATCATTAATGGCTGACTTCTTCTTTTAAAATAAAAAAAATATTGCCTTAAAATCTTCCGGATTTTTTTTTCATTATTAGAAATAATTTAAAATGTAACTTTCCAAAATAGAATATCATTTGAAATTTACGCAGGAGTTTTAAGAAAATTTGTTATTCTCTTGAAATCTTTCAACATTCTCCAAAAGCTTCTCCTTTTCGAAATATTAAAAAATCCACATTTTTTTTTAAAGAGTTTTTTTATTTTCATGATTTTTTTCACAATTTTGAGAATGTATACTTTCTTTTTAATTTTTTTAAGTCTATAAATTTTAATTATTCCTGGAATTTTTTCAAAACTTCTAATTATCTGTATAATGATTAATATTTTTTCTAAAATTTTTGAACAATATTTAAAAACTTTAAAAATTACCTTAAAATCTTCCAAATTTTTTTTCGACATATTTCCCAGTATTAAAAAATAATTAACAATTAAAATGTTCTCTTTTATCAATAATAATTTGTCCTTAAACCGACACTGTTCATTTATGTTCTTTGGTATAAAAAATTTGAAAAATTAATAATTATGAAAAAAAGGATTCTCAAATTTGAATTTTTTCTGACCTTATCTAGTGGAATTCCACTGAGGTCCTCTAACCAGGAAAAAGTGCGAAAACCATCGTAAGCATTATTATTAATTGACGTCATACTGGTGACCAATAGAAAAAAGTTGGTCTGAGCACTAGCACTGTTAAATACAAAATGAAGCGAACCAGGTTTCCCCATTTTCTACAGTTTCCTTATCATTTATTGCATAGGTGATAACAAAACAGGGAACTTGAGAAATTACAAGAAGGAAAAAAATGATAACAAATTATTAAATAATATTAGAAAAAGGCCCTCTAAAATAAAATAAAAATTCACCATTATTTAAGGTAAATAATTATGATTGATGACACGAGGGGGGGGGGGGTGAAAAATTGATTACGTAATATATGAATGGCCCCTGAAGCAAAAAAAATGAAAAAATTGAAAGTATAGCCGTCATTTTTGTAAAAAGTTTGAAGCTTTTCGAAGATTTTGAAAGGGTTCATGATAATACACATTTTTTGTCAGGTTTCTGGTAGAATGTTTTATCATTCTTTATTTACAAAAATGAATTTTGAAAAGATTTTAAGAGATTTTTAAACAAAAAAAAATGTTGATGAATGAATGAAAGTTGAAAGATTATTACTTTAGAAAAAATTTAAGTAAGCTTGAGTGATAATTTTAAGCATTAAAAAAAATGAAAACTTGAAAAGATTTCAAAAAATGTAAAACAAAATGTAGATTTTTTAAGATTTCGAACTAAAAATTTAGAAGCTTTTTAAGCATTTTGAAAAGTTTCAAAGTAATGAAAAACATTCATGAAGATTCCTAGGAAAATTGAAAATAATTCTTTATTTTGAAAAATTAATATTAAGAGAATATTGGAAAAGATTTCGCAGGATTCATTTAAAGTTTTAGTAAAAAATTGAATGCAGATTTTTGAAGAATTTAAAATACAATTTTGAAGCTTTTGCGGATTTCGAAAGGTTTCAAACTAATGAAAGAAATTTTTTATCATTACTGAAAATATTTAAAGTCATTTTTCATTACAAAAATAATTTTAGGAGAATATTTAAAAAAGGTTTCGAAACAAATTTTGATACATAAATGACAATTGGATAATTATCAATTTCTAACGATTAAATATTCAAATAATTTAACTTACAATTTAAAAAGTTTTTTACTTACAAAGAAATTTGCAATCTTCAAATTTTTAATGTTTCTATCTTAAAATTGCTTAACATGACATAACTTTGAAGATTTACAAATGTGTTGCTTCATTTTTCAATTAGGAGCATTGAAAATGATAGCGTGAATGTATATTTTTTCAAATATTTCAATCGCATAACTTATACAAATTAAAAAATTTTAGTTTTGCATTTGAGCGGCATTTAATTTAAAATTGTTCAATTAAAGTGTTGAAAGCTTCAATATAATACGTGTAAATTATTCAGCGTTTAAGTTAACGATTTTTTAAGTTTTAATTTTAAGTTTTAAATTCAAAGAGTTCTACATTGAATGTATTAATTTAAAGTTCAGTTTTTATAAATTCACAAGAAAAAATTGTTAGCTACAAGAGTTTGAATTTAAATTTCAAATATCGTGAAAAATTTTTATGAACCGAGAAAAAAGTGGGAAAATGACTGGGAATTTTTTTCCTCGATTGAAACGACCACCATAGAAACAAGAATTAAGGTATTTTGCACTTTTTGAGAAACCCGGAGCGCACAGACATGTATTTACATGTTCTTTACCATTTTTCCAAGTTTGAACTATAAATACTTATTATTATAGTGAACAAACCAGAAAAATTGATTTGGCTCATATGGTAAATATCACATGCACCTAAGTTTATAATTATCTCCAAAAAGACCTTCGGATTCGCCGCATTTTATTTTAGTATAAATTTCAAGTCACTAATATTGATATTAATATTATTTCGTTTTAGGAAAGATTTGTTTTGATGGATATAACAGCCTTTACACGCAATCTTGTGATATGTATTTTATTGAAAAATGCACAGATATATGTATACTTAAACCCACTACATTAGATACTAACATAACAACGGTTTTTATATATCAGGTATTTTATAGCTGTTCTCTTAAGTAATGAACAGCGAAGGCTTTAAATTATAGTGTACGATTTAATTCAATTTTAAAATTAAGACTCTAATCTTGATTGGTTTGATTATTTAGACAATCATTTTATTATACTTTTTGGTTTCACGGTGAAATGAAAACTCCAACCTGGATTGCTTTCAATTATGAAGTGAGTACAACTATAGTTTTTTTATCTAATTCTTGTGACACTCACCTTTTAATTTTTATAATTTTGTACATAATATTGTCTTTGATCTTGAGTATTTTTTATTATACAGTCTGCAATTCGAAATTTTTTGTTTAATTGTTAAGACAATCAATTTTTTTGAACATATTACTGAATTCAGAACGCTTTTGTTAACTATACATAATTTGATTTTCTTGTATAATTACCGATTACTAGTATAATATTTTTCACACAGTGAAAAAGTAAATTGTTGAATCAGAATCTGCTGGAATATAAACTATAGGATTAACATTTGATTCAACAGCATCGAACATCACAATGGGTGAAGCTGTCAGAGCCAAACTTCGTAAAGTTGAAGATTTGCAGCGATACTTCTATCATCTGACAAGTGCAAAAAAAAATTTATTCTTTTGGATGCATGTCACATTATTAAACAAGTAAGAAACGCTTTAGGAGATACTAATATAACTTATGACACAAACTGTGATAAGGATAACAAAGATAACGACTGTGAAAATATTCCTAAATTTGAGAAAAAAGAAAACATCCTGGAAATATATTGAACGACTATTGCAAATACAAGCGCCAGTGTCGCAAGCAACCTTAGAGTCCATAATTTCAATACTACGAGGCAACAGCAAACTTCTGTCAGATTTTAAATGATATTTTCGATCTCTTAAATTCTAGGAACCGATTTTGCGAAGACGAATTCAAAAGATGTATTGGTAAAAATTACACTGATGAGGTTAGTTTTAAAATTGCATTTCACGTCCACTATATATCCGCGCTGGAACTTGGCAATAAATTAGTTTTAGAATCCCCCAAAAAACTGAATTTTTGTGATTAATAATTACGTTGCAAAGTGTGTTGGGTATTTAAGATGAGTACGTAGCAACTGGAAATTTCGGCTTTTTTACTTGCTGACTTATAAACTATCTCAGGATCGTTTGGATCTGAATTCGCAAATTTACTATGCAAGATGGAACAATATTTTTGCATGTAGGACACACTAATTCGAAACAAAAGACTGATGGTTTTGACAGTATTGGGGAAATTGATACAACTGAATCACTGCCTGCTGATATTCTTGCTGAACACGATTTAGAAATGCATTTAATATTTTGGATTGTTTTCTTTTCCTATTTGGAAAATTTAATAATCTGTATGGATTGGCTTCGGAATCACCAAAAAAAAAAAATTTATTTTAATTAAAAGAAAATGTATGGCAACATTTTCTCACCAAAGGAAGAAATTAAGGCGGTAGCATATATAAAAATTAAAAATTAAAATATTTATTAGACACCCTGCTACATAGTGTTATTTATATTCTCATTTCTTGTATCCTTTTGAAAAGCAAACATTTTTCTGTGGGTAGATTCAAATTTAATTTTCTTTCCAGCTGGGATAACAAACTTTCGTAATCTGATTTCTTTTACCCTTTTTTTTTGGCAAATAGAACTTTTCTACAATGATACCTTGCAGTGCTCTAAATGAAATTTGCCACTCTACCAAAAAGGGTTCCATTTTGTGAATAAGGGAATGGAGTCTGGAAAATTTCTTGGGTCTCTGGAATGGATCTTGTTAGTATCCCTCCTGCAAGTCTTTTAGAATATTAACTAATTCTAGACATTGAGATATCTTTAAAGAAAATTGGACTTTTCCTTTATCGATTCCAAACTGTGTGTTTTTTTTCAATTATTTATTTTGATACGTAATTTTTAATTCTATCAACTTACATATCAGAAAATGTGTAGTTTGCCCCTTTAGATTTTTTAAATGTATTTATAGAAAAAATTGCAAGCCTTTAAAAATTCAAAATCTTAATTGGCCAATTTCGAAATTTAAGACTCATTTCTGGAATGCAGCTAGTGAAGTCTTAAGTTTAGACAAATGTTTCAATTCATTATGGCTTTATTATATTGCACCCTTCAATTAAGTATATTTTTCGTTTTAAAAGAAGGTTTCTTTTAGAACAAGATTTTTTGCAGTCATGGCCGACATAATATTTCTAAAACAAAGAATTTTTTGGAAAAATTTAAATTGTAGGGTGGGAGAAAGATTCTGATTTTCCTAAATTTGGCTATAGTTAAATTAAGTTTCAAAAAGAAATGAATTTTCAAAATAATAGTTCAATTTTTAACCAACGAGATGAATTTTCAACTAAAATGATGAATTTTTAACCAAAAAGATGAATTTTCAACCCAGGAATTCAACTTTCAAACAAGTATTTGAAATTTCAATCAAAAATGTTAAATTTTTAACTAAGAAGATTTATTGGCCATAAGAAATCGACGAATTTTCAACAAAATACATAAATTTTCAATCAAACAGTTCGATTTTCAACTAAAAAAGATCAATTTTAAACCAAAAATACAATAATTAGATATTTAATGAAAAAAAAAATTTTTCAAATAAAACATAACGAATTTTCAGCAAAATAGTTACATTTTCAATCAAACAAAAATTAATTTTTGTCAAAGGTGTTCAACTTTTAACCAAATAGTCACATTTTCAACCAAACAGTCGAATTTTTAACTAAAAAAAATGTTCAACCAAAATTAGAATCGTTTAATTTATCAGTTAAACAATTCATTTTTTCCTTTAAAAAATGAATATTGAACGAAATAGTACCATTTTTAACCAAAAAGATGAATTTTCAACGAAAAGGCTGAATTTCCAACTAAAGCAGTTGAATTTCCTTAAAAAAAAATTTTTTGACCAAAAAGACGAATTTTAAACCAAAGCGGTGAATTTTCGACTAAAATGATGAATCTTCAACCAAAATGATGAATTTTCAACAAAATAATTCAACTTTCACCCAAGTATTTCAATTTTCAATGAAAAGGATTAATTTTTAACTAGGAAGATTAATTTTCTATCAAAATGAGATGAATTTTCAACAAGGGACATAAATGTTCAACCAAATAGTTCAATTTTTTACTAAAAGAGAAAAATTTTCAACCAAAAATGGAATAATGACATTTTTTGTCAAAAAAATTAGTTTTCGACCTCAGAAAGCGAGCTTTTAACAAAATAGTTCAGTTTTCAACAAAATAATTTAATTTTTAATTAAAAATAATACATTTCTAACCATAAATAATATCGTTTAACTTTTTGGTTCAGAAAGTAAGGTTTTACCCAAAAAAGCGAATATTCAACGAAATAGTTACATTTTCAACGAAAGAGATGAATTTCCAACCAAAATGATTAACGAAAAAATGTGTTTTTATAAAAGAGTTGAAATTTGAATCAAGTAGTTGATTTTTAAACCAAAAATGATCATTTTCAACCAACAAGGATTAATTTCATACCGAAAAATACAAATTTTCATCAAAATACATGAGTTTTAAACCAAATAGTTGAATTTCCTACTAAAAGAGATGAATTTTCAATCAAAAAAAGAATAATCAAATCTTCAGTTCAAAAATTAATTTTAACCAACAAAGATTCTTCGGTCAAGAGGGAAAAAAATGGCAACCAAGTTCTGGAATTTCCAAGCCAAAAATATGAAATTTCAAGAATATTTTTAACCAAAAAAGATTAATTCTAAACCAAAAATGTAATAGTAGAGTTTTCAACCAAAAAATAAATAACTTGCAAGCAAAAATAGTTTCATTTTCTTTCAAAGAGATCAATTTTCAGTTAGAAAAAATTAATTTTCAACTAAAAAATATGAATATTCTACTCTGGAAATAAACTTTTTTTTCTTTTTAAAACAGTTTTTATAGATTATGAATATTTTAGAAAATTTCGAATTCCAGGGTGGAAGAAAAATTTCATTTTTTTACCTTGATAAAAAGTTTCTTTAGATTTATTTAGCTTGAAAACTTGTCTCAACTAAATGATTTTTGTTTTTAAAATGTAGGGCTCTCGACAGTTACTACTCATGAAAATCATTATATATATATAAGTGTTTCATATCATTTTGATTCAATTTCTGGATCAAAATGATCAACTGGCATTTACTGTGGTGAAAAATTGAATACTTAGAAATCAAACTGAGATTCTCGTGATGTGGATCATTTTTTAACTGATATTCAAATTAAATATAGCCTAGGTTTAGGATACGAGGGCTGTTTGATAAGTCAGTGACTTTTTGAATTTCCCGCGCAGTAACTTTAAATGCAACACAGCTCCCGTTATCGATTTTGACAGGCTTTAAAATAATAAAAAGGTTTCTTAAGATTCATGGGAAAATTATATCTTTTTTTAAAATGTTTTTAAGGGAATATTCAAAAGGATTTTAAAACATTCCAAAATATTTTCAAAATTTAATTGAATTTACAAAAAATGTAGGCAAAATTCTTGGGAAAATCTTAAATTACTGTTTGTTTTGAATAATTAGTTTTTAAAGAAAAATTAAAAACATCAAAAAATGTTTCGAAAAATTTCAAAAAGAATCTGGATAACTTTAATGTAATTTTTTTAATTTTAAACATTTTTTCAACATTTTAGGAATAATTTGAGTCAGTTTGAAAAATGTTCAAAAATTCATCTATTTTTATAGAAATTTCATCTTCTTTAGTTAAAAATACTAAAATATTATTTAAATATTAACAATTACATTTTTTTTAAAGTTCAATATTTTCGGGTGAGAGTTCCTTGTTAAAAATTCTTTTTTGTTTGTTTTTTTAAGATTCATCATTTGTTTGAAAATTCGTCTATTTAGTCATAAATGTAAATATTTTGTTGTAATCGTCTTTTACGGCAAAAAATTATTTTATTTGGATGAACATTAATATTTTCGGTTTAAAAATCAACTTTTTGCAGAAAATTCATCTCTTCTTGTAGAAATTTCAACTTTTTTGGTTAAAAAGGCAACGGTTTGACTAAAAATTATTTTGTTTTGGTTATAAATTAAACTATTTTGTTGAAAAGTTGTCGTTTTTGGTTGAATTCAGCTATTTTATTTAAAATTAAATAAAATAATTATATTTGACTTTGAAAATTCATGTTTTTTTTATTAAAAATTCAACTGATTGGTTGAAAGTTTAACTACTTTGCTAAAAATTCATTTTTTTTTTTTTTCTGAAGATTCATCTCTTAGGTGAAAATTTAACTTTTTTTCAAAGTTTGTCGTTTTTGGTTGAATTCAACAGTTTTTTAAAATTAAATTCTTTTTTGAGCGAAATATCAACTATTATATTTTTCTTTGAGAATTCGTCTTTTTGTGTAGAAGATTCTAGCATTTGGTGAAAAGTTTAAATACTTTGTTAAAAATTCATCTATTTGGTTGTAAATTCAACTATTTTGATTAAAATTCGTCTTTTTTGGATGAATTCAACTGTTTTTTTATTTAAACTAAACATATTTTTGGGTTGAAATATCAACTATTATATTTTTCGTTCAAAATCCATTTTTTTGTTGATGAAAATTCAACTACTTGGATGAAAGTTTAACGACCTTGTTAATATTTCATTTTTTTGGCTTGAAGATTTATCTCTTTGGTAAAAAAATTAACTTTTTGATGAAAATTCATTCTTTTTAATAAAAATTCAATTATTCAGTTGAAAATTGATATATTTTTTTGACATTTCTTCTTTTTTTGTTGTTGAAATATCAACTATTATATATATATATTTTTTGAGAATTCGTCTTTTTTGATCCAGAAAAACTTTTTTGTTGAAAATTCAACTTTTATGATTGAAAATTGGAATATCATTAAAAAAATTCGTCTCTTTGGCTTGAAAATTCAACTTTTTGGTTAAAAATACAACTGTTTTTGATTAAAGATTAATCTTTTTTGTTTTAAACTTAATTCTTTTCAATGAAAATTCATGTATTTTGTTGAAAATTCATGTATTATGTTGAAAATTCGTCCCTTTGGGTGAAATATCAACTATTACTTTTTTTGTTGTTGAGAATTTACCATCTTTGGATTGAAAATTCATCTCTTTGGGTAGAAAAGCCATCTTTATTGGTTAAAAATGAAATTTTTTGTTAAAAATTAAACTCTTCCGATTTGAAGATTCGAATTCCTTTTAAAAAATTCGTCTTTTTGGATCCAAATGTTAACTATTTGGTTGAAAATACAACTGTTTTGTTGAAAATTCGTTTCTTTCTCTTGAAAGTTCAACCATTTGGTTAAAAATTAATATATTTTTCGAAAATTCAACTATTTGGTTAAAATTTAATCTTTCTTGGTTGGAAAATAACTTTTTTTGTTAAAAATTCATCATTTCGTGTTTCAAAGTCAAACGTTTTCCAAAACATTCGATATTTTAGCTTGAAAATTCAACTCTTTTCTTAAAAATTCATCTCTTTTGATGGTATTTGTTGAAATATTTTACCTCGGGTAGCTATCTCGATAGACTAAAGTCGGGGCGAACATAAAGTACAAAAACTTTGAAAATCCTGGATACGAGGGTTCCGAATTTTCTGTATGAGGTTTATATGCTAATACTCTTGGGGTATTGCTTCTCACAAAGGCGTGTGTCTTCATCAACATACGAACCTGTAAAAAATGTTGTTTGAATCTCATAATATGGAAAATTTTATTATTATCCAAAATTTATAAATTAATTTTTCAGAATATAATTTCAAAATGTTGAATAAAATTTATTGTTAGAATTTAGTGATAAGAAGAGAACTTCGCTTTTAATGTGAGTTAATGAGGTTATCATGAAATATAAAAGTTATTGTTGCCTATTGACGGTTTATAGGAGACATAAAAAGTTTGATTGGCTTATCAATTTTTTGTGCTTTCGGTCTGGAAATATGGAATGAACTTATTAAAGTAGCACGAAAATAACTAGATTAGCTCGTCTCTGTTATTATAAAATATATTTAATTAAAATATTAATCATTTTTTATTATTTTATTTTAAATTCAATAATTTTGTTAAGAAGTTTTCTCCTTTGATTGAAAATTTAACGGTTTTGTTGAAAATTTGGATCTTTGGGTTGAAAATTCAATTTTTTTGGCAGATAATTGACTTTTTGTTGAAAATTCACATTTTGGTATTGAATATTCGTCTTTTTGGTTCAAAAATTCATCTGTTTCACTAGAAATTTCATCTTCTTTTGGCTGAAAATTCAAATGTTTGGTAGAAAATTAATAGTCTTTGTTTGAGGATTCAACTATTTTGTTGAGAAGTCTTCTTTTTTGTTTTAATTCAACTGTTTATGATTTAAAATCAAAATCTTTGTTGAAAAATCATTTTTTGTTGAAGATTCATAATTCCTTGAAATCTTCTAAATCTTTTTGGAATCTTTGAAACCCTCTGAAATATTTTGAATTCTTGGAAATGATTGAAATCTTTCTATAATTTTTTAAATCTACATAAATATTAAAATTTTTTTGTAATGTTTATGAAATATTGGAAACCTTTGAAATCTTGTTGAAATCTTTTTTAATTCTGTTGAAATATTTTGAAATGTTTTGAAATCTTTGAAATCATTGCGAACTCTTTGAAATATTTTGAAATCGTTGAAACTTATGAAATCTTTGAAACTTTCTAAAATCTTCCAAAATATTTTAAAATCTTTTAAAATGCTTTGAAATCTTTTCAAATCTTTGAAAGATTCTGAAATTTTCTTAAATATTAAAATGTTTCTGAAATATTTGTGAAGTCTGAAATTTTTGAAATCTTTCTGAAATCTTTTACATCGTTGCAAAATATTTGAAATCTTCTGAAATATTTTAAAATCTTTTAAAATCATTGAAATTTGTGAAAATTTCTAGTTCTTTGCGAAACCTTTGAAACACTCTGATATATTTTGAAATATTTAGAAATATTTTGAAATCTTTGAAATCTTTTGAACTCTTTGAAGTCTTTGTGAAATCTCGATGACATCTTGGAAATCTTTTGAAATTTTTGCAAAATCTTTTGAAATCTTTATGAAATATTTGAAATCTTTGAAATCTTCTGAAATTTTTTGAAATCTTTAAAATCACTGAAATCTTTGAAATCTTTTTAAATTATTAAAATCTTTTTCAATCTTAGTGAAATATTTTAAATCTTTGAAATCTCCTGAAATCTTTGTTCAATCTTTGAAATATATGTGAAACATTTGTGAAATCTTTGGAACCTACTTAAATACTTTGAACTATTTTGAAATCTTTTATAATTTTTGAAATCATTGGAGTCTTTGTGAAATTTTTATAACATCTTTGAAATTTTTTGACATTTTTGTGAAATCTGGTAAACATTTATGAAATATTTGAAACCTTTGAAATCTTGTTGAAATCGTTTTGAAATAAATGGAAATATTTTGAAATGTTTTGAATTCTTTGAAATCATTGCGAACCCTGAAATATTTTGAAATCGTTGAAACTTGTGAAATCTTTGCGAAATCTTTCTGAAATCTTTTGAAATCATTGCAATCTTTACGAAATCTTTGAAACCTTCTAAAATATTTTGAAATCATTGAAATATTTGTGAAATCTTTGCAAATTCTTCAAAATCTTCCAAAATATTTCAAAATATTTTGAAATGCTTTGAAATCTTTTCAAATCATTGAAATATTTTGAAATATTTTAAAATATTAAAATGTTTATGAAATCTTTGTGAGGTCGTCTGAAATTTTTTAAACCTTTCTCAAATCTTTTAAATCGTGCGATCTTTGTGAAATCTTTCTGACATCTTTGAAATCTTTTGAAATTTTTGTGAAATCTGGTAAAAATTAATGAAATATTTGAAACCTTTGAAATCTTGTTGAAATCTTTTTGAAATCTATGGAAATATTTTGATATCATTGAAACTTGTGAAATCTTTGCGAAATATTTCTGAAATCCTGTGAAATCTTTCAAATATTTTTAAATAATTGGAATTTGTGAAATTTCTGAATTCTTTGCGAATCCTTTGAAACACTCTGATATATTTTAAAATATTTTGAAATCCTTGAAATCTTTTGAACTCATTGAAATCATTGAAGTTTTTGTGACTTCTTCATGACATATTGAAAATCTTTTGAAATTTTTGCAAAATCTTTTGAAATCTTTATGAAATATTTGAAATCTTTGAAATCTTCCAAAATATTTTTTGAAATGTTTTAATAACTGTTAAGTTTTTTAAATCTTTAAACTCATTGATATCCTTGAAATCTTTTTAAATGATAGAAATCTTTAAAATCTTTTTAAATCTTTGAAATCATTGTTTAATCTTTAAAATCTCCTGAAATCTTTGTACCATCTTTGAAATATATGTGAAATATTTGTGACCTTTTTGGAAATCTTTGAAATCTTCTGAAACGCTTTTAACTATTTTGAAATCTTTGTGAAATCTTTATATCATCTTTGAAATATTTTGAAATTTCGGTGAAATCTGATAAAAATTTATGAAATATTTGAAACCTTTGAAATCTTGTTGAAATATTTTGAAATCTTTGAAATTATTGCGATATCTTTGAAATCTTTTGAAATCGTTGAAACTTGTGAAATCTTTCTGAAATATTTTGAAATCTTCGAAATCTTTGTGAAATCTTCATGAGACCTTGGAATTCTTTTTAAATTTTGGTAAAATTTTTCTGAAATATTTGAAATGTTTATGAAATCTTTTGAAATCTTTTGAGTATTTCAAATCTTTTGAACTCTTAAAAATCAGTGAAATCTTTGAAATCTGTTCAAATTATTGAAATCTTTAAAATCTTTGTGAAATATTTTAAATCTTTGAAATCATTGTTTAATCTTTGAAATCTCCTGAACTCTTTGTACAATCTTTGAAATATATGTGAAATATTCGTGACATTTTTGAAATCTTTGAAATCTTCTGAAACGCTTTTAACTATTTTTAAATCTTTTAAACTCTTTGAAATAATTGAAATCTTTGTGAAATCTTTATATCATCTTTGAAATATTTTGAAATTTTTGTGAAATCTGGTAAACATTTTGAAATATTTGAAATCTTTGAAATCTTGTTGAAATCTTTTTGAAATTTATTGAAATATTTTGAAATCTTTGAAATTATTGCGATATCTTTAAAATATTTTGAAATCGTTGAAACTTGTGAAATATTTGTGAAATATTTTGAAATCTTTGAAATCTTTGTGAAATCTTCATGACATCTTGGAATTCTTTAAAAAATTTTGTAAAATCTTTGTGAAATATTTGAAATCTTTATGAAATCCTTTGAAATCTTTGGAAATCTTTTGAGTATTTCAAATCTTTTGAACTCTTAAAAATCAGTGAAATCTTTGAAATCTTTTCAAATTATTGAAATCTTTAAAATCTTTGTGAAATATTTTAAATCTTTGAAATCATTGTTTAATCTTTGAAATCTCCAAAATTGAATCAGGAAAATTTTAAGGAAATTTTTTGCAGTTTGCAAAATTTTGAAAAATTTTTAGGAAAGATCTAACACATTTTAAACTATATTTAGAAATTTTGGACTATTTCCAAAAATTAAATCCAAAATTTAAATGATTTTTTATTTTGATAAAATTAATTTCAAGATAAAATTGAACAAGATTTCAAAACATTTCTTTCAGCAATTTTGTTAAATTTAATGACAAATTCGAATCAGTTTAAAAGATATTAAAAAATTTTGAAAAAATTCGTAGAATAATTTAAAACTAGAAACGATTTCAAGACATGTAAAAATAGGATGTGGATTTTTGAAAATTTCGAAAAAAAAGCTTTTTAAGAGTTTTCAAAGGTTTCAAGGGAATAAAGAAGTGTTCTCTCAAAGATTTTCGGGAATACTGAAATAAATTTTATTTTGAAAAATTTATTTTAAGATGAAATTGAAAAACATTTTTAAACATTTCAAAATATTTTCAAAACTGTCAGAAAAGTTTTTGGAAGATTTTAAGGCAATTTTTTCATTTTGCAAAATTTTGAAAAAAAATGCAGGAAAAATTCTACTTATTTAAAAAGATATTGAGAAGTTTTGAAAAATTTTTAAAAGTAATTCAAAACCTGGAAAGATTTTAAGAAATTTAAAACAAAAATTAGATTTTGGAAGATTGAAAAAAAAAAAATAGTTTTTTAAGAATTTTGAAGGATTCCAAGAGAATAAAAAAGTTATGTTAAGATTCCTGGGAAAATTTAAAGGATATTCAATTTTGAAAAATTAATTTCAAGATCAAATTGAAAAAAAATGAAAATATTTCGAAAGGTTTAGAAGGTCTGAAAAAATGAAAAAATTAATTCATAATTTGAAACAAATGTAAAACAACGTGCAGATGTTTCAAGATTTTGAAATCAAATTTTGTTCTTCTTTTTTCTCCTATTTTGGATTCTCAGACGTTAAAGACTCTTATAAATTAAATTAAATTTTTTAATCAATAAATTTTTAATTAATTATTGTTTGAATTAATTTAATTACACAATTTGACTGAGTTGAATGAAATAATTTGAAAGTATTGAGGAATATGAATTTACGACCGGAGGGTGGGCACACTCCCTGATTTGGGGAGTCAGCGATTTCTATTGTCGTCGAAATTGCTGGGTACAATGGCTTGACGAATTTGGAATGTCATGCCTTTGAAGGTGGACTTTAAGCGTCCAAACGTTATCGATCTGACTCTATTGACTCTCTTCTGAATGTAACTCCTTTTACTAATTTCCGACAAACATTTCGAAAACATTTCAATTTCGTTAAAGCACAAAAGGGCTTTAACGAAATTGTTGAATTTTTAACCGATAATTAAAATTTCAACAAAATAGTTGCATTTTTTACCAACGAATACGAATATTCAATCGAAAAGGATCAACAAAATATATGACTTTTGAACCAAATAGTTGAATTTTCAACTTACAATGGAAAAATTTTCAACCAAAAATGGAATAGCTACATTTTCAGATAAAAATTTAATTTCACAGGAAAAAAAACGATTTTTTATTCAAATAGTTACACTTTCAACAAACAAAATAATTTTTAACCAAAAATGCAATAGTTTTCAGATACAAAAATTAATTTTACGACAAAAAAAAACAAATTTTCAAAAAAATAGTTCAATTTAAAATAAAAAAAATTATTGTAAGCCAAAATGATAAATTTTTATTAAGAAGATTAATTTTCTACCACCAAATCAAATTTTCAACAAAATACATGAATTTTCCACCAAATAGTTCAAAAAAGTAATTTTTGAAAACAAAAAACCGATTGAACAATTCAATAAAAAGGAGGCTGAAAAATAACTGAAATTTCAACTAAACAGGTGAATTTTTGACCAAAAATGCAATCGTTTAATTTCCAGTTTGAAAAATTAATTAAAAAAAAAAAACGTTTTCTACCAGTTGAATTCGACCAAAAAATGTTGACCATAAAGACCAACAAAAAATAATTACTTTCTACTAAAATGCTAATTTTCGAGAAAATACATGAATTTTCAATCAATTTCATTCAACGAAGAAGGAAAAGTTTTTCACAAAATAGTTGAATCCTCACCCAAATGTATGAATTTTAGACTAAAAAGATCAATTATTAACCAACTAGTTGAATTTTCAACTAAGAAACATAAACTCTCAAGAAAAATTGGAATGGTTCAATTTTTTTGAATTTTGAATTTTTAACCCGAAAATATAATGTCTAAACAGAAAATTTAACTTTTTACTAAATAAATTCAATTTTAGAATAAATAGTATAATTTTTAACTAAAAAGTTGAATTTTTAACCAACAATATGACTTTTCACCTAAAAAATTAATATCCAACCAAATAGTTAAATTTTCTATCAAATTGTTGAGTATTTAAGGTAAACAAACGAATTTTCTACAAAACAGTTGAATTTTCAACAAAAAAGTTAACTTACAAATACTTAATTTTTCAACTAAAAGAAATGGATCCTCAACCAAAATTACAACAAAAAAGTTAAATTTTTAACTATAAAACATCAATTTTCAACCAAAAAGTGTAATAGGTAGATTTTTAGATAAAAAATTAATTCACATAGAAAAAATAAAAATTTCAGCAAAAATAGTTAAGTTTTCAACCAAAAAGATGAACTTTCAACTAAAATGATGAATTTTTAGCAAGAAAAATAAATTTCCAAGAAATCGGTTGAAGATTCAACCAAATACTTGAATTTTCAATCAATATGATAATTTTTTAACTAAGAAGAATGAGGTTCTTACAAAAAAAGATGAATTTTCAACAAAAAAAGATAAATTTTCAACCAAAACTGTAATAGTTAAATTTTTAGTTGAAGAAATTGATTTTCAAAAAAATATTTAAAGTTTCAACCAAAGAGATAAATTTTCAACTAAAATGATGAATATTTAGCAAGAAAAATAAATTTTTATTTAAAGAAATCAGCTTTTTTTATTGGGTTTTATTAATTCAGTTCGCATTTAGTTTAAAAAAGGGGGGGAAAGGAGATTGTTAACAATGGAAATTATTGAATGTGTGTATGAATAAATCTGATAATTTCGTGAATTTTTTGTATAATTTCTGGCAGATTCAATAACAAAAACTTAATTTATTTCAACATTACCGCCTGCTATGGATGACTTTTTATAAAATTTGTTTATAAAATAACAATTTATTTATTATATTCCATGAATTCAATTAAAAACGGTTTTTGTCGACAAATTGTTCACATTTCGTGCAAATCAATTCACGAATCACTGTCAACCCCATAAATCCGTTTCCACTCACCTATTTGTTTATAACAAATTCGATAAATTTTTTAACCATTTCTCAGCTATTAGACAACTTTTATGGATAGTTGCTTTATTAATTCTAGGTATTTTTTATTGAATCCAAGTCTTTTTTTAAAACCAGTAACCTTCTAAAGAAAAATCATTTTTTTCCATTTTTGTTATAAAGTTAAAAAAAAAACTTGTTTGTAAAATTGGCCTCGAGCGATCTATGGAGAATTTGGTAAGCTTTGATTTAGAGAAAAAAAACACTTCATGTGGAATAACATTGTGGCCTGTAGACTGTTTTGTCCAGAGACTCTTTTTTGATTTTTTAACTGACTAAGTTTCATAGAGTAACATAGGTTAAAGATGTTCCTATATTATATAATGAACAACAAAAATTATAAACAAATTATTTGTTGGAAGAATGTTTTCAACGATTATTCATAATTTTACGTTTTTTTAAGTTATATTGCAAGAAAGTTGGGTAAGAGCAATATAATGATGAAGAAATTTCTTCTTGAGATTATTATTGTTAATATTGTAAACAAATTTAATAAATATGTGCACTATTGGGGCATTTTTCGGCGAAAAAATTCATTTTTTCAATGCCAGTCCTTTCACTTGGAAAATTTATGACAATTTCAGCAACATTTATAATTGGTTTACAAACTTGATGATTTTTTAAAACAAATTTAAGGAAAAAATGCATTAATTACGCATTTGTCGACAGAAAAATTCGTTCTTTCCGATGCCAACTTTTTTAATTAGAAACTTCATGAAAATTTCAGTAAAATTCATAATTTGTAGATCAATTTCATGATTTTGTAGAACAAATTTAATAAACAAATGCATTATTGGGGCATCTATCGAAGGAAAAATGCTTCTTTTTGTCCATGTCAGACTTTTTAGTTGGGATCTGCATAACCAATTAAGCAACATTAATGATGAGTTGAAAAACTTTATACTTTTTTCAAACAAATTTAACAAACAAATGCATTATTCGAGCATCTGGAACTAAAAATTAGTTTTTTTTTTCTATGTCAGTCTTTTTAATTTGGAACTTCATGATAATTTCAGCAAAATTCATAATTGGTTGATAAATTTTACATTTTTTTTAAAACCAGTTTAATAACCAAATGTATTATTAGCGCATCTGTTGGCGCGAAAAGTCTTTTTTTTTCGACGTCAGTCTTTTTAATTGGAAAATTAATGATAATTGCAGTAACATTCATAATTAGTTGATAAATTTGATCTTTCATTTAAACAAATTCAATAAACACATGCATTATTTGGTCATTTCTCTATGGAAATACTCGGCTTTTTCAATGCGTGTTAATGAAATTATTAATAAGTACCCAATTAGGAAAAACTGAAATCGAAAAGAAAACAATTTTTCCGTCAACAGATGCCCGAATAATGCATTTGTTTATTAAATTAGTATTCAAGAAACTGTCAAATTTATCAACCAATTATTAATTTTGCGGAAATTCTCATGAAGTTCCCAACTGAAAGGACTGGGATGAAAAAAAA
This sequence comes from Andricus grossulariae, assembly GCA_011634705.1. NCBI lineage: Eukaryota > Metazoa > Arthropoda > Insecta > Hymenoptera > Cynipidae > Andricus > Andricus grossulariae. The sequence continues at coordinate 51,410,907 of JAABKJ010075445.1, forward strand.
CGAATTTGTCTGCAGCAAAATGCACGAAAAGTGAATTTTTTCATTAAATTTGTTTAAAAAAATCATCAAATGAATGAACAGATTATTAATTTTTCTGGAATTATCAAAAAATTCTTAATTGAAAGAATTTACATAGAAAAAAACGAATTTTTCTATCGAGAAATGCCTGATTAATGCATTTGTTCATTGAATTTGTGTATAATAAAATTAACATCCAACATTATAAACAATTATTGACAATAATCTCAAGAACACATTTTTTCATCATTATATAGTTTTTATCTGCATTTCTTGCAACATAACATAAAAAAACGCAAAATTATGGAAAATTGTAGAAACCATTCTTTGAACAAATATTTTATTTATAAATTGAAAAAAGAATAATAATGTACAGATATCAGGCTCAACATCTCTTTTAGAAATCTTATCAGCTTTTTTTTTAATTTTCTTTTGTTGCAATCTGTCAATATTTATGGGCTTTAGTTTATTTTAAACCAGAAATACATTTTTTCTGTCAGTCTGGCACTTTTCGGATCAGTTTACACTTGCCGCAAGTGGTTAGCCCTGCTCTAGGTCAGTCAAGCTTTCGCTTCGATGTGGCTAATAAAGGACTGATAATGGGGATGACCAGAGAGTCTGCGTAGTATTATTTGGCTAATTTTCTGTTTTTACTCATCTTCTTTCGCGAAGTATTTAATGTACTATTGACGGTAATAATATGGATAACATGGAGAATCTTCATTAAATACATTAGGATCCATACATGATTGAAAGTGTTCTTGTGGGTGTGTTTGATGTTGCGGTTGTATTGGATGTTGCGGTTGGTATGGAAGTAGTGGTGAAAATGCATAAAGTGGATGATATGGATGTTGTTGAAAGTGTGGATCATGGTATGTTGATTGTTGCTCTTCTTGTGATTGGGAACCATGAGATTGGAATCCATGACATTGTGGTGGAGAATGTTGATGTTGTCCACGTTGGTGTTGTGCTTGATGTTGATGATGTATTTCTGGTTGTGGGGATTCCAACTGTTCTTTTTCCCGTTCTTATCGTCTTTCTGCTCGTCTTTGCTTGTCTCTCTCATTTATTTGTGCTAGTTTTGCTTTTTTTTATACTGTTAATGCTAATAGTTGTTTTTTTTTCTACTCCTTTTTGTCTCCAAAGAAGGCAATAATATACACCTTCTTCTGGAGCCAGACGTCGTTCTGCTCGTAGATTACCGAATTGTTCTCGTTCTGCTGCTTATAACAAGGATATTTATAGGTTTTCTAGTCAGTCTTTGTCAAGATGCAGTTTGAAGCACAACCTGTGAAACTACCTGTCCAGAATTTTGATTCGCTTGTTTAAAACGAGAATAGAGAAAAACGACATAGACGTTTGCTGTCAAACAGTGTACAAGCAATATTTTGTGGACCTTTCAACTGTGGAGAGACAAATGCTTTGCTGGATCTAAAGATACATCCAAATGGACTAAGATTTGAAAATATTTGCATCTACTCAAAATCGCTAAAACAGCCAAAGTATGAATTTTTGGAAAAATTTCTCCAATCAGTAGATGGCGTTGTGTATTATCCTTTCAATGAGCATGAAGAGGTGATAATGCCAAGTGAAGCAAAACCAAATTCAGTCATTGTACTTGATGATGGGGCTTGTGAGAAACAAGATGATATGAGAGCATTTTTTTCGATGGGTGGACACAAGGATGTCGACTCTTTTTACTTGAGCCAGACATATGCCCAAGTATGAATTCGTTGTAATTGACAAGGATAGGAATCTTAAGCAAGATAGATATAGGAAAGGTTTTGATTGTTTCATAAATCTTGAAAAGTAATATATGCATATGTTGTGATCCATACAGAAACAGTCACACCTTAGACGTTGACGTGTCAAAATGTCTTCACGTGAGGAGAAGTTTCAAAAGCAAAAATATATTTTACGTCAAATTGCTAGAGCTAGTGAATCAATTCGGCGAAAAGATAGGTTAATAAAGTTTGGCAAAGAATCAGTTGAGCGCACATTAAGTGATACTTTTAAGCCCATTATTAATCCACTTGAGAAAATTGTTGGTGGTCTCAAGAATATAAAAAAAGTTGAGCCAATTAAAAGGAGAGAAGAAATGGAAGCAAAGAGTAAAGTTGAAGAAAGTATTAATGATGATGACGATTTGTCATATAAGTCAATTTATGATGAGAATGAAGCAGACCAGTCTGAAGATCCCAATAATTTAGAGTTATCAACTCTAAATTTTCCCAAAAGTAAAGGCGTGCTTGAACTTTTATTCAAAAAAGTGCCTGAAGAATCCTCTATAACTCCCAGTGATCTTGAAAATTATAAACAAATTATCATTGCAACAAACGCGTATAATAAGCATTATCAACCAGAGGGTGAACTTCGTGACAATAAAGCCTTTAAATATCAAAAATTTATAATGAAATTAATTCCCACATCTCCATCAAACAATACAGATGGACGAAGTAAAACACGCAAATCATTATCAGGTGAAGGTCTGATCCCGCAACACATGATTGATAGAGAGGGTAGTCTGATGGATTAAATTTACTTAGATGACCCTAATGAAGTGGTCGATCGATTACGCTTACTGCTAGCATCTCAAGCAGCTGGAAATGCAAGTCACACCAATGAAATGATATCAATCATTAAAGAACTTCGAGAAGCTGGAATTATATAGTAATGAGTGTTTTGTCAAGATTTTCATCATTTGCAAGATGAGCATCGATGTATTCGGACGTCATTCCAAGCGAGCAGAGAGTACAAGTCGTGGTCCTCCTGGAATTGGCTTCAAAGTCACATCTGAGGGAGATTATGACATGAATAATAAAAGGCTGTGTAAAGTGGCTGATGCTCAAGAGCAGAATGATGCTGTTAATCTGAATATGGTGCAGCATATGATACAGCGTGAACTTCAGACTATTTATGATGTTATAGCTTCCTTGCGAACTGAAGTAGTCAATAATAATATGATGATTGAGATTTTGGAAAATTCCACAGATAAACTTTTTAAAAATGTGTGAAAATTGATGCTGAATCAATTCAAAAATTGGTGTATCGAAATTCAGAGCTCATTAGTCAAGTAGACTCTAGACTGAACGCACTCAAAAATGGAGGTTGAGAAGCAGCAGTTGGTGAAGGAGCTGCACAAGCCAGATAGATGAAATTATCAACGTCGACTTGTTGAAATGCAGCCATACGAGAGAGTAAACAAAGGATACAAGTACATCCTTACTGCAATTAAAATCTTTTCAAAATTTGCTTGGGCTGTGCCCGTTGAATCCGAGAAGGGCGAAGATGTAGCTGCAGCCATGGAATCTGTATTTGATAAAGGACGTGTACCAACAAATTTACATGTTGATAGGGGTAAAGAATTTTACAACTCACATTTTGAAAATCTTATGAAGTGACACAAGATAAATTTGTACTCGACATTTAGTAATTTAAAAGCATCAATTGCGAGCGATTTAATCGTACCTTAAAAAATAAAATGTGGATGCAATTTAGCTTGCAGATTTATCATAAGTGGATAGATATTTTGAAAGATTTAATGTTGTCTTACAACTATACCAAACATCAGACTATTAGAATGAAACCAAAAGATGTTAATAAGCAAAATGAGAAAAAATTGTTGTCTGATGTATACAAACATTTCAATGTGAAACTAGCAGTTAAAAAAACTAAATTTAAAGTTGGAGATATAGTACGTATACGTACTATACGGAAATAAGCTGTTTGTAAAATGGTTAGGTTTTGACGATTCTCACAATAGTTGGATAGATAAGTCTAGTTTGTAAGTACCTTTGTATTAATATTAAGGTTTTTCTGAATAAAGTTGATTATTCTCAAACATATATACCTTTTTACTTACACATCTACCTAACCTTAATCTAGTAAATGAAAAAGGCGAATTTGGTTTGAATAACATTTTTATTCAGATTCTCATACTGATAAAATACATAGAAATGTTAATGTACAAAGGTACCATTCACACATCTGAGTTCTGGTAATTTCTCAATCACTTTTTCACACACATTCTGATTGTAGAAAATAATTATTGCAAGGAACAGACTTTCAAATCGCATGAGATTAGTAAATATAAGTTTTTTCATTGCCTTATTCTTTGAACTTACATAATTTTTTTGTATATAAGATTTTACACTTTTCATACAAGGTGATTTCACATTGCGCCATAAACCTTCAGCTATGGTTTCAATGATGACATCCTTTGTACGTTGAAACGGCATAAGACTCTGTTCCAGAAGATACCGGTTTGTGACAGGCGAGAGAACTCACATTAAAAAAGCGCCCCGATTTGTGCGGGGCAAGGGGACTCACATAAAAAAATCGTCGGGATGTTTTAGAGGCGAGAGGACTCACATTAAAAAAGGATCCAGATTTGTGAGGAGCAAGGGGACGCACATGAAAAAAGCGCCCCGGTTTGCGAGAGGCGAGGGGACTCACAGAAAAAAAGCACCCTGATTTATGAGGGGCAAGGAGACTCACATCAAAAAAGCGTCGCGATGTGTTAGAGGCGAGAGGACTCACATTAAAAAAGCATCCCGATTTGTGAGGAACAAGGTGACTCACATAATAAAAGCGCTATGATTTGTGTGGGGCAAGGGGCCTCAGAATAAAAAAGCGCCCCGATATGGGTGAGGCGAGGGGGCCTCACATTGAAAAAGCACCGAATTTGTGGGGAGCAGGGGGACTCACATCAAAAAATCGCCCTGATTTGTGAGAGGTGACGGGCCTGACATTAAAAAAGCACCCCAGTTCGTGAGGGACAAGGGGCTTCAAATTAAAAAAGCACCCCGATTCGTGAGAGGCGAGGGGCCTCACAATAAAAAAGTGGTCGGATTTCGGAGAGGCGAGGGGCCTCACATTAAAAAAGCACCCCGATTTGTGGGGGCCAAGGGGCTCACATAAAAAAAGCGGCCTGATTTGTGAGAGGCGAGGGGCCGTTCTGTCAAAAACCACCCCGATTTGTGAGGGGCCGGTTGACTCACATTAAAAAAGCACACCGATTTGTGAGACGAGAGAACTCACAGTAAAAAAGCGCCCTAATTTGTGAGGGGCAAGGGGATTCACATAAAAAAAGTGCTTCGATTTGTGAGGGGCAAGGGGAATCACACAAAAAAAGCGCTCCGATTTGTGAGTGACGAGGAGACACATATTAAAAAAGCACCCCGGTTTGTGAGGGACAAGGGGCCTCACATTTAAAAATCACCCCGATTTGTGAGGGGCGTGGGGACTCACATAAAAAAAAGCGCCCCGTCTTGTGAAAGGTGAGGGGACTCACATAAAAAAGAAACACGATTTGTGAAAGGCGAGGGGACTGACATTAAAAAAGTGCCCCGATTTGTGCGGGGCAAGGGGACTCACAGAAAAAAAGCACCCTGATTTATGAGGGGCAAGGGGCTCACATCAAAAAAGCTTCGCGATGTGTTAGAGGCGAGAGGACTCACATTAAAAAAGCATCCCGATTTGTGAGGAACAAGGGGACTCACATAAAAAAAAGCGCTACGATTTGTGTGGGGCAAGGGGCCTCACAATAAAAAAGCGCCCCGATTTGGGTGAGGCGAGGGGGCCTGATATTAAAAAAGCACCCTGGTTTGTGAGGGGCGAGGGGACTCACATAAAAAAAGCACCCTGATTTATGAGGGGCAAGGGGCTCACATAAAAAAAGCGTCGCGATGTTTCAGAGGCGAGAGGACTCACATTAAAAAAGCATCCCGATTTGTGGGGGGCAAGGGGACTCACATCTAAAAAGCGCCCTGATTTGTGAGAGGCGAGGGGACTCACATTAAAAAAGCACCCCGGTTTGTGAGGGACAAGGGGCTTCACATTAAAAAAGCAACCCGATTTGTGAGAGGCGAGGGGCCTCACATAAAAAAAGGACCCCGATTTGTGAAAGGCGAGGGGACTGACATTAAAAAAGCACCACGATTTGTGAGGGGCGAGGGGACTCACATTAAATAAGCACCCTGGTTGGTGAGTGGCAAGTGGACTCACATCAAAAAAGCTCCCCAATTTTTGATAGGCGATATGACTCACATTAAAAAGGCACCCTGATTCGTGCGAGACGTGGGTCTTGATATTTAAAAAGCGCTCCGATTTGTGAGGGGCATGGGGACTTACATAAAAAAAGCGCTCTGATTTGTGAGAGGCGAGGGGACTTACATTAAAAAAGCACCCCGATTTGTGAGAGATGAGGGGCCACACATTTAAAAAACGCCCTGATTTGTGAGAGGTGAGGGGCCTGACATTAAAAAACCACCTCAATGTGTGAGGGGCAAGGGCCCTCACAATAAAGAAGCACCCCGATTTGTGAGAGGCGAGGGGCCTCACATAAAAAAAGCACCCAGGTTTGTCAGAGGCGAGGGGTCTCACATTGAAAAAGCACCCCGATTTTTGAGGGCAAGGGTCCTCACATTAAAAAAGCACCCCGCTTTGTGAGGGGCATGGGGACTTACAATTAAAGCACCCCGGTTTGTGAGAGGCGATGGGCCTCACATTATAAAAGAAACCCCGATTTGTGAGGGGCGAGGGAACTCACATTAAAAAAGCACCCCGATTTGTCAGAGGCGAAGGGCCTCACATTAAAAAAACACCCCGATTTGTGAGGGGCAAGGGGACTCACATTAAAAAAGCACCCCGATTTGTGACAGGCGAGAGAACTCACATTAAAAAAGCGCTCCGATTTGTGCGGGGCAAGGGGACTCACATAAAAAAAGCACCCTGATTTATGAGAGGCAAGGTGACTCACATCAAAAAATCGTCGCGATGTTTTAGAGGCGAGAGGACTCACATTAAAAAAGCATCCCGATTTGTGAGGAGGAAGGGGACTCACATAAAAAAAGCGCCCCGTTTTGCGAGAGGCGAGGGGACTTACATTAAAAAAAGCACCACAATTTGTGAGGGGCAAGGGGCCTCACAATAAAAAAGCGCCCCGATTTGGGTGAGGCGAGGAGGCCTCACATTAAAAAAGCACCCCGATTTGTGGGGGGCAAGGGGACTCACATCTAAAAAGCGCCCTGATTTGTGAGAGGTGAGGGGACTCACATTAAAAAAGCGCTCGGATTTGTTAGAGGCGAGGGGCCTCACTTTAAAAAAGCACCCTGATTTGTGAGGGGCGAGCGCACTCATATTAAAAAAGCACCCTGATTTGTGAGAGGCGAGGGGACTGACATTAAAAAAGCGCCCCGATTTGTGAGGGGCTAGGGGACTCACATAAAAAAGCACCCTGATTTATGAGGGGCAAGGGGCTCACATCAAAAAAGCTTCGCGATGTGTTAGAGGCGAGAGGACTGAGCAGTATGATTTGGTAGGGGGGGGGGGGGCAACCAGATATAATGGGAAGTAGAGTCTCGGTGAACTATTTGCATCCGTCAGAGAATATAGAGTTCGTAGGTGGATATCATTTTACAAAAGAGTCTCTCATTATCATTTATCATAGAAATAAAACATTTAAAACTTTCCCCGCTAGTATCAATTTCTCCATAATTGTTACGTTTTCTCTTTTACGGAAACCTCCGATTCGGAACGTATTTCAAGAAGCAAATTGCGTTTGTAAAGAAAAAAAAATTAAATTAGAGGAAATCTTGTCATCACTTTTCAGTGCCAGATATATTAAGCACAATCGAGAGAATCCAATTCGTGGACTCCGGTACGAATAGCTGGAGAAACTTTCTTTTTATCTTTTTTTTTGTACCAACCGAGCAGGCAAGCTGCCCTAAATTTTCTGCCGGCACTGGGTGTCGCCTGATAGGCAGAATAGGTTTAATACATGCAAATGTCGGCGAAGCAGAAGTAAAATTCGTGCCGTATCTTCCAGGTTTCCCCTTTCAGCCCTTCGGGATAAGCCAGTGCATACTGGAAGCCGCGTGTCGTACCTCACGGTAATTTATTGATTACCCTTAATTGAAGATTGTAACTTAACGATATCCTAACCTCGTGAAGCATCGCATCCAGATAAGCTGTTCCGATATTGGCTGAAATTCGCGCTCGCTTTCGAATTAGATGTTTCATTTCTAGTAAATTCGTATAATTTTAAAAATAATTTCAAGGTTTTGAATTCAAGTTATAACGCCACATTATTTAAAAAGAATGCAACTAAGTAAGTACAAACAAAATTAGTATTTAATCCTCTTCACGCTAACTGGTTTTGGCTATGATGTGAACAAAATCGATATCTGATGACAGCCTACTATCTACAATTGAGTCTCTTCCAACAAATAATATTGAACTGTACATTTTCTCCCCTTGTACTGCATACAATTTATATACAATGTGAGCCTACCAAGTAGGTTTGATTTATTTTAATTTAGAGAGAGATATTTAAACAAAACTAGGCTGCATCTCATAGTCCTAAGAAATTGGCGGAGCTGAAAAAGAGGATCAACTAGTCGTCTCAAAATTTCAGTCAAAATAGAAAACTTCAACAATGAAGCGTGTGTCCTTATATTCTGAAACTAATTTTATAATTAGATCTTGACGATATCAAAGTTTTGTTGAGTGTCAGATACCTTGAAGGTTGGTGGCCGAATTTGGTTTTTGGGTTAAGATTTGAGGCTTGTCTTGGGAGCTGATGGAGTTAGTCAGCCTTTGTACAAACGACATTGTCTACGGAGATGATATTTTACTTGCCACCTTAACCCGTTATCTTACTGGACAATTAATAGCCAGGTACGAGATACATGAGCAGCGTTGAGGAGTGACTTGCTGTCCAGGTATCGACGTATCAGCTGGCCAACTTTTGAGGGAAGTTCTCAGATGATGTCAGTTTTTTTCTGGTAAACACCGAAAAAGCAACATAAGTTTCCTGAATTATACCACGTTCGAATTAGGGGCGAACAGTTAGCAGAAGGTCGTTACTCCGCACGGCGAGGACTTTTATTTGCCCCACCCAGCGGGGTGCCCTTCTACTTCCAGATACCGACGAATGAGATCGGCACCCTGCTGAGTCAAGTGTATACAATCATCGGGATCCACGCTCATTACTCACTACTAACTGATCACTCCTACTGTAGCATGGAATATTTCAGAAAACTAATCCGCTTCTTCGGCGTTGGCCAGAACAGAACCGACATCATCAGGGAACTTCCCTTAGAATTTGGCCAATGCATATTAAGATATCTAGATAGCAAGTCACTTGTGAGAGCTTCTCAAGTATCTCGTAACTGGCTCTCGATTTGCCAGTCAAATACTCGGCTAAGAACTCGAGCAAGACATCATCTTCGTAGGCGGAAGATCTGCTTGTACAAAGGCTGGCTAACTTTATCAGGTCCCAAGGCAAGCCTCAGACAAAGGAAAAAAGCAAATTCATCAACCAGACTTCAAGATTCCTGACACTCAACACAACTTTGACATAGCCATGATGATCTTATTCAAGAAGGGAACACCTGTGAAGAAAATCGTTCGAACAAAGAGTCTTCCGTCTCATTATTGAATGAGTCTTAGAATATAAGGAGTTAAGAATGCAAGCTTCTACTGAAGTTTTAGGTATTGACTAGTGTTTTTCAATAAATACCTACCTATAAATTAAAATGACTCAAGCCTGCTATGTAAGCTGTATATCGATTTAATAGACTTCACGACGTTAACGTATTTCGAGACATCAGTTCCAATTTCTCAAAACACGAAGATTGTTTTAAACGATGAGAATAAGTTTTTTTTAAACTTTGGTAAGTATTTTTCGTATTTAATTTGAATCTAGTATCTATGAACGGCCCGTAGTTTCGAATGAAAAAATGTCGATGTAAAAACACACCGATGCGCAATTTTTATCTATAAAGATTTCAGCGCAGTATTTTCACTATTGTACCTATAAAGTGGAGGAATCTAATTATTTGCTAGGCCTGAAAATTTTTATTAGACTACCTGTTTTTCGTTAGCTGCATAAAGCTCGTAATTTTGATAAATCATAGCGTAAAAAAAATCTGAAAGTTTTGAAACAGTCGACATTACAAAATATTTTTGTGGTCACTTTAGGGTAAATTTGTGTAAAGACAGAAAACGCAAAGCGTCAATCTGATGCTAATTTCAGGGTACCATTTCTCCGCAACAGAAAATAACCTTGGTAGTGTGAAAGGTACCATTACAGAAGGTATAATTTCCCTCTGAACTTACAACAAAGACATCCTAAGCATTTTGAAAATTCCTATTCTTAAACAATAGTTCTAAAAAATTATGAAACTTATAATCAGGTTTGATTTATTGAATATACTTAAATTATAGCTCAATTATTCTTGATATTTCTTTCATAAACTTTTTTTTTATTATTATATCATTAAGCCGTTTCCCTTTCGGGGTAGGCGTGAATTTCTCGGTGGTAAAGTAGTGATGTGTGGCAGGGTAAGAAAATAAATATGTTTAATTCATTTTTAATATGATTGTTTAAACAAAAATTGTTTAAACATTTTTTTTCAATTTTGATTATTATATTCCCAGAGCTCTAAATGAGCCCTAAATTATGGTCTGAGGTGAATTTTGTGTACAATAATTTTTAGTACGTTTTACAGCAATGTTTGGCCAGCTTAACGTTAAGGTAGCGCAAACACTATGTTTTAAAATAAATAATAGAGCCCTAAATTTGGGAATAGGAGCCCAAATTAGCTCTAAATGAGCCCTAAATTATGAAATAGGTTACATCTCTATACCTCAATTGTGTTGTGCCAGCTTAACATACCTAAGATAGCAGATTATTCTTTTAACAAAACTGTCTCATAACTTTGTCCTCTTTCTTTTTCCCGTTGGAATTTTTGCTCTAAAATGCAGTGGGAATTATGCGTCCGCGCAAAAATAACTTTTGGAACTGTTTTCAAACAAAAACAAAAAAAACCGGTTTGGCAATTGATCTGTTCTAGCATTTTTTATATGTTAAAGGGGATACATCTTCATCTATAACCAGTATCTATAAGTATTTCAGTCCCTTGAATTTTTTATATTTAAATAGAACTTTTTACAGCATTCATATTATACTCTGTTGCCGACAGAACGATCGCGGCGAAAGTTTAAATATTGTCAACTGCACGCAGCTTGTCGAAAAAAAGGGTAGTGTAGGTATGAGCTGCACTGCAGACCCAGCAGGGTGCCACTAGCAGTTGTAAACTTAATAAGACTACACAAAGTTTTGGAACGACCTCAATTCAGTTTATTAAAAAGAAATTGTGCATCCTTTCAACACTGATTGGCTGCACATTCAAGGGAAAAAATGTGTTGACACCTTTTAAAAAAAAAAAGACTGCGCGGCCGAGGTCGTTCTGTCAGTGACCAGATTATAGCAACTAAAAACTTTTTCATATATAAAAATGAAGTTTGAATGGAATTTTGATAGTTCAAATTTGCATGCCATCATTTGTATTTGCTATGATAACCTTTTACTGGAAACCAGAAAATGAACCAAAGTCGATTTATTTTTCGGGAATTTGAAGAATATTTTAATATAAAGGCCTATCCAACCACTCTTAATCTAAATCGCATTTGGCATTACACAAGAACTTCAATATAAGGCCGACTTATTTAGTTCTTCCTATTACTGCTGGCCCACGCAGTTTCTCAGCGAATAAGCAGTGTCAACAATGCGTCGCCACCATACACCATTCGTCCAACGACGAATTTAGTGCCACGGCCACTTCGAGGCAACCCCCGAAACTGGCCTTATATTGGACTTGTTATGTACATAAAATTACCTGAAATGGAACAAGTTTGTTAAATTCTTTTTTTTAATTAGTACGATTCCAATTTAAAACAAAACATCCAAATATACAGCTTAAAGCACTTCATATGTAAAATTATACAATGTTGCAAGCCTAAAAATTCTACAATATTGTAATTTTGAAGATCGATGTACTTGTCCTATTCAAAAGAATCGTAATTATTTGCAAGTATAATACAAATAATAGAACAATAAAAATAATCTAAAATTTCAAAAGTGTATAAAGTATTCCGAATTGAAACGTTAGGAATTAAACAATTCAAAATTAAAGTGTTACCCGATAAAAAATTCATAAACTTTTGATGTATTCTCTGCCCGAGAAAAACGCTGAATACTGACCTCTATCTGTACTAACCGGGATTTTTTTCTGAAATTTCAGTAGTTATCCTTTGATTTAAATAATTTTACTCGTAAGGTTACAATAAATTTAAGCCTAAAATAAAGAAATTAATTGAAAAGATTCGACGAATAAACACTTCTTTGATTGGGGATTCCATTTCGGATTCCAAAAAATAAAATATTCATCTCGTCGATACTTTTTAATTTACACAAACTTACTTCTCGCAGGAAGAGAAAAACTTCCGAATACTCTGTTAAAAAAACTATGAGCATTTTACTGTCAAATAAGTTTAATTAGGGGCCGTTAAAAAATGTAGCGTTTTTTCCTGACCCCCCCCCCCCCCCACACACACACACACATCCTACAGGCATTGCGTTTTTTTAACGGCCCATTATTATTAGAATGATTACAATTTTTTTTTCATTTTCCAGTAGCAATTGCTTTTTACTATAATTTAGATTTATAAAATAAATAGCTTAAATTAAATTAAAAAGACGGTGAGATGAATGTTTAGTTATACTGCGAGGGGTTGGCCACTACTGCATGCATATGTGCAGCTTTCTCTGAATGTACTATTTAATCCTTGAACCTAGGTTGTCACATCGGGTCACCATAACCGGAAATTTCTTTTTCTCAGAAAATATCCCATCCTACATTTTCAGCTAAGGGCCGATTTCACCAACAGCGATTAAATGGGCGATTAACTAATCATGATTATTTTTTGATCAATGATTAAACTGGCGTTATATTGCAATGCGTTCCACCGGATTCTCTGATCAAATTTTAATCCCCGATTAATTTAACGTATACCCGGTTCGTAATAATCCGATTTTCTATGCATACGGCTATTCTAATTGGCCGAGACAAGAAGGACGTTTAAGTTTTTTTTGCGCGCGCATGGTACAAGCTAACAATGACATTCAGGTCCGTTGAGCTGGCAGGACCATATTGAAAAGATGGACTAAAACCCTATATGGAATTTACGGCTAATTCCATGTCCTATTGCCAAATGTAATGCTTAGCGTACAAAGAAAAAAAAACGGTATAGGTTCTTAGTCAATTTTTGCAATGTGGTCCTGTCAGCTTAACGGACCTATTAGTCCAAGTCCTAGTTTGTGGCGAATATATCTGGGAAATGACCGTTCTTTCGAAACCCGTAAATGCCAGACGCCCTGCCTGGGGCGTTTGGGCACCTGAGCCAGGTGAAAAAATAAGAAATTTTAAGTGATAGTATAAGAGCCAATTTTCCTTCAAGATCAATTATTGATGCCCCAAGTTTATTATTATTCAATCGCCAGACCGATAGCTTGGGGATAACATACTGCCAGACTATCCAGAGATGGCCTGTAATTTCTTATACTCCAAATTCTTTAACATTATAGATAAAGTGGTGCCAAAATCTCTTGAAATTAATAATTCACAAAAATATCCACAGTGATATTCAGAGGAATTAATTACTAAAATAAAATGCAAAGAGAAAATCAGAAATAAAATTAGAATTGGAAAGAGTATTTACTTAGCACAATCGTTGAAAGCAGTAAGATCAGAAGTAAAAATTTTGATTGAAAGAGATTATAGTAATTATACTAGAAGATCGGAGGAGGCTCTGACGACCGAACCAAAAAAATTTTGGAACTACATAGGAGAATTGAAGAGAGAGAGCATGTTACCAGGTATTATGTACTCAAACGACGTTACGTTCGATTATCCATAAAAAATTGTAAACACATTCGCAAAATACTTCGATAGCGTATATGAACCAACGAACAATAATATAAATGTATATAATGCTAAAAAAGCACAATTAGGTCATAAACCCAAAATAGACCAGGCTGCGTAAAAAGGGCATTAAAGGCGCTTCCAGATAAAATGACCTCTGGAACAGATCTGATACCTAGTTTCCTTGTAAAGCTTAACGCCGATGTGTTATCAGGCTCATTAACATACATTTATAATCTATCGTTAGAAAAGGGAATATACCCAGCTTGCTGAAAGGAAGTCAAAGCCTGCTCGATCTTAAAAAATGGTAATAAATCAATAAGAACGAATTACAGACCTATCTCTATTATAAACAACTTTTCTACAGCTTTTTAGGCATGCGTCGCTAATGAAATCTCTTGGTCTATGTTACCATATGTTACTGAATCACAGCATGGATTCGTAACAGGTATGTCAACTATCATGAATCTGACAGTCCTGTCGCAATTTATTGCTGTAGCACTAAGCGAAGGTACACAAGTTGATGTTGTTTATCTAGATATTTTGAAGTGCTTCGACAAACTCAACCATACAAAAATAATCGAGGAGCTCCAGAAGTTTGATATCCCTGGTAATCTAGTAACCCTACTAGAAAACTTTCTTTCTAATAGGCCAAATTTTGTATAGTATGCAGGTTGTAGCTCTGACCTATTTATACCATCGTCAGGCGTACCTCAGGGTTCGAATTTGGGACTCATGTTATTCACAGCTTTATTTAACTATGTCAGGGCTACACGGACCAAAAAGTTGTTATAGTTATATGCCGATGATACCAAAGTTCTCTACCAAGTAAAGAGGATTAGGGAATGGAGTGAAGATTGAGCGAGTCTACTCAATTTGTGACTTAGGACTAGACCATAGCTACCATTTTACATTTAAAGAGCATGCAGAAATTCTAATTCTAAGATCATGCAAGGATTTTAAAAATAAAGAGACGCTCATTGTACTTTATAACTCCCTTGTTAGATCAAAATTAGAATACGCGTCTCAAATTTGGTGACCACATAACCAAAATGTAATAAACGCATTGGAGAAGGTACAAAAACGGTTCTTTAAAATTTTCGCCTTCAGAGAAGACGGCACTTATCCTGAGCGTGGTAGCGATTATAATAAATTATGTAAAAGATTCAATACCTGCAAAATTCAGTATAGACATGTGATTCTATCATTAACGTTCATCTTCAAAGTAATAAGAAGACTAATCGACTTCCCAGAGATTTTAGCTTGCCTACACTTTAAAATCCCTCGTATGAATGCTAGCTCTGCTGAACTACACTATGTTGCTCCGACGAATAATGCAATACTACAAAAGTCGCCAATGTTCAGATTATCTAGGGAATTAAATATGTTCTACGAAGCAGCCATTTTAGATGAGGACTTGTTTGAGATGTCTTTATACACTTTTGAAAATAAAATGAAAGACTATGTATTGAGCAAGCGATCAATAGAATTAAGCAACTAAAATAAGACGCAAATGTATAATATACATTCACTGTACCATATAACCCTGTAATTGGTACTTGTACTATTGGGTTGTCCCTTATTAATAAATCAAATCAATCTTGCACATTCGTTTTTGACAATTTTGGAAATCCTTTGAAATCTTTTTAAATATTCTCTTGAAATTAATTTCTCAGAATAAAAAATCATTTTTAATTTTCTCAGAAATCTTGAAAAAAATTTTGCATCCTTTTGAAGCCTCTTAAAATGCTCAAAAAAATTCTAAATTTTTTGTTTGAAATCTTCAAAAATCTATATTTTTTAAAATCCTTTCAAGTTATAAATTCTTTTTAAATCATTTAAAAACTTTTAAATATTTCTTGAACTTATTCGAATTTTAAAAAATTAATAATAGTTTAATTGTTATTTATGCATCAAAATTCGACAATTTTACTTATAAATTCGAAAATAGAACAATTACAATTCTGACGTTCAAAGTTTAAATTTAGTTTTCTGAAATTCTAACGATTCAAGGCTCTCTATTTCAAACAATTAAGTTTGAAATTATTTAGTTTTGAATACAAATAGTCAAATATTGCTGTATATTAAAAAATGGTTCTTCATTTTGAATACAATTTTCAACATTCGAGTCTAAATTTAATTGGTTTTAAACTTGAATATTTTAGATAGATAGATTTTTCTTCTAAAAATTGCTAAAATTCCCAGTCAAAAAATAATTTCACTGTCTTTTCCTTGTTTTTCCCGGTCTCAAAAAATCACAAATTTTGTTCCCTTAGCTCAAAAATTCAACGAATAATACTCTTGATGTTTAACATCACAACGCAAAAGTTTATAAGCGGAAAGTAAATTTATCTTGTGATTTATTTACATATGTGATAAATACTTATGTTATTTATTATAATCTTAAGATTCATGATCTACTTACAAAATTTCAAAATATTAATTTTACCGCATATTCTAATTTAGTTTTCATAATCATGAAAAATATTAACATCACTTAAAATGGCTGTAAACAAAACTGAAGTATCAGTAAATGCTGTAAAATATGTAAAGCGTTATTATTATTATTAGTTCTGGGTTGAGACCGTAACAGCCCCTGACGCTTGGGTAATCCCGTTGCGTCCCCTTGTGAGCCTAAGCGTGACCCCAAATGATTTCCGGTCAGGTGCTCTAACCACTGAGCTACTAGAGAGATCAGAGGAAGAATTCTTTTTTCTGAATTACGCTTCATTTAGCAAGATGTTACATATCAATTTTTAAAAGAAATCTGTATTATCATCGGAGAAGGTAACGGATCGAGAAGAGAAATTCACACATAAAATGGAAATCTACAAGATCGACCAAAGTTTTATTCTCCTATACAGAAAATATTTTAACGTCATTTCAGACAAGATGGAAATATAAATTAAAAACCTTTTCAAATAAATTTTATTCAGAAAAAAGATCTCCTTCTTTCAGATTCAGAATAAAGAATTCTTCCTCTTATCGCTCTAGTAGCTCAGTGGTTAGAGCACCTGACCGGAAATTAGTTAACCTGGTGTTTGAATCCCAGCGGAGTGAAAGGATAAGATCTTTTCTCTGAATAAAATTTAATTAAAGAGGTTTATAATTTATATTTTCCATCTTGTCTGAAATGACGTTAGAATATTTTCTGTATATGAGAATATAACTTAGGTCGATATTGTAGATTTCCATGTAATGTGTGGATTACTCTTCTCGATCCGTTACCTACTCCGATGATAATTTAGATTTGTAATAAAAATTGATATGTAACATCTTGCTAAATAAAGCGTGATTCACAAAAAAAAGAATTCTTCTTCTGATCTTTCTAGTAGCTCAGTGGTTAGAGCACCTGTCCGGAAATCAGTTGACCTGGTCTTCGAATCCCAGCGGAGTAAAAGGAGAAGATCTTTTTTCTGAATAAAATTTAATTAAAAAGGTTTATAATTTCTATTTTTCATTCTGTCTGAAATGACGTTGAAATATTTTCTGTATGGGTGGATATAACTTTGGTCGATATTGTAGATTTCCATGTTATGTGTAGATTTCTCTTCTCGATCCGTTACCTACTTCGATGATAATTCAGATTTCTAATAAAAATTGATATGTAACATCTTGCTAAATAAAGCGTGATTCAGAAAAAAAGAATTCTTCCTCTGATCTCTCCAGTAGCTCAGCGGTTAGAGCACCTGACCGGAAATCAGTTGACCTGGTGTTCGAATCCCAGCGGAGTGAAAGGAGAAGATCTTTTTTCTGAATAGAATTTAATCAAATAGTTGAATTTGCAAAAAGAAAATAATTAAATAGCAAACCGATGCTTTTACAATCAAATAGTTAAACTTTCAAACATGAGAGACGAATTATATACAACGAATTATCAACAACGCGTCTTCAACCAAATAGTTGAATTGAAAAAAAAATCACAATTTTGAACCAAACAAGTTAAACCCTCAAACAAAAAGGACGTATTTCAACAAAATAATTGAATTTTTAACAAAATTAATTAATTTTTAACCAAAAAAGATTAATTTTCTACCAAGAGAGATGAATTTTCTACAAAAGATTTGAGTTTTTAACAAAAGAGTTGAATTTTAAAGTTAAAAAGTCGATCTTTTTAGAAAACAGTTGACTTTTAAACCCAAAAAGATGAATTTTCATAAAAAATTTGATTCCCAACAAAGAAAGATGCATTTTCAAACAAATAGTTGAATTTTCGAGAAAAAAATTAATTTTTGACCAAGCCGTTGCATTTACAACCAAATAGTTCAACTTTCAAACGGAAAAAATGTGTTTTTAACAAAGAAATGAATTTTCAACCAAATAGTTAAACTTTCAGACAAAAAGGACGTATTTCAACAAAATAATAGAATTTTTAACCAAATAGTTGAATTTTCAACCAAAAGAGATGAAGTTTGACTAAAAATTTCATTTTTAACTACGAAAGACAAATTTTGATGCAAATAGTTGAATTTAAAAATAGAAAACAATTAACAACCAAACCGTTGTTCTTGCAATCAAATAGTTAAACTTTCAAACATGAGAGACGAATTTTCAACAAAAATAAGTGCATTTTTAACAAAATAGTTGAATTTTCAACCAAAAAAGGAGATGAATTTTCAACAAAGGAGTTGAATTTTCAAGTTGAAAAGACCATTTTTTTATAAAACAGTTGAGTTTTACACCCAAAAAGATTCATTTTCACAAAACTAGTTGAATTTTTGAAAAAATTTTTTTAGCCAAACCGTTGCATTTGCAACCAAATAGTTAAACTTTCAGACAAAAGGGACGCATTTCAACAAAATAATTGAATTTTTAAAAAAATATTTGAATCTTCAACCAAAAAAGAGTTGAATTTTCTATCAAGAGAGATAAATTTTCAACAAAAGATTTCAGTTTTCAACAAATGAGCTGAATTTTTAAGTTAAAAAGTAGATTTTTTTAGAAAACAGTTGACTTTTAAAGCTAAAAAGATGATTAATCGACAAAAAAGATGCATTTTCAATCAAATAGTTGAATCTGAAAAAAAATAGTTGTCAACCAAGCCGTTGCATTTACAAACAAATAGTTAAACTTTTAAACAAACAGTTTAATTTTTAACGAAAGAAATTAATATTCAACAAAAAAGATACATTTTCAACCAATAAGATTAATTTTCTACCAAAAAAGATGAATTTTTATCTAAAATGAGGAATCTCGAACCAAAAAAATGAATTTTCAAACAAGAAGGTAAATATTTGACCACAAAAAAGGAATTTTCAACAAAATAGCTGAATATTCATCTTTCGGTTAAAAAAATTAATATTCAATAAAAAACTAATTTTCAACAAAATAGTAAATTTTCTATCCAAAGAAATTAATTTCCAACTATAATGATGAATCTTCAATTTAAAAAAATGAATTTTGAACCATATACTTTAATTTTCGACCAAAAAGATAATTTTTCAACAAAAAAAGATGCATTTTCAACCAAATAGTTAAACTTTTTACAAAAGGAGTTGAATTTTGAACAAAATAAATTATTATTCAACCAAAAACATACATTTTCAACCAATAAGATTAATTTTCCACCAAAAACGATGAATTGTTATCTGAAATGAGGAATCTCGAACCACAAAAAAAGGAATTTTCAACAAAATGCATGAATTTTTATCCAAATAGTGGAATATTCCTCTTTCAGTCAAAAAATTAATGTTTAGGTAGGGTTCGAATCTCCAGCGAGTGTAATTTTTCAACGAGTTTAAGCGTGAGATTATATGTGTAGGGGACCTGCGTGAAATTGCGTTATTTAAAATATGAACTAAGTGCCGCATTAATACAAAAAAAAACATATTTTGGTTACATATATGAAATACACATTACACGCCCATAGAAACCTCATAGAAATCTTTTAACCTCCCAGTAAGCCAGGACAAAAAACCCTTTATCTCCTCTTAGGTTCTATATAAAAACCTCTTACAAACCTTGTAAGATCCTTGTAAAACCCTAGTACACCCCGAATCAGATCCATTTAGAAACATTTCAGATACATATTACATGTACACAGAAACCTCATAGAAATCTTTTAAACTCCCAGTAAGCGAGGACAAAAAACCCTTTGTTTACTTTTACGTCCCTGTAGGATCCACTTACAAACATCATAAGATCTACATTATATGTTCTTTCAAGCATGGAACAAAACCCTCCTTGAAAAATCATAGGAATCCTTAAATTCCTAAATCTATAGGTATTCTGAGAGGATTCTAAAAGGGATTTTGAGCAGGGTGCTCTTTGCTCAGAGCCGTGTGTTGTGGCGCGTGATCGTAAGTCTGTTATTTTGAGCGGCAATTGATTCCGACGATACTTATCTGTGTTTGTAGTTGTTTTGTTTTGGTCTTCTCGCGACACATTTTTTTCCTTTGCTACTGTACTGCACCTACTGTTACCTCAGACCTGTGTGTTGTGACGTGTTAAACGTTAGTCTGTTGTATTGATCCTCAGTTATTTCTTCAGTTGTGGTTGTGATCGTAAGCTTATGTCTTTGTTTCAAGCTACACTTATTTGTACAAGGCATTCAAATTTAATTTTTTCTCTTGAGGGCGATATGCCGGTCTCTCGTAGTAAAACTAATTCATCTTTTTACGAGGAGATTGGTGCGCCTTATGAACTACTTAGAACTACTGTTGACAGTTCTTCCCGAAGTTGCATGTTTCAAAAATGAAAAGGCCCAGTTCCTCAATAAGAGTTTTAAGAGAGACAAGAAAACCGAAAGTCCCACATGAAGTCCACCGTGACAATCTCGTTGACCCCCCACCCCCTCTCTAGGGTGCTACGTGGTATATCGAAGGCTCCTAATTGACCATTTATTCATTTTGTTGAAAATTCTTTTTTAAGAGGGGGGGGGGGAAGAATCAATCTTTCTAGTTTAAAAATGAAATATTTGGGTTAAAATTTGTTCATTTTGTGTTGTAATATTTTTGGACTTATTATTGTTTTCAGTAAACATTTTTCTGTTTTCTGGCTATGCGTTTTATTTTTTTCTAATACCTAAGTGTAAAACCACGTGGCTCGAACTCGGAACCCCCCTCCCCTCATGTAGACCAACGTGGCCTTTTGTCGACCCCCCCCCCTCTACAGAAACCACGTGGTTTATGGAAGGTCCCTTAGTATCATCATTTTTGAAAGGGTTTTCACAAATGTGACAAATTTTTGCTATTTGAAATTCTTTCCTTTGCTTTCAAGTTAATCTTTCCATGGGGATAATATCTTTTAGATAAAAAAAATCAGTTTGATTGAACCTTAGATCATGTTGTTATTACAAAGATGCTTGAGGCACTGTTCTAAATATAAATATTAATTAATAAATGGAAATGGTGGCGACAGAAAAACCAGAGCCCGAGATCCCTCACTTATATGAGCAGAGCCGAGGGCTACTGGCAAAGAGTGAACCACGCGCTTGGTTGCCGATGATTTTCGCCGAGACCAAAGAAAACGCCCTTGAAGACTTAAAAATTGACTTTCTCAAAATTGGCTAAGAGGCTATTCAAATATTACGTAACCGACTCCCCGCTCCCAAATTCAAAGACCATACGTAATTCTTAAATAGCCCCTTAATTGTCCAACTAATGACATTCCCTAATTAATATATTGTACATATGTAATTGTTCAGAATAATAACGTATTTTTCATAGGTATGCGGCCTTAATTATCGAAAATGGAAAGCTTTGTGGTATACTTTAAGTTTCATTCTACTTGATAGGTAATGCTTGTGACGAGGTTTTTATTCTTTACACTTTGCGAACCTTTTAATGTGTTTTACACTGTTTGGTGTACTGCTTGCTCACCCACTTATTCTTATAGGACGTCGTGGAATACTCTTTGCACAGAGAATACTTTTATTACAGATGAAACACAGCTAGGTATACAAGGTACATGTACATTATAAATTATTATGCAACGGTAGTCATTGCAGTATTGCAAATTAGATCAAGATGGCCCGATTTTGTAGTGAAAAATTGACTTCATAATCCATAAAAAATAATAGTCTGAATTTATTTCAAATTAGGAAATATCTACACTTTGAGTAGCAGAATCCCTCAGCGATGAAACATGTTGTTTCTTACGGGAAATCAGGCGACACGTACCCTGTAAGAAAGAGTTGGTTGGGACGCATAGACTGGTATTTATAAAAATCGACATTTCAATGCCTTCAAATACGTACCACTTGCATTTTTGTCTGAAATGCCATTGGATGCGCTTTACTGTATAAAATTCGTTTCCTTTCAATCATTTTTAATGTGCATAAACTTCAAGGCATTAAAGTGATTTGCTTGTAATCCCTGCTTAAAATGACAGATTGGATCCGATAGAGACGGATAGGATTTAGGAATTTCTTCGCATCTATCTGGATTTTTATACGGTATTTGTGTCTGGTTTTAAATCTGGTCGTATGCGGAACTTGCTCGGTGTATACAACATTTTCTATCTGGTTTTTTATCCGCTGAAAACCCAGGGCTAACGGAGAAATATTTTTTCGTTTTACACAATTTATATGAATAGGTGGTTTTAAAAATGCGTGATAATAATATTTAAATTTAATTAATTCAAATTTTAATAGTTGAATGTCTAATTTACATATTCATTTAATTTGTGATTTCTGTTCAAATTGTAAAGCTACAAAATTTAAAGGATTTATTACTTTCAGATGTATTATAAGTAAAAAATATTTAAATTTTAGTACAATTTTCCAACATTTCATGCAAGCTCTCGTGTTTCTATGGCTTCTTATGTCTCTTCGAATTAATGTCTCATTCACAGATTCTAACCATTCATTCGGCGGTCTACCTCTGGGCATTTTGCCATTTACTTTAACTTTATACACCTGTTTGGCCAGTCGTTCATCTTTCATTCTTTCAAGATGATCGAACCACCTTAACTGATTTATTTCCCATATGTCAACTAGTGTCTCTCCTGTACCACATTCTTTGAGGATTATCTCGTTTCCGACTTTCTCCATCGGTGTTTTCCCGCATATTATGCGCAGAGGTTTCATGCCAATCGCTTTGATTTTACTTTTGTCCTTTTCTTAACATATCCATGTCTCGCTACCGTATAGTACAGCCGGTACAAATGAAGATTTATATACGGTCATTTTAGTTTTTTTTTATTTGTTTTTATCTCTGAAAATGGACCCTGCTCTACCGATAATCTTCATACCCTCATTTATGCGCCTATCTAACTCCGCATCTATTTTTCCGTCGCTAGTGAAGAGGCTACCCAGATATATGTATTTGTCAACTTTTTCTAATCTCTCATCATTTAGGACAATGTTGCACATTGTTTTCTCATTTTTTCCTTCAAACACCATTATTTTTGTCCTTATTTTAAATTGAAAAAAAGCAAAAGCAAAATAGATTTATAGCTGTTGAGATGGAAAATTTGCGAAGTTGCAAAAACTTGCAAACAAAAGCTAAAGAAAAAATGCTGAATGCAAAATATTTGAAAAATGACATTATGAAGAAACAAAACCCTTTTACCAAAATGTGTATTAGAATTTATCTAATTTTTTGAGCCAATAATCCCGTTTACCAACAATTTTTGGATATATCTATTTGAAACGAACTGAAGGGAGGATTCTTTTTTTTTTTTGTTACTGTGAATTTACGATTCATTTCATTTGCAATAAATCTTTTAATAGAAACGATAGTAAATTGTAAATGGACAGGATCGTCAATGTAATTTTAATTTTAAGTGTCGTATTACACAGTGACGTCAGGGATGTCACGAGCTTTTAACGATGCGTGAATAATGCATTTGCATATGGTGTAATGGTCAGTAAATAAACTTCAGGTTTAATTTCCTTCAGCATCATCGAACCGCTGGCATCCGTGGTAAATGAAGAGAAATTAATTTCATTCTGAATCTATCATTTTATAAAGGGCGCTTTTCATATTATGTGGAATATGTATTAAAATGGAATTTTAATACAGCAATAAATTCTGATTTACTGGATTTATCGCGCCCTTAAAACAATGTTCTATTTCAAATTTTAAAAACTTTGTACTTTTTTCTGCACTGCTGTAAGTTGTTTGTTGCTTGTAAAAGTTGAAATGGATTTAATGAATTTCAGGTCCATACTAAATCCCAAGGTGTCAAGTTACGATCTAACGCTGAATCAACGCTTTGCAACGTTTTGATCCACTTTTGGATCAAAATTTGACATCTTGTGATTTAGTGTGTCATGAATGGCTAAAATCTTGCGATTAGTGTTGCTAAAATGAATACTATATATTTAGTCATCAACAAAATATGATTTAATTGAAAAAATTGGCTTCTGCAAATATTTATTAAATCTTACGTATAGGCATTGGCCAAATATTTTTATGCATTTCACAACCTGAATTCTACTAAATTGATATGAATTAAACAAAAAACAATACCTAATAAAATCGTTACATCTAGAATTCGTTAGTATTATAGATTGAATAAAACTTGTTTAAATTTAGCTAAAATTTACCTGATTTACAGTGAAATTTGTCTGAATTTGAGACTAAATTCTGAAATTGAAATTCAAACAATCAGGTATTAAATTTAGACCAATTTTGTTTAAACCAAGAAAATCTTTGCTGAATTGAAGACGGGTTAATCAAATGTAACTGAATTGAATTGAGAAATTTATTTCATGAAAATTCTAATTAATTGTTACACACTTAAAGACGGTTGCTACAAAATCCCAATTTCGAAATTTTCTAACTTTTCCTGACTTTTTCCTGACCGTTATAAATTTTTCTTACATGCAGATATAAAAACAATCTTACAGCTAGTAGATCAATAATGACAAAGCAAAAAAAAATGTTGTTTCAAAATTAATCTTAAAGACTTTTAGTGATAACAGTCAAACAGAATTTCGTAAGGGGTAATCCACAAATTAGGTAAAATGATTTTGCAGGGAGGGGGGGGGGGGCTGATAGAAATCTTACTTTGGCTTATCAACAAACTAGATGAACTTTTAACCAAATAGTTGACTTTTCAACCAAAAATGAATTTTCAACCAAGAAGATTAAGTGTCTACCAAACAAGTTGAATTCTCAACGAAATACGTGAAACTTCATCCAGAATGTTGAATTTTGAAGCCCAAAAGAAGAATTTTCTACAGAACAATTGACTTTTCAACCCCCAAGATATGAACTTCTAACATAAAGTTTAATTTTTGACAAAATTCATGAATTTTAAAGGGAAAAAACAAAACAAATTTTCTAAAAAAAAGTTTAACATTCACCCAAAAAAAAGGAATTTTTGACCAACATATGTAAATTGTCAGCCCAAAAAGCACGAGTTTTCAATAAAATAAATAATTTTTAACTAAAAAAAGATACATTTTTAAGCAAAAATGGAACAGTTACATTTTCAGCTGAAAAAAAAGTTATAACAAAAAAAAAAGTACGAATTTTCAAAAAAAGAAATTAATTTCCAACTAAAATGATGAATCTTTAACCAAAAAAGATGATTTTTTAACTAAACTAATAAATTTTTAAACAAAAAAATAAATTTTTAACCAAATCGTTGAATTTTTGACCAAGAAGCTTAATTTTCTACAACAAAAGTCAAATTTTC
Organism: Andricus grossulariae; assembly: GCA_011634705.1. Classification (NCBI taxonomy): domain Eukaryota; kingdom Metazoa; phylum Arthropoda; class Insecta; order Hymenoptera; family Cynipidae; genus Andricus; species Andricus grossulariae. The sequence goes on from JAABKJ010075445.1 coordinate 51,436,283, forward strand.
TACAAAATACATGCATTTTCAATTAAATTGATAAATTGAAAACCAAAAGTGCACTTCTCAATTTAAAAAGTTATTTTTGAAGCGAAAGAACGAATTTTCAACGTTTAATTGTTTCTTCATACCTTTAGTTATTCCCTATAAATAATCCCTGATGAGGAGGTCTAAATGACTTCGAAACAATTGTCGCAAAGCGAGATTTGCAGGGTGTCTTAGTCTTTTCAATCCAATTCGTATCAATACATTCTTTTTTGCTGGGTCTCTAAAAATCCAGATATCCAGCTCCGATCATTGTATCTTTTAAATTAACGTTGGCCTGTATAACTAAGCTTTCGGTGTTCACCTTTTTATTTGACTGCAGCAAAAAAGTCATGAAAATGACCCCATAATAACAAGAACAATTCTTCTTTATTAATTTGCTGCGAAGAATGAAACCGTAACCTCAAACAACAGATGTATCTTTTCGCACTGCGCATGCGTTAATTTTTTTCCGTAAAACTGAATAATTGATTTTAAAGTTAAAGGAAAGAATACCTTTTTTGTCACAAACATGAATTTAAAACAATTTTTAATATCCTTATTTTACAATTATTATTTGTTGTAAGCAATTGTAAAACAAACCAAAAATAATCATTCTACAAAAATGCGCCAATGAATGCGACACAAAGGGGAAGTAAAAAATACCAGATGGCGCTAGTAGAACTTCCGATAATTTAAATGCAATTTCAAGCGCGCAAATATTATTGCCAATTTTTATGTGTACAGTTTGCGATAAGAAATAATAATATAAAAAATAAGTTTTTATCAAGTTAGGATTTTTTTATATCAACAAAAATATTACATTTTTTTTGTTATGATAATTTTGTAGGGCTTTCAAAAAGCAACGTTTTTCTTAACTTTTTTATTATCGTGCGTTGGTTGGCTAAATTTTTTTTTTTTTTTTTTTTGAATTTTGAAAATACGATAACTATGATAATTTTCTTTTTATCGAAGAAAGTCGTGAAAATAAATTGTTCGAATTTTTGAGTACTACAAATAGCCGTGAATACAATTTTTAAGTTGTCAAAAAAATAGTTTCAAAAATTTTGAAAATGCTCTTACTTTTTGAATTTTTATCAAGAAAAGCGGGCTAACGAACTTGACCTTCAATTTTAAGGCTCAAAAGAGTTTGCCGAAGCTCAATCCAAACTGATAATTTTGTCGAAAGTAATCGTGCCTGCAGTCTATATAGACTACAAACTACAGACTACCGATAGATAGACAGACACCTTGGTAAAAATATTTTTTTTTTTCTCACAGAGGCTCAAAATGTGGAGATTTGATGAAAACCGACTATGTCAAATTTCACATAAAACCAATATCTTCTCATCAGGATGAAAATGTGAAAATTTAATTTTTTTGTTTGTTTTGTAATGTAACTGTTCACGAGTAAAACAAAATTACGCATCCGATAAAAAAATAATGAACAACAAATTTGTAGTTCTTTCTTGGATGGATAATTTTGATCTCATTATCTTTTTTCGTATCTTGCATAGTTTGACAGCAAAATGGATTTTTTAGTTTTTTTAAATTATGTTTTATGGGGTCAAAATTTTGATGTTCAACTTTTCCAAAAATACACAAATTTGTTCGGATAATCTTGTATGGCTTTCAAAAAGTAACGTTTTTATTATTGTGAATTTTTTTATATCGTGTGTTGTTTGGCTTACATTGTACATTTTCGTTTGATTTTTTGATAATGCTATAATTCTGATAATTTTGCTTTTATCAACAAATGTTGTGAAGATAAATTGTTTAGATTTTTATTACTAAAAATTGTCGTACATAGTATTCAAAAATGTTTAAAAATGGTTTCAAAAATTTTGAAAATGCTCTAACTTTTTGAATTTTCATCAAAAACAGCTGGCCAGCGAACTTGTCCTTTTCTTTTAGGGCTTGAGAAAATGTGCCGAAGCTCAATAAAATCTGATCAATTTTCGAAAGTTGTCGTGCCTGCAGGCAGACAGACAGACTACAGACAGACACCTTCGTAAAAATATTTTTTTCTAGCTCAGGGGGTCTCAAAACGTGGAAATGTTATGAAACCCCACTAAGTCAAATTTTACATAAAATCAATACCTTCTGATCAGGATGAGAATGTAAAAAAAATCCTATGGGCGGTCATGAATCAAATGCGTCCAAACGTGCCGCGATAATCGTCTCATTGCACCTATGTGAAAAATTCGAAGACAAAATTTGCAACGTGTGCCATTTTTAAGCTGTATATTTTTAAAGCTATCACCCCAAGTAAATAGAAATAAGAAATAAAAATAAAAGATACTATGGGCGGTCATGAATCAAATCCGACCAAACGTGCCCCGATAATAATAGTCTCAACGCACCTATACGGACAATTTAGGATAAAATTTAAAATGTGTACCAATTTGTAACTTAATATTATTGAAAATATCACCGCATGTAAATAAAAACAAAAAAAATCACAAATCCGTCGGACGATTTTTGGTCAAATTCGACCAAACGTGCCCAGATAGTCGTCTCAATGCACCTATATGAATAATTTGAAGATAAAATTTGAAATTTGTGCCTATTTCAAACTTGAAAGCATTAGAGATATCACCCCGAGTAAATAAAAAATCCTATGGGTGGCCATGAATCAAATCCGACCAAACGTGCCTTAATATTTCTCTCAATGCATCTTTAAGAACAATTTGGAGATAAAATTTAAAATGTGTGCAAATTGAAAACTTGACATTTTTAAAGATATCACCATAAGTACACTGCAAAAAATTTCTTGGAGAATTTTCCCCAAAATTGTGGTAACGCTAATTTCCATACATTTGTGGAATTTTTCCCAAAGTTTAGTAGGGAAAATTCCCCAAACATTATTAATCAATAAGTGGTGAATTTTCCCCAAGTTTTTATGGGGAAAATTCCCTGTGCTATTGTGAAATAATACCTACAATTTCGGGAATTTTCCCGACATTTATGTAGGGAAAGTTAGTTAGTTAGTTAGTTTTAGGACGGGCAAGGAGCATATGAAGAGCTCCTCTGGCGTTCAAGCTATAAAGCCTATTGTGCTACACCCTTACTTATTTGCTCTCAGCAGTTGACCCCAGACCTGTTGACGAAGCCTAGTATGTCGGCTACTGACCGTGTTGTAATTTCCTCTGGTCCCATAAAATGGGCCCCGAGGATCTGTTGCCTGAGCCCAGCTAATGCCGTTGCTTTTATCAAGCCTAGGAACACTAATTTGTTCACAAAATCGTTTAGATACAACAATGTGGCTTCTTACTGAATTTACTAAGCAACGATGGAAATTATTCGAATCTTGTATATTTTGCAAACTCATAACGCACAGAAAGTAATAACATAGAGTATAATAATATCTACAATGATATCGGATTTTTTCAATTTCAGAAAATGGTCCTCACATGAGACAAAAAACGTTTCGCAATATGCTATCAAATTGAAAGCCTTCAGATGCTTCTCAATTCATATTAGTATTTTTTATTTTTTTCAGTAGGGAAAGTTGAATATACGGAGAAATTATCGATTGCAAGATTTTGTTTCTTATCGACGATAAAATTTCCCATTGTCATAATCTGTTTTATCACACGAAGAAGTCTCCGCACTGTTGCCCCGAAGATCCGTGTTCGATTCCCGACAATCACTATGTTTCTGCATATTGAAAAATACAATTACAGCTAGGCTTCATATTCTTGAGTAGTCAACTTTGTTGGGTAATTACAACAATTCTCAGTCCATGTAGAAAACAATTACTCGCAGTGTGTGAGCGGTTATTATTTTTTTTTGCTCAAGAAATTCTTAAATTGAAATATACAAATAATACTAATACAAAATTTTTGTATTTTATAGTATCTGTTATCTAAAATAATAAAAATGGAAACCGCAGACAATATTTTTGTATAATAGAGAGGCAACCAAAGCGTGGAATTTCTGTTGAAAATACCAATTTCCGATCAAAGACACTAACAGAACCAAAAGTTTTTCCAAATTCCCAGTTTAATTTTTGAGTCAAATTATTTTGGCTTGAAATCATTTTTACGGTTAAAAACATCGAAATACCCTACTATTGTCCAAATATTGTTCAAATATTGTAGATATGCTTCGAAATCTATACCCATTTCCGGTTAAAAATACGAGCATAACCTAAAGTTGTTCAAAAAAATTTTATCTTCTTTGAAATCTAATGACTGTTTATGAAAAGTACCGTTTTTCGGAATGAAACACCAACAGGGCCAAAAATTGTGAATTTGATTACTGAATGATAATCTGTATAACTTTATGATTTTTTAAATCAAAATAACATAACATAAGGAAAAATCGTGCTGTACGTTTCCTGATGATAAATTTCAATTCTTTCCCTATTTCCTATTTCCCTATTTCCCTTTTCCTCTTTTTCAAAGAATTATTATTTTTTCACCTGATTTCAAGGAATTTTTCCTTTTTACCCTTTCTACTATTTGGTTAAAATTAGTATTGTTTTGTTGAAAATGCAACCTATATTGTTGGAAAGTTAATTTTTTTATCAAAAATTCAACTGCTTGGTTGAAAGATTCTAACTTTAAAAAAATTCTTGTTTTTGGTTGGACGTTTATCTCTTTTATTCAAAATTTTAAGTTTGTTGAAAATTTCGTTTTATTCTTTCAGAATTAACTTTTGTAACTGAAAAGGTAACTATTCCATTTCAGATTGAAAATTGATCTTTTCGAGTTGAAACTTCAACAGTTTGGTTGGAAATGTATGTATTCTTATGAAAATTCTTTTTTTTCATTGAATTTAACTGATGCAAAATTAGTTTTTATTGTTTAAAATTAATTTTTTCAACTTCACTTGTAATTTGTGGTTGATTCTGAACAAAGCTATTCAGATCCTCACATTTTCCAAATATAAAGAGAAATAATCCAAAAATCGCACATTTCTAAAATTGCTGACTTAAATTAATCCAGTCGGCAATGTTTGAATTAACACACATATCTTTCGATGAATTGAGGTGAAAAATATTGAAGCCTCAATTCAAAGAATGTTCAAAAGTATCCATTAGCTAGTATTCAATTAACGATTCATTCCTTACAAGCATTTATCGATCTATTATACACATTCAAAGAAAATTTAATTCGATAAAAGCTGTATGATCGATTTGGTAAAATATTTTTATCTCCAGTAGAGAAAAAAATTTAACCTTCCCTAATTTTTTTATTGAATAATATAAAAAGATTTTTCACATCATTTCCGTTATTTAATAATAGCTAATTTTCAGAAATTTTGACCAGGCTGAAAGATTAGGACTAAGCTGACTCTTTTGAAAGTGTTTCCAAGTTGGGTGTGGAATACTGTTTGTACAAAAGGCGCGACAAAGTGTTCTGGCTTCACCTCTTTCATTCTTTCCTCTACTCAAATCTTTGTGTCTACAAGTACTCTCCACATATATATTAAACTCTAGAACATTTTTAGAAAACAAATTTGTATGAAAAAAACATGATAAAGTCCAAAGACTTCAGTTTCTCAGTGAAAAAAGGCCTGGTAATAAAAGCTGACAACTTAATTAAAATCTCACGTAATGCTCACCTATCTTTCTCAACATTTAATTATGCTTTATTATAATATTTTGTATTAGAGTGTTGCATTTTAAGTTTAATTAAATCTTTGCCTGGAATAAAATTTCTTTAGACATTTTCATGCTACACAATAAACATACATTTGAAGGTACTTTTATGCATAATTAAAAATATCAACTTTTAGTAGCGTGCTGCGAAGAATACGCTCAGCAAATTTGTGCATTTCAGAGAGCAAGTTCCAGTTGGAAAAAAATAACTTTGCCAAGAACCTCATTCATCTCGAGTGGAGATTATCAAAAGTTAATTCCAACAAAAAAAATTGGTGTGGAACGTGAAAAAGAGTGATGTAACTTTTACTTCATACAAGTCGAAAAAAGCCATTTCTTCTCAGCAACAAGGTTGTAAGAAAGATGTTCATGCTCTTATGAAACCCCACAAGTCTTGAGCCTTATCTTTCGTTGAAGCTTGGTCAATTTTGATGAAAGTTTTTTCAAGGGTAAATAATAGTCTATGACGTAATCAAAATTTGAACTTGTAATGTTAATTTCTCCGCCTTCTTATTTTTAAACTAAATAAGTTAGCGTGTCGAAATTTTGGGAGACGAAAGAAAATATATGAGCTGACATCGGTTGGGTCCCTTGGAGTATTTATTTTGTAAGGAAAAGCTGTACTTATAAGTTTTACTATCCAACCGAGCAATTCACGCCTACCCCGAAAGGGAAACGGCTTAATGATATAATAATAATAATAATAAATCATATCGGATTTTTTTTTGTTGGGAAAAATTTTTTGGCTAAAAAGGTACACATTATGCAAGTGTGCGTGTTTAGATTCGAAAATCATTTTTTTAATCGCTCTAAAGTCACACACATACATTAATAAAAATAATAATAAACGAATAAAGTACCCTCAACCAAGAAAAATCACAAACTTACTCTACATGAGAACCATATCCCGCTCGCAGAAGACTATCAAGATTGCGTTCCGTGATCCTCAAAGGTTCCTTATTTTCTTCCAGCTCAAAATCTGAATCTCGATGCGGACAACTTTCTTCAGCAGCGTCATTTCGATTCAAAAATTCTACGCACTTTTCGGTTGGACTAGCCCTTGGAGTTGACAAAGCAGGACACCCCACACTATTTTCATTTCTTCCTCTCAAAAAATCGTCCAAATAATGTTCATCGGTAGTTGGTAAATCGTAAACAGCTGGTCTCCAGGGTAAATTTCCAGAATCGGTAACATTTTCACCTGAACAACCTTCAGGACCAGTGGCATACTTCCGGGAGTAAAGCTTCCTTAGGTAAGCTTCCTGGTGACTTCTGGTGGCCCAACAACCACCTGACCACCATCTTCGGGAACCGAAAACCGAGGTATTTCTTCTCTTAGCAATGCTGGACATAATAACCTCAATTGCCTTCTTCCCAGAATCTCGGGAGTCGCCTTCAACCATTTTTTATCAAGTCTATGGTGTACTTTTTTATTTTATTTTTCTCGTGGAAGCCTCTACCTTATAATTACAGGTCAGAAGCGATGCTCCGGACGGCTTGCGTCACGGACGCGATTTCCGCTCTCTAATACTCTGCATCCGAGATATTTTAACAATTGTATCAGAGTCGGGATTCCTTGACATCTTCTTTGTCGAAGAAAATAGGTAAAGATAAAATGTTATATAGAACTGAGAGTCCGATAGTATAAAGTTCAGTGTTTGTTAACTTCAAAGTAGATTTCTGTAGCGAAAATAAATCACAAAGGCACTAAAAAAGATGTTTGTAAATTATTTCAATAGCGAAGTCATTAAGCTTTTTCAATTTACTCGGCTTTTCGTAACATTTTGGAAAACTTGATGTCACATTAGGCACCAATTTATGGCATTAATTTTCGACTAATAACGGAGCAACTTTTGAATTATTTTTTATAATGTCAAAAATCCGTGGAAGATAATAAGCAAAAGGTGCTTAGCAAGATTGAATTACACAGCTCCACAAAAAAAAAAATCGAGAAAATTACCCCTGGAGTCTGACTATGCCTATCATATGTTTTCGGGGTTTCTGAATCCAAATTCGGGGTCCGTTTGGCTCTATCACGTCAGATTTCGTCCATAACCTCAAAAAACATGAAAATCGCTGATTTAAGGTGAAACATCATTCGTATCTGTGAAAAGTGGGCATATCCTACGTTTCCGAGGTCGCTGAGTACGAATCCAGAGTCGTCGTGGTTCTATGACGTCACGTATCGTCCCTAACCTCAAATACAAACGGTGAATTAGTAATTTTATGTAAAATATGTATTTTTTAAATGTACCACAAAAACTCGGAATTTGTACTCAGCGACCTCGAAAACATAGGATATGACCACTTTGCATTGGAAAAAATATATGTTTTACATAAAATTACCAATTCACCTTTTTTCTTTGAGGTTAGGAACGAAGCTTGACGTCATAGAACCACAACGACTCCAAATTCGTACTCAACGACCTCGAAAACATAGGATATGACCACTTTCCATAGGTACGAATGATGTTTCACCTTAAATAAGCGATTTTCATGTTTTTTGAGGTTATGGACGAAACCTGACGTGATGGAGCCAAACGGACCCCAAATTTGGATTCAGTGACCCCGAAAACATATGATAGACCTAGTCAGACTCCAGGGGTACTTTTCTCGATTTTTTTTTGTGGAGCTGTGTTATAGAATTTTGAGCTAATTTAAGTTTAACTTTCGATAAAAAATATAATTTTCAAAAAAATAGTTGATTTTTTAACCAAATTGTTGAATCTTCAACCTGCAAAGATGAAGTTAGATGAACAAAAAAAACTTCAACAAAAAACAGTTGCATTTACAACCAAATAATTAAATTGGTTAGAAGACAGTTTAATTCGGAACAAAAAAGGTGAATTTTAAATCCAAAAGGACAAATTTTTTGTTCCAAATAGATGAATGTTCAGCAAAACAGTTGAATTTTCAACCTACAAAGATGAATTGTTAACCAAACGACGGTTTTTTACCCAAGATGATTAATTTTCAAAAAAATACATTAATTTTGTAATAATTAGTTGAATTTTCAACCAAAAAAGATAAATTTTTAGTACAAAATTTGTAACTACAATTGTTGAATTTCCAATCAAAGATGAATTTTCAACTAAAATTAGGAATCTGCAACCAAGAAAATCAATTTTTAACACATGAGGTAAACTATTAACCAAAAGAGACAAATTTGCAACCCAGAAAACAATTTTTCTACAAAACATTTAAATTTTCGTCCCGCAAATATTAATTTTCTACGAAAAAGATAAATTTTTCACAAATAAAGATTTTTTAGGCCAGATAGAAAAAAATTGCATCAAAATTCTAAAACTTTCAATTCAACAGAATTTTTTGTTTCTAAAATAGTTCCATTCGCAACAAAAAAGTTGATTTTGAACAAGAGTTGCATATTTAACTAAAAAAGAGGAAGTTAATAAAATAAAATAAAAACGAATTTTCAACTAAAAAATATCAATTTTCAACAAAAAATGTAATAGGTACATTTTTAGGTAAAAAATTAATTTTATATATATATATATATATATATATATATATATAAACGAAGAGGAACCTTCAAAAAAAAGAACAAAATGGTTTAACTTGCACCAAAGTAGTTCAAATTTCAATTAAAAAAATCAATTTTCGCCAAAAATGGAATTTTTTAGTTATCAAAAATTAAAATTAAATTATATATATACGCCTATCTAACTCCCCATCTATTTTTCCGTCGCTAGTGAATAGGCTACCCAGATATATGTATTTTTCAACTTGCTCCAATCTCTCACCATTCAGGACAATGTTGCACATTGTTTCCTCACTTTTCCCCTCAAACACCATTAACTTTGTTTTATTTACGTTAATTTTGTTTAATGGTTGTTCTTTGATCCTACGTGAGGATCGCGAGTTAGTTAATATTCCTTAATTAGATTGAATTCCTTTCTCCGATCCTCCAGAGAGTATCGTGAGGAGCAAGCCTGAAGTTAGAATAAAATTCACTCAAACTCCGATCCTACAGCGAGGATCGTGGGTAACAAGATTTATTAAATTTGGCTTAATGATGATTCTCCGACCCTACGTGAGGATCACGAGTAGGTTCACATTCCTCAATTAGATTGACTTCCTTTCTCCGATCCTTCAGAGAGGATCGTTAGAGGGAAGTCTGAAGTTAGAATAAAATTCACTCAAACTCCGATCCTACAGCAAGGATCGTGAGCGAGAAGCCTGAAGTTAGAATAAATTCATTTAAACTCCGATCCTACAGCGAGGATCGTGAGTGAGAAGATTCAATAAATTTGTTTTATTGGTTGTTCTCTGATCCTACGTGAGGACCGAAAGTGGGATGGGATTTTTTTATTTGCCACTTTACGCGAAATTTCACTGTAAAAAAAGAAAAGGGGCAGGCGTTTGTTCACCTAATTCAAGACCTACGGCTACTTACTATAGTCGGTTGCGAAGGGAGCTGGTCGATTTTTAAGGGTAGGTGTTCACAAAAACTAACACTAGGAGTTTCTATTGGTTTAGTGTCACTTTATTCGTTTGAAGAACCTAAAAGTTTCTGACAAAGGAAACTAAATTCTCTTTCGGACGAGATAGAATTACACGGCGAACTTGCGTGCGGGCAAAAAAAAAGTAAGGAACGATAGAGTCCACATAGGACGACGGAGTATCATGCGGCGACACTATACGGCTCGAGTGACACTAGAAATGACATCCGAGGGCGATGCTGAGAGCGGAGCAAGATGCTCGATTGGTACGAATCCGTGATGAACTGAGGAACTGACCGTGGGACTGGACGTCGTCCCTGGGCTCGTTCGTTCATTAAGGCTGAAGACACTGTTATTGAGAATAAAAATAGAAGGGTTCCTGGAGGGCCTCGCTCTGAATCGGCGAGCTTGAAGTCAGATGGCTTGATTGACTCGTATTTACACTTCACGCCCAGATCAACGAGACAGAAAATACCTAAACATAAGTAGGAGAAGGTAGATGAATTTGCAACAAAGAAAAAAAACATGGATAGGAAACTGTTTCAGGACGTTGGAGAAGAAACTACCAAGTCAAATAATCAAGAGGACCCTTATCTGCGTATAATTCTTTCGAATATATACGGCTTCAAAAACTCTTTAGATCTTACGCAGCATGTACTGGAAACGGATATTCTTTGCTTCATGGAGACTTGGATTTTAAAGGCCCCAACTTCTTCTCCACCGTCGTTAGATCAGTATATTTCAGTTGTATCTTGCGCCTCAAGGGAAAAGCATAAGGGTAGAGCGAGGGAAGATCTCATGGTCGTGTATAAAAGAGACTTATATGAGCACGAAACTGTAGAAAATGAGCCAGAGACGTTAATTCTAAAAATTTCCAACGTATATTTCCAATTTATATAACTTTAGCCTATTACTATCCAACTAACGATATTGATGGTTTTTTACAGTCTTTAAATTTATCTCTAGTTAAGGCCTTTGAGCAAAATCCACAGCTACCAGTCTTTGTAGGAGGGATTTTCATCCTAGAGTGGGTGAAGCGCTCGGCTTGAAAGAAGAAGATCTGGCGCAGGTTGACCATGCTCTGTGTATAAGAAAATCACTGGATAAAAAAGTTGACACTTGTCGCAGGAAATTGTCAGAGTTCTGTGAAAGTAATAATCTGATCATCTGAAATGGAAGATTTCCTGGAGATTGTCCAGGTAGCTATACATTTCGCGTATCCCGCGGATTCAGTGTAATTGATCTCGCAGCCAGCCTATTGTGCCACACCCTTACTTATTCACTCTCAGCGGCCGACCCGAGACCCCTTGACTAAGCCTAGTATGTCGGCTACTGATCATGTTGTAATTTACCCTGGACCCATAAAATGGGCCCCGAGGGACTGTTGCCTGAGTCCAGCTAATGATGGGCACTGACATAGTACATGCAGGGATGTTTCAACATCCCTGCCGCATCTCCTGCACTCTGTTGTGCGGTTATACCCCATTTTGTGCATATGATAGTTTAAGCGGTTGTGTCCATTTAGGATCTGTACCACTGTCCTTATATCTTTCTTGGGTAAACCCAGGATTTCCCTGCCTCTGTGCATCCTATGGGTATAACCCAGGATGGATTTCGCCTGACGGCAATCCTGGATCTGCTCCCAGTATTCCCGGTGTTTTGTTCGGATCCAGTTTTTAATGGCCAAAGCGACACAGCAAGACGCTATTCCCAGCACCAGTTCTGGTCCTATGTATTCACTTGCTGCACCATGTTTTGACAACTAGTCCGCCCTTTCGTTGCCCTTGATCCCTGTGTGACCAGGGACCCGTATTAGGGCCACGTTGCTTCTTTCTGCAAATTATTTTAATGCCTTTTTGCATTCCCAAACCAGTTCTTATGTTATGTCTGGTTTCCCTATTGCAGTTAGTGTCGCTTGGATGTCGGAACCGATCGTAATCTGTCTGTCTTCCAGCAGCGTTTCCTTCTATTAATGTTTCAGCACAGCGAAGGTCGGCCAGAACCTCCGCCTGCAAGACAGTAGCATGTCGACTAAGTGGTATCCCTATCCCTTTCCCTCTCTTGCTGTCATAGATTCCTGCTCCTGACCCTTCCTCACCCTTGGAGCCATCTGTATACCAGATTTCCCCTTAGAGGAGCGGGTTACCATTTCCTTTCCACAGATCTCTGCTTGGCATACAGACGCGGAAAGCTTTGGCAAAGTTGAAGCGTTTTGTTATTTTATCTTGCCTCATCTGTAGAATCGGCAATGCTGTGAAATTTGAAATTCCAAACCTCCATGAATTAAGAAATTTCAAACCAAAGATTTTCGAATTCAAACATTTAAAGTAAAAAAAAATTAGTTTCAAGGCCTCAAAGATTCGAATGTTTCAGAATTACGCAATCCAATCTATAATTTTGAATTTAAATTATATACATTTTACAGATAGTAAATATATATTAATAATAAGTATCATATCATGTAGTATTGAGTAATATTTAAAGTGATAAGATAGATTTGTTTTACTCAAAAATGTCAAAATAGTGTCATAAAATTTGTAAGCATGAAGCTTAGGGGTTATTTACGTATAACGTAAGCATTTTGAGAGGGAGGGGGTCTAAATAGGTGCTTATTGTTGTATATTCGTAATGCAAAAATATGCTTACAGGGGGGGGGGCGGTGAAGAATAGAGAAATGTATGCTTACGTAATACTTGAACGACCCCTTATGTCTATTCCTAATTAAAAATGGTCTAATCCGAAATAAAAGAGCATGCATGTTTCAAATCCATATCTACAGGCACACAGAAAATGTACACTAAACAACAAATGCCTTGATTGTTTAACAAATGATTAGAAAAACCAAAACGAAGAAAGCTGCATCCAGCTATTTTCGAAAGGAATTTTTCAATCCAACAATGACTTTTTTTATAACAATTACAGAACTATACAAAATAATTTAATTGTTTAAAACATTGTTTAAACAAAAAAAACTGCTTCTAGATATTTCGGAGATGAATCTACAGGTTTTTTTCGTTTTCCGATACGACTCTTAGCTTTTTAACTAATTGCATTAGTTTCAAATCCATATCTGTTCCAAACTTCAATTTCGTTACTTTTCCGCATCGTAGCGATCTCGAATTCCAGAAGCATTAATTTTCAACCCACTCTATTTCCCAGTCTTCAGTAGATTTTAGTAAATTATTTACTCAAATTATTTACTCAAATTGTTTACTCAAATTGTTTTTAAAAAATTCTGCACATTTCTGATCAATAATTACTTTTTGCCATTGCTAATGCATTAATATTTTATAATTCGAATTATGAAAGAAAAATTACGCTCGTATTTTTTCACCAAAAGGAGCAAATGTAGAGAAGAAACTTTAAAAAAATCTTTATTTGATCATCCTACTGCTTATTGTTGCTTAAATATTTGTCGTATAACAAAAATTAACAAAATGACTTTTATAGAAAATAATACATCAATGAGATGTATGACGGATCGTCCACATATTACGTGACAATTTTAGAGGGGGGGGGGGTCCTTCCCTAACGTTACAAAGTGTCACATAGAAGTGGCTTCGCAAAGGTTTTGTAACGCGTGAAATATTTCAGATAATAAAATATAATGTTAATCCTTATCGATACATTAAGTAGCAATATTATCGTCACAAAAAATTTAGTAGTTGCATTTTAAGCCAAGAGAGATGAATTTTTAATCATGAAAAATTACTTTTCTACCATACAAGATGAATTTTGAAACTCAAAGGAGGAATTTTCAAATAAACATTTGAATTTTCAACTAAAACGAATAAGTTCACAACCAAAAATAGAATAATTAGCTTTTATGATAATAATTTTAAAAAGTCAATTTACTACCAAATACTTGAATTTTGAATTAAAAAAAATTAATTTCGAACCAAAAATGGAAAGTTAAATTTTCAGTTTCAAAAACTAATTTTTAACAAGAAGAATTATTATCAAATAGTTGCAATGAAAAATTACGAATGTTTGACAAAATAGTGGAATCCTTAAACAAAATGATGAATTTTCAACAAACAAGATTCATGTTAAAACCAAGAGGACGACTTTTCAAGAAAATACATGAATTTTCTACCAAATAGTTGAATGTTTAACTGATAGGAGATACATTTTCAACCAAAAGTAAAATAAGCAACTTTTCAGATAAAAAATTAATTTTCCACAAAAACCAAAGAATTTCTAAAAAAAAATAGTTTGAAATAAGTAGTTTAATTTTGAACCAAAAATATTAATTCTTAACGAAAAAGTTAATTTACGACCAAATAGTTGAAGCATCAACTTGTGAGGAATTCATTTTCAACCAAAAATGGAGTGATTAACTTTTCAGATGAAAAAATTCATTAAAAAAAAAATAATAATTTCCAGCAAAGCAGTTACATTTTCAGATGAATAGTTTAAGTTTAAACCGAAAATATTAATTTTTAACAAAACAGTACATTTACGACCAAATAGTTGAATTTTCAACATACAATAAACGAAGTTCTAACAAAATAGTTACATTTTCAAATAAATAGTTTAATTATCAACCAAAAATACGAAGTTTCAACAAACTATAAATTTTTAACCTGTTAGTCCAATTTTGTACCAAATTTTCGAGCCAAAAATACGAATTTTGTACAGAAGAGTTCATTTACGACCAAATAGGCTAATTTTGAATTAAAACTATGTATGTTCAAACAAAAATTATTTCTTTACAATGTAGTTCAACGTTAAACCAAGTAGTTGATTTTCCTACAAAAAATGAATTCTTAATGAAATATGTAATAGATAGTATTTTAACCAAAAAGCTTTTAATTTAAAAACAATTGAATTCAACTGAAAAACGACAAATTTCGAACAGTTGAATCAACCAAAACCGAATAATTTTTACCCAAGCAGTTAAATTTTCAGCCAAGAAAATTAATTCTCAAAAAGAAAAAAAGAACTTGAAATTATAAGTAAAACAGATTCATTTTCAACCAAACAGTTGAATAAAAATTACGGTGATATATACTCGAACTAGGTAGACGATATTGCCGATAAAGAATGAACGTTGTCACTTCCGCACGTTTTTGCGCCAAATGTAATAAAAGTCCACCTACAATGGATTTACATCAAAAAATAGGCAAAACGTTGTCACCTCCGTTTTCGGAGGTGACAACGTTATATATGAGGCGACAACTTCTATTTTACTTATATATATATCAACTGCAACTGCCATCTAAAAAATGACACCGGCTCCCAGTAGGACAGCGGTAAGTCCCACTCATGGCCACGTCTCACAACCGTGAAAAAGATCCATTGAATTTAAAATAAGTTGAGTTCATAATAAAAGCTATCCCTCTAATAAAATCTTTTTGACTTAATCGACTACGTGTTTTTATATTGTCTCATATATTTAAAATTGCCTGTTTAACTAATTCAAGGGGTATACTTGGAAACATTGCAGCAACACCCAAAGAAATCATTACATGGTCATCAGGAACAGTTTTTCGAATAATAATTTTTTGGGATTCCCAGCTATTTTTAATATCGTATTTTAAAGTTGTAATGGAGTCTTTGCGATCAAATTAAAGTTTTGTTCTCAAAATTTCATAACCATTCTCATTCCTTATGAATCTTTCTCAAACCATAACATCTTGCAAGAACTGTATCTTCAGTATTTATATCAGTCCATCTTATGTCTTTTCCTAAAAGTCCTTTCTTTCTCCAATTGTCTAGAATCCTAAAAGTGTATCTTCTTAATTGTTTCAACGGATTTTCCCCAATAAATCAAAGTTATCACAATTGGAAAGTAAATCCTCCATATCCCTAATATAATCTGATTTCTTCATGTAAACTGTAATATTGCCCTTATCAGCATTCATGCAAATTATACCAGGATTGTTTTTAAGGAAACCTTTCGTTATCATGAAACCTTCAGAAATTAAACGATCAATGCTAATAATGTGCAAACAATTCTTGTCAACAAAGCTCTTTGACAAGTGTAAAACTTTCTTTCGGAAATCTTGTTGATCTAATATTGCAATTTTGTGTATACTTGACTCAATATCTTTGAATATTGCCATCATTTGTTTCGATTTACTTTTTATTACATGGTTACTAAAACCTTTACATAATCTGAGGATATCTGTAACTGAATCAGGAATTTGAATGTCTGCCAAATTTCCAAACCAAGGATCCCTATCTTCTTCTTCAAAAATCTTGTGCAAATGTAAATTTTTCTCTTGAACATTAGTTTGTTGATCAATCGAAATAGAAAGTTTGTTCTCATGTTTTTAATCATTATTTAAAAATCTTCGATTAAGGAAAACCTGGTTTTTTTTACAAGATCAATGATTTTATCTTGTTGTAAACATGATTCCAATTCACTTCTAATCCTAGAAATGTCGTCAACGTATCTTCTATATAGCCACTCCTTACATTTATCATTTTTATTGTTGAATTTAATAGATTGTAGAGCTAGGTTAATTGAAATTAAAGAAAATAAATTTACCACATCTAAAGAAACAAGAAAATGTTTTTTGGGTATTATAAAGGTTTTAATGTCATCGACGATTTTTCAGTTGTAGCTGTATATTCAAATTTATCTTCTTTGAATTTGGATTGATCTGATAGTAGTTTTGACATTTTGTCAATATATTCTGATTTTTTCATTGCAATTTTAGTGTAGCCTTTATCTGACTTAAGGAAAATTATATCAGCACTGTCTTTAATAAGTTGTATAGTTGGGCTAAAATCCAAATTTTCATGAAATTTTTGTTTATTTAGAATAGGAGAATTAAAAAAAATTGATGATAGTTTGAGAACAGTGAACTCTAATTTCATTTTATTTGTCTAAAGGTAGATTCCAGGTTTCATAATTTACCTTTTGTCTGATGTTTTTCTTTCGTTTTAGATTGTTGAATCTTTTTGTCAAAAGTGCTTTATGTTTAATAAATAATTTGTTGTCGTTTATGTTTTCAAAAACAAAAAAGTCACTAAAAATTCTAAAAGGTGAATGTTTCATTATTGCGTCATGTAGGAATGTTAGTT
The DNA here is from genome assembly GCA_011634705.1 of Andricus grossulariae. Lineage (NCBI taxonomy): Eukaryota > Metazoa > Arthropoda > Insecta > Hymenoptera > Cynipidae > Andricus > Andricus grossulariae. The sequence continues at coordinate 51,453,401 of JAABKJ010075445.1, forward strand.
TTTGGTTTATGTTAAAAATTTCACAATGTAATTTCAACTGTTTTATGAATTCTATCAATTGTCGATTTATTAAAAGGATCATAAAATCTGAGATTTTCAAATTTATTATAATTTTCTAAATGTGGTGGAATAATACCACTTTTTCGGCATCTGATCAAAAAAATTCTTAGATTTCTTAGGATAGCTTCAACAATTCAAAAATTTGTATAACTTTTTATTATTATCTTTTAAACTTTGCTGTAAAAATCTACAAGGTATCACAGAAAACTACATAATTTTTTATTTTTTTTATTTGGGTGTTTGACGTCATGAAAACACTTCTAATTTTACGTAAATTATTGTAGAAAATTAATAAATCTTTTAAAAAAATATAAGATTTTATAAAAGTTGAAATATTGGGAAACTGTACTTAAAATCATGTTGTATATACTAAAAGTTTATTGTAGAAGTGTATAAATTTAAACAAAAAATATAAATTTTTACAAACAATTCTTTTAGAATTCGAATCAACGTTTCCACTTGTACTTTACTGTCAATTTTTGTAGGATATGTAATATTGTATAAGTTTCTACAAAAAACTACAATTTTAACAAAATATTGCACTTTTACCAAAAACTTTCGCTGTTATAATAAATCACATTCAACTGTAGTTCGATTGTTGAAAATTGAACAATAATTGATTTTACAGAACGATTCCGAATCTGTTCAAGATGAAGCTTGTTACAGATTTTAACGTTAAAAATAGAAATTTTTCAATTTGAAAGCCTCACTTGTTAAACAAATTTGAAGTTCGATTGAAACTTTATAAACTATTTGCAATTCAAAAATAATTTCAAATTATTAGATTAATAATTGAACGCTCTTATTGAAATGCAAATCCTATTCAAATATTGTTTCAATCTAAATTATTCAATTTTTAGCTATTTAATTTGAAATTTTTAAATTAAGGATGCCATTTTTTTTTAATATTTAGCAATATTTCACTTTTCATTCAAAATAAGTAATTATGAATAAAATACCAAAAACTAAACAATTTTAAACTTAAATATTTGAAATAGAAAGCCTTGAATCGTTAACATTTCAGAGTGATAACATAAATTTAAACTTTGAACTTTACCATTTTAATATTGTTCTATTTAACGAATTTTTAATACTTAAGTGAAATTATTGAATTTTGATGCATAAATGGCAATTATACAATTATAAATTTGCAAAAAATGTTAGTTAGTTTAAGAGATATTTACAAGTTTTGAGAAGATATAAAAATAATTTAAAACTGGAAAAAATTTCGAAAACCATGCTTTTTTATTGTGATTTCAAAGTAATAAAAATAAAAAAGACGAAAGAAATAAAAAAGAGAAGGAAGGGGATTCGGTTGGTTGCCTTCTCATGTTTCTTTCCTCTTTTTTATTTTTGTCCGAAGATACAGAATTTTATTTTGTTTTCAGGAATTACAATAGGAGCATTTTGTGGTATTTGTCCAAGTTTTATCGTGAGATTCTTGGTTTATTTTCAAGAATTTATACATTGACTTGAGTGTTGGACTTTAAATAGGATTTTGAATTTGATTTCAATCTAATTTAAGATTCTTAAATTTCAAAAACCGGGGGAATCTAACACTGCTAAAATCGATAATTTTTTAAGTATGACATGCCCTTAAACGTTGGTGTTGGTATCTTCTTCAAATAAATTTAGATTTAACTTGAACAAATTTTTTAATGATTGAAGTTTTATTTTGAGGATTTCGTAGCCGTTTTCGTCCGCCATACAAAAGGGCATAAGCATTTGGCACAGCAAAAGGGCATTAACGACCAATTTTTTTTTCATAATATTTTTTTTAGATAATTTTATGTTCAAACTTTTTTTTTCAAACATTTTCTTTTTAAAAAATGTTTTTCACAATATTTTTCTTCACAAGTTCTTTTCATATAATTTTTTTTTAAATTTTATTTACAAAAATTAAAAATCTCTTGTTTTAAGATTCTGTTAAGACTTAAATTAACGTCTTAATAGGCCTCGAAACCCTTCCTTGTAGGCGCTGGGCGCCTATACTTTGACTAATTTTTTCGTTTTGGGGCAGCAGACGGTGGGAGAGGGGGGGGGGGTCTTAACTCCACTCTATGCAATATGAAATTATTGTTTTTCGTTCACTCCTCCTAACACAACTTTTGCTGACGGGCGTTGCAAAAAATAGCGTGTGATACACGTGCGCATAGGTGATTGCTAACTCGTGTTATAAGTATTTGAATTTTCAAGCTTGCCATGAAAAAACGCCAATACTATCTTTGAACCTGTATACATTTCAACGCAATTGAGATATTTAAATTTTCTTTCTAAATTTCGGTAATGTTTTTGCTCCATTTTGAAATCAGATGGAAAATTTTAAAATGGTTAAAAATTAAGACAGTGGCGTCGACTTTTAAAAAATATTTTTTTTGTTCATTAGCACTTCCATATGGAAGACATCCCGTGAATTTTAGTTGAACCAAATTATTTTTGTGGATACGATACCAATTTCGGCCTACTTTTGACCCCCAGTCCCTTCTCGTTGCTTACCCTAGGTTTGTCTTTATCCCCCCCCCCCCTAAAAAAAGTGACGTAACCCAAAAGTCTTTCAAAACAGGGGAAATAGGGTGATTTTTCACAATAATAGTGGAATAATTTCCTTCAAATAAAATAATGTAAATACCATACTAAATTCAATATAAACATTTTAACATTCCTAAGAGTTCACGTCGGAATATATTGCATTTTCAATGAAATAGTTGAATTTTCAACTAAAAAATATAATGAACAAAATAATTGATCTTTTAACCAAACAAGATGATTTTATCAAAATAGTTCAAGTTTCAACCTACAAAGATACATTTTTAACCCAAGGGTCGAATTTTCAAACAAAAAATATTAAAACTCAACCAATAACACTTGAATTTTTCAGCAAAAAGACGAATTTTTTAGAAGACAGTTGAACTTCTAACCCGTAAAGTTGAATTTTCAATAGCAAAAGTTTATCTTCAACCAAATGAGATAACTTTTCTATCGTAAAAAATGAATTTTCTATTAAAAAATGAATGTTAAACCAATTGAATTAAACGAAAAAAAAGGAATTATTAAGAAAATAATAGACCTTGAAAACAAATAGTTGAATTTTCAACCAAGTGGTTGAATTGCAATACAAAAAATGTAATTTCCAACAAAGAAGTTACATTTTCACGAAGTAATTAATTTTTTAAGCAAGAAATATGAGTTTTCAACTTAAAAAGATCATCTTTCGACCAAATGTTCGAATCTTAAAACCAGAAAGACGAATTTTTGATTTTTTTAGAAAACAATTGAATTTGAAAAAAAAGTTCATTTTTAACAAAAAAGATGAACCTTTGAACTAAACGGACAAAATTCATGTATTTTCAATTGAAACAAATAAATTTTTAACCAAGAAAACGAATTTTCTACCACAAAGAAAATATTAATTTTCAACTAAAATGATGAATATTCAACTGAAAAAAAAATTAATAAGTAATTTAACTTTCTAACCAAGTTGTTGATTTTTCAACCAAAAAATATGAATTTTCAAGAAACATGTAATAGTTGATGTTACAACCAAAAAATATTTTAATTTGAAATAAAAAGCAGTTGAATTCAGCCATAACGGATTATTTTTCAACCACACAGTGAATTTTCAACAAAATAGTTTAATTTTCTACTAAAATGATGAACATTCGACCAAAAAAAAAAGAATGTTCTACAAAGTGATGTTCAATTTCAAGCAAGTTAGATGAATTTTCAATCGAAATGGACGAATTTTAATTTTTTTTTTAATCTTGCAGAATCTTAAACATTTTTAGGAATACTTAATTATTTTAAAAGATATTTAAAATTTATGAAAAGATTTGAAAATATCTTAAATCTTGAGAAGATTTCAAAACATTTCAAACAAATGTCGATTTTTGAAAATTTCGAAAAAAAGAAGCTTTTTAAGATTTTTGAAATGTTGAAGATAATAAAGAAATTTTGAAAGATTTTTAGGAAAATTTCAAATGATTTTTATTTTGAAAAACTAATTTCAAGAGAATATTTAAAAATATTTAGAAAAATTCCAAAAAAGAATCCGAAAGATTTTGACACCATTTTTTTATTTATGTAGAATTTTTTTCATTTTTAGAAAAATGTGAATCATTCTTAAAGATATATAGACTATTGAGAAATTGATGCAGAATTTAAAAAAATAGGAAAAAAAAGAATGATGAAAATGAGATATTAAGGCCATGTGACGAGTGGGTCACGTGACCAAGCTAGTCCTCAATTTTTCATTGTAAACTTAAGTCCAAAAGAAAATTCTCATCAAAAAATGTAATAGTTGGTACTTCAAACACAGAAAATTCAATTTTAAATTATAAACAGTTTAATTTAAAAAAAAAAAGGAATTTTCAACCACAAAAAAATCATTTTCAACCAAGAAAATTAATTTTCTAACAATAAAATATATTTTCAATAAAATAAAATGAATTTTCCAATAAATATCGTTGAAATTTTAAGTAAATAAGGTAAATTTTCAACAAAAAATGGAATAGTTACGTTTTCAGTTTAAAAAAATGAGTATCAAACCAGAAAAAAAAAAACAATTTTCATTCGAAGAAATGAATTCTAAGCTAAAATGATGAATCTTCAACCAAAAAATGAGTTTTTAACCAAGTATTAGATTTTTTAACCAAATAGTTAATTTTCAACTGAAAAGATTGATTTTCAACCAAAAAGATTAATTTTCAACCAAAAAAGACGAATTTTCATCAAAATCCATGAATCTTCAGTTCAAAAAATGAAATTTCAACAAACTAAAAAACTAATTTTGAACAAAATTGTTAAATTTTCAACCAAAGAAATGAATTTTCAACAAAATCGATGAATTTTTAAACAAGAAAATCAATTTTCTACCTAAAACGTAGAATTTTCAACCAAACAGTAAAATTTTCAGTAAAAAAAATTAATCTTCAACCAAGCAGTCGGATTGTATACTTAAAAAATATGAATTCTCAACGAAAAATGTAATCGTAGATATTTGAAACAAAAAAAAGTTAATTTTAAAATAAAAACAGTTGAATTCAAAAATAAAAAATAAAAACTTATTTTGAACAAAATAGTACAATTTTCAGTTAAAAAAATTAATCTTCAACCAAGTAGTTGGATTGTATACTTCAAAAATATAAATTCTCAACGAAAAATGTAATCGTAGATATTTGAAACAAAAAAAAATTAATTTTAAAATAAAAACAGTTGAATTCGAAAATAAAAAATAAAAACTTATTTTGAACAAAATAGTACAATCTTCAAACCAGATTAATTTTGAAGCAAACAGTCGCATTTTTAATAAGAAAAGATTAAATTTCAACCCGAAGAAATGAATTTATAAAATATGAATTCTTAAAAAAAAATTTAATAAGTTGGTACTTCAAACAACAAAAAAATTAATGTAAAATTATAAACAGTTAGAAAAAAAAGAATTTTCAGACAAAGAAATGAATTGTAAGCTAAAATGTTGAATCTTGAACCAAAAAATGAATTTTTAACCAAATACTTGAATTTTTAACAAAATAGTTCAATTGTTAACCAAATCAATACATTTTCAACAAAATAGATGCATTTTCTACCTAAAAAGTCGAATTTTAAAGAAAATAGGTAAATTTTCAACCAAATAGTTGAATTTTTAACTAAAAATGATAATTTTGATACATCATTATGTTGAAAATTCGTCTATTTTTATTGAAATTCAACCGCTTATTTTTTATTAAAATCTTTTCTGGTTGAAATATCCACTGTTGAATTTTTCTTTTACAATTTATCATTTTTTATTGAAAAACTCAACTACTTGGTTAAACTTCTTTGTTACATTTTTTTTTTAAAATTCAATTATTAGATTGAAAATTCAACCACTTTCTTAAAAAGCCACCTTTTTTGGTCGAAGTTTAACCTCTTTTGCTTGAAAGTTAAACTATTTGGTATTAATGTTGTTTCATGAAAAATTATCTTTCTTTTGCGGTTTGAAAGTCAACTGTTTCCTAGAACATTCAACTGTTCAGCTCGAAAACTCAAATCTTTCTTTAAAAATTCTACTCTTTTGGTAGAAAGAAAATACTTTTTGTTTGAAATCTCCATTATTTTGTTGAAAATGTAATGATAACTACACATAAATATGATTTAAAAGGATGTATTCGTCTATTGTCGGGAAAAATCAGCCTATTTCTCCTGTTTGAGATAAGTTTGGGCTATTTAATTTGCTCACGTAATTTGTGGATGACCCCTGAGAATGTACGAAATATACATCTAGCATCCATAGTTTGTGACTTTATTGATAAACCTAAGTTTCATTTTTGGGGAGTGAGGGGGCGGCCGAGCTCCTTTCAATGTCAGACTGTGAATGGCGTTACGTGGTACGCGCCATCTCGCAATCGCGTAGTTCGAATGCACTCCCACCGGGGTGCAAGGTCCTGGTGCACAGAGCGGATTCTTCTCGACTTGAAGAGCGCTCATGACCAAAGCCGCTCTGTTATGGTATCTGAAAGACATCGGCTCCAAACTTAGCATTTCTTCTCTCCCAACAACGGAGAAAAATGGATGCTAAAACCTAGATAATGATCGGAGTTTAAATAGAACCTTTTCTCACGATCCTCTCCTTACGCTCGGAGAAAGGATTAATTTAGTTTAAACAAAACCCCACTCACGATCCTCCCCCTAGGATCAGAGAAAAACTAATATTGTCTTAAGCCAATCTTTATCAAGATCCTCCACGTATAATCGGAGAAAGAATTGCAAGTCTATCAGCTAATCTCTCTTACGATCCTCTCCGTAGGACGGAGAATGGATTACATTCGTTTAAGCAAATCTTACTCATGATCCTCCCCGCAGGATCGGAGACAAACTGATATTCTCATAAACCAATCTTCTACAAGATCCTTTCCGTAGGACCAGGGGATAATTAATATTCTCATAAACCAATCTTCCTCGAAATCCTCTCTGTAGGATCGGAGAAAAATTAAAAATCTCTTAAACCAATCTTTCTTACGATCCTCTCCGTAGGACGGAGAAAGGATTAAATTCGTTCAAACAAAATCTTACTCACGATCCTCTCCGTAGGATCGGAGAAAAACTAATATTCGCATAAACCAATCTTCCTCAAGATCCTCTCCGTAGGACGGGAGGATAACTAATATTCTCTTAAACCAATCTTTCTCAAGATCCTCCCCGTAGAATCGGAGAAAGAATTGTAATTCTTTAAGCCAATCTTTCTTACGATCCTCTCCATAGGACGGAGAAAGGATTAAATTCGTTCAAACAAAATCTTACTCACGATCCTCTCCGTAGGATCGGAGAAAAACTAATGGGTCGGAGCAGTGTTGCGGAATGAACGTGTTATTCAAATAAGTAACACGAGAATTCTAGATCAATCTAAAATATCGATACCTTAAACCTATATACCTATCTATCCTTCACCTATATACCCATCCACACATCGCTACTTTACAACCGAGCAATTCACGCCTACCCCGAAAGGGAAACGGCTTAATGATATAATAAATAATAATATAGATCTCTAATTTAAATATAAAAGATCACATACTTCCATAATATCAAAGTTCAACCTCTTAAGCTGAAGTTCAAAATACGCAATTGCACTAAGTTACAAAATTTTAATTTTGTGAATAATTTTTTTTATCTGCTTCTCTAAAAACGAGAGCAGATAGAAGATTTTCGCATTTAGGTCTGTATTATATGTATTATATTATATGTCTGTATTATCATAATCAAAATCTTGTCAACTGGTGTTATGTAAATTTTAATAATTTGCTATAACTTTGAACACTTATTTAAATTTTTTTATAAAATTGACGTTTATTCGATTTTCATGGCATAGCTATATGTATTCTTAAGCGCTGATCCTGAAACTAACTTTATATTCTCCATAGCATAAATATTTGTTGAAATGTTTAAAATTTAATGTTCAATATCACGTCAAAAATTAAAAAACCATACTTTGCACGTGCAAAAACGTAAAGAAGTGTAAGTACTTTCCAAGAACATAGGATCATAGTACGTGCACCAGGCTTCAATTTCAGCCCTTTTCAAAACCTTTAGAATTTCCGGTTGGTTTGATGCATGATTTTAGAGGCAGCCAGGGTTTTTTTCTTCATTTTTTTAATCCTGTTTTTCTGAAAACGCGCAAAAATATAAATTTTTCGCCTTCAGATAAACAAAATCTTGTTACCGAGTGTTATGGAAGCCTTCTATATTAACATATGTTATACGCAAAAACGCCTTGATTTGCGATTCGGCCAATTTTACAGGACTTCGTTTTTATTTTTTTTTTATTTTTTGAAGATTTATATAACGTCGCATCTACAGCTAGGTAATTAGCGACGGAAACAGTTAATCTAAGAATTGGATTTATGCTGTTGCACGGTTAATGATCAAACTTGTAAGATTAATCGGATATGAAAAAATTGTTAGTATAGCAAGTTTGCTTTGAAGAAAAACATTTGTTAATATAGAGTATTTGAATTAATTTGAGAAACAAATTGATTTCTTTTAAGAATTTGACTGTTTTTTCGGCTTCTTTGAGTTGCACTGATGCTTCATAAAGCTTCTGTTAATTAATTACCGAATCTCAAACACTAAAGGTTTTAAGTAGCCTAATTTTGACCGCACTGAAATTAAAATGATTCAGTATTTAATTCCTTATTTTAATTTTTTTTTGCTAAAAATTATTCAAGATAAATTGTTTCACATAAAATCTTACATCTGAAAATTGAAATTATTCGGGTTCAGAGTTGTGCAATCCTTAATATAAAATCTCTAAACGATATTGTCGTTTTCGATTATGACGATTTTTGAGAGTAACGCTTTGCTTATTGTAGACCGCTCAAATCCCCATTGTCTTTTTCGATTATGACGAGTCAGGTTTTAGGGAATTTAAAAGGCTTTGAATGACTTTAAGAGAAATAAACATATTTTTCTTTGAGTTTAAAGAATTTTCTAGAACTTCGGAATATATGAAACTATTTCATAGAACTTGCAAGGTTTCAATATATTTTAGAATATTTAAACGATTTTTATGAGATTTCCGAAAATTTCAATGATATAAATGAATTTTAAAAGCTCTGAAAGTATTTTAATACATTTTCCAGGATTTAGGAAAATATTATAAATTTTCATACAATTTCACGGGATTTTATAATATTTTAATGTACATTAAGGAATTGATTCAGAGGACGTGAGGGATTTTCTAGGTTTTCACAGATTTGTAGAGATTTCCAAATATGTTTTGCAATGAATTTGAATTCATTTGAAATTCCCCCTGAATTATTCCTAATTAATTGAAAATTATTTTAGCGTCTCTTTCGAATTTCGTTAATTTATCTGAATTCTTTTATATTAAGTCAGTAATTCTACTCAGTTCAATGGCTATTTTTTTAAGTTTTCAGTTTGTGTTTAATTCATCTTGAAGTGCTTTGAACTCATTTTGAATTCTTCAAGATTTGATAAAATTCTTTTGAATTCCCTTGTATTTTTTCAAACTCATTTCAAATTACTAAAATCAATTGAATTTGTTGAAGTGTTAAATTTTTCCCAATTTATTTCCATTTTTTAATTTTAACTTTAATTGTTTCAAGTTTTATGAACTGAATTCTTCGAAATGCTTTAAAATCTAAAAGAACATTAGTTACACTATTCATGCACATATTTACTTTAAGTCACTTTTTGGATTAGAAATGAGTTCTGCTGCAAAAAACGTCGAATTGAAAATTATTGCTTCGCACTCACGAGATGTTCTCTGGAGATCTGCTTGTCGGCAACTTCGCATTCAAACTACAATACTTTCGAATAATTTTCAATTCGACAATTTTTGTAGGGCAATTTCTCTGCTTTTTCGGTTTAAATAGGTCACTTTTTTCAAATAAATTAGACTGGGGACGCCCTTAGAATAATAAATCAAAAAATAATAAATCAAAAACACGAATTTATCAACCAAGGTGGATCTTTTAAACAATACATAAAAAAAGTAATAAAAAATGTTGAATTTCCAAGCCAAAAACATGAACTTTCAACAAAATTGTTGAATATTAAACTAAATATTTAAATTTTCACTCAAAAAGATGACTTTTCAAACAAGAAGATTAATTTTCTATCTGAGCAGAAGAATTTCGAATAAAATATGTACATAAGTTTTAAACAAAATATTTGAATTTTCAAATATAAAGATTAATTTTCTAACAAAAAATACGATTAATTTTTAGTTTCAATTTTTCGCTTTGAATTTTTTTGCATAAATAGTTGAATTTCAACCCAAAAAGATCAATTTTTAACCACAAATGGAGCAGTTAAATGATAAACTTTAATATTTTTACACATGGAAGATATTATCTCTTCAGAAGAGGCGCTTCATACAATTATGATAGAACTTCACTTACAGGTAAGTTCGTTTAATCATCTAATTTTAGACTCAAACAATATTTGAATATACGACTTGAAATTGAATAAAAATTAAATATAGTCTACAAAGTTTTAATCGGAAGTTTACGTTTGTTTATCTACTAAGTTTTTCGAATTAAAAGAGTTTAATTTTCAACGTACAAATCTGTAAATATTTTAGTTCTGACAAAATTTAGAATCGCCTCGTAAAATCAATTTTCGGGGTTTTTTCGATCATCAAAGTATTTATTGATTCTGGAGAATCTTTGATTAGATTTTTCTTCTACAAATTTTACTTTTATTCGTATTAATATTTATTTCAGTAATTTTCAGATTATTTTCAATCCGCTCATGCAAAGTGGAAGTTTCTGATTATTTAAAAAAGATTTTGTTATGCTTTTTGTATGTTTCGTTTTGAGTGATCGCTAATTTGAAGAGCGAATATTTCATATTAAATCTTCTTCTCACAAGTTTTATAACAAAAACAATATGAAGCAAGTTTGCATCAAATGGCAATAACAATTTGGTAAGATACAGAAACCTGCGGAAAATTGAAAAAAAAAAATTTCTAGGGCTTGCTTTAAAGCTAATTTACCATAGAATTTATTCCACCTTTCAACCAAACTGTGCTAATTTTTCCATGGATTCTATCATGATCTGGACTTGGAACAAATAAGTCGCAACCATTTTCAAACGTTTGTCTTACCCTGTTTTAAATTTTATTTAGAAGTAATGAAAGTCTCATTGCTACTTATTCTGTTAACAGAATATTCATTTTTTAAACTTTTATAGTATCTTTTATCACTTTTGGAATTAGTAATAAAGTGCGGAATTTAGACACATATATCACAAGAGAAAACTGGGAAAAACGTTAATTCTGATCCGGGAACTCCGGGAATTCGCCGGGCATTTGGAAACGAAATTTCTCTTGACATCGTGAAGTAATGGCATTTTAAATCATTTAATATTTTATTAATTTTGAAATTTGAGTTTGACTACAAAATTATATGTATTCTATCATGTGGTTTCAGCTACGAATTCTTAAAGTGTTCAATTATATAATTGGTAAATGAATAATGGTGATGAAAGCATAATACATATTACCTCTGAAATATTTTGGTTTAACTTTTGGGTAAAAATGTTAAAGCTTTAATTTTCTTACTGAAAGAGGTGTAAAAAGCAAGAAATGACGATTTTTTATGGAATCCCACTTTTATCAAAAAGTTAATTCAGCACTGTTCAACTTTATTTTTCAGATCTTTGAAATTTCTTGTTCCGTAGTAAAATTTATTGAATTTAAAAATTCTTTTATTTTTGGCAAATAAAAATTCAGCAGAATATGTTACATCCCTCTTTCAAATTTTAGAAAAAGGGAGTTACTATATTTCTGAATTATAATAGAAAATGTCGTGACTTCACGACATTTCCTTTTATATTTTTCAATTTTATTATTATATTTTATTATATTTCTTGAAAAATATAATTTTGACTTGAAACAGAGAATTTCCGTGCGGGTTCCTTTATATACAAAGTGGATTCATTCAATGTTTAATTAAAATATGGACTTTCTTGGTATTCAAAAGCTACGAAGCCAAAAGGAGTTGTGACTTGGCTGAAAATTCTGTTCTTTTTGAAAACATAAAATTAGTAGTACAAGATAGGAAGTCCAAACAAGTAGTACAGGCCTCGGACGCACTACACTATTGCTACTATTTGATACTTTTTCAAGCGACGATACTATTTTGTTGATATTCCGAAAAAAATAAAAATAAAAACACTATTTTCTTACAATTTTTCGCTAATGATCCGTAAGCTTGGCCCCCCTCCTCCCAGTGCCATTTCTTACGTAATTTTTGACGACTACATTTTTTTCGACAATTCCTTTAGGTATCATCTAAAAATAACGTTAGATTGAGTAGTTGAATTATACACGAAAAAGTATGATTTTTTGAAATAGAAAAAAAAATTAACTGTACATCAAACCGGCTTGATATTCGTGGATTATTACAATTCTTGAAATCAAAGTAACTTCTTTTTTTGTTTTGGTTAAAAAAAGGATCCAAAGGTCAAGTTGAATCTTCAAAATTCGACTTGTCCGAATATTCGAATAAGTCGAATTTCAAAGATTCGAATTGACTTTTGGGTTCATTTTTTTTACCAAAAGAAAGAGTTATTTTGTTTTGTTTAATTGTATTTGCTATAGGAAATCGAACCGGCTTGACGTTCATTTGAATTTTTTTCTATTTTGAAAAATCAAATTTTACATGCGTGTTAAAATTTGTATATAAATATTCAAATAATCGACTGCCCACCTCTATTGGAATCCATAGATTCAGAAAAATGCGGTCCACATGAACTCTGACTGGACCCCCCATGGCCCCCTCGTCAACAAGCGTGGACTTTATCCATACTTCCGCCCCCAAAAAGTGTCCACGTGGTACATGGATGGCCTCTAAAGAATTATACTTTAGAATGTGGAACAGGGAATTTCCATAATGAATAATAATTTTCACTTTGGAATAAGAAATTTTCATATAAAATATTAATTTGACTTTGAACAGGGGATTTTTGAGGAGAAACGGGATATCTAAAAATTACTTTACATTCTGCTTCAAAAGAAGGGAATTAAAAAAAAATCCCTGTTTAAATTCAGAATTATGAGTATCACTTCATTTTATCTTAACATAAAAATAAATAAATTATTAAATGTGAAAGCAATGACGTTTATTTCAAATTTTCTTCAATTCAAAATTGACAAAAATCAAGGAAACAACAAAATTCTTGGCGAACGAGCTCTGAGGATGAGAAAAATTTGAAGGTACATGCCCGACAAACTATGACGTGAAAGGTAAAAGGAAGAAAGACCGTAGTTCACAAGGAACGTATTGAGCATTAAAGATTATACATGATTGAATAAAAGTTATTTGCTATTCTTGAAAATAAGTATTGTTGAATATTCACTGTTTAGAAGTAAAACATGGAAAATATGTCTGATCAGGAAGACAAGTCGAGAATCGCAGACTGACTTTGTCAGTCTCGAGGGTAATCGCGACCCATGGGGTGTCGTTTACAAGATTTATATTAAAACGGAAAAGACCAACACCGACACAATACTCTGCACGGTCATAGATGCGCAGGGTTCGCCCGTGAACTCCATACGCGAAGGCGCTGACCTTTTCATGGAGGCCTTTGTCTCAGACGATTCTGGGGAAGCTCACTTCTCTCATGATGTTGACGACATCATTGAAAAAACAGCTGAGGACTAGCAGCCATTCACCATGCAGGAGACGTGGGATGTTGTTCGGGTTTTACCGAACAACAAGGCCCCGGGTCCCGACAATGTCGAGGTCATCACGATCAAGATGGCCTCGCCATTATTGGGCCCTGTGTTCCTCTGCCTGGTGAATGCCTACCTGCGGCTGGGTGTCTTTCCTAGAATATGGAAGGAAGGTGAACTCTGCATCATCCCCAAAGGTCGCGACAAAGATAAGACCCTTGTGCGTTCCTACCGACCCGTGTGCTTTCTTTCAGCTTTTGGCAAGATTTTCGAGCGCTTGCTGCTCGGAAGGATGAGGAAGACCGTTGTCGGCCCTGACAAGATCTTGGATCGCCAGTTCGGCTTTATGAAAGGCAGATCCACAGAATATGCCATCTGTGATGTTCGGAGAATAGTGGATGAGCATCATGAGCGTCTCGTGCTCTCCCTTCTCTTCGACATCGCAGGTGCATTCGATAACGTGAAGTGGCCACTGGTAATCCGGGGTCATAAGAAGCGTTGTTGTCCCCAGAATGTCCTCGGCGTGCTCGAACACTATTTTAGTGATAGGCGTATGAGGAGTTCATGGAACGGGGGCAATGTTCCAAAGCCGGCAACAAAGGGCTGCCCCCAAGGGTCAGTACTTGGGCCATGTGCTTGAAGCATTGTCTTCGATGAACTCCTCAGAATCTTGGAGAGGCTTCTTGGTCGAGATTTTGCAGCATATGCTGATGACCTACAGGCCATCATTGCTGCGAACTCGCGAAGAAGCCTCGAAGAGGAGGCACAACTCGTTGTGAATGCCATAGCTGGATGGTGTCGACGTGTTGGGTTGGAGCTTTCCGGAACAAAGACGGAGATGATCTTCCTCAGATATCTAAAGCACGAGAAAAAAGTTCGAGAGCTCGAAGAATCGGATCCAAGTTCAATCGAGGGGAGCCAGCATTTGGATCGGCCCTGAAAATCAGGGCACCCGTGGTCAGGGTGAACGGGAGTTCGATCTCGCTCAAGAGTAGCGTGCGAACTCTTGGAGTTCACCTTGATCAGGGCCTGAAGGTCGGGACCCACTGTAGGTTGACCTCCGACAAGTTAAAAAAGGTAACGGCAGCGATCCGACGCGTCTACTAGTTGCTTTCGAGACTTTGAGGAGAGCGTACGTGCTACGCGATCGCTTCCCGAACCGAGATGGCGAGTGGACCTGGTGATCCTGGTGATGTTCCTAGAGACCCGGTTTTCATGGAGGACGATTCTGGAGGACTTGGTGTTCTACCGGGTGTCCCGAGAATTGTGAGTACTAGAAAGATCTCAATTTCTCCTTCGTCTCTGACGTCAACGCAACCCGCTGCTAAGAGGAAGCGGTATTTATTCCCCCTCCCCCATCAGGTCCTAGTGTGCCCCAAAATGTGTTGGTGAAGTCCCAGAAGATTCCGGACATTAGGAGACGCGAAAAACAGTAGAAGAAGGACTATCCCATGCAGCCGACCGCGATGCCTGTTGCGCTTTCTATGGCAGCTTCTGTCATAAAAAGTGCAAAAACGGGCGTTCGAGGTGTTTTGGCTGACCGGGGGGTCAGTCCAATCCCAGGGGGGTTCGGGGGGAGCAGAGAAATTGTGCGGCACCTTCTCTCAAAGAGGCCCTAGTGGTGCCCCTAGTGTAGCCGAGAACTTTGGGAAAAAGTTTTTCATTAGAATTCGAGCCAACGGAAGTGCAACCCGTTGCGGGGGGTAGCCGGGGGCAAGAGAGTTTTTCCGGTGCCCCCTTCCCCTAGGATTGACCCTAGTACCCCCCGAGTGTACTGGTAGGGTCTGGGATCGGATCCGCCCATTACTTTGTCCAAAAAAGTCCAAAACGTGTCAACCAATCCCGTGCGACCTCTCAGCGCGCCAAAAGTGGCTTCCATGATGCTGATCGGCGTCGCGGAATCCGTGTTGCCTGGCGAAGATGCTGGGGGCAGTACGGGATTTGCACAGCAAAAAGAATCGCTTGGATGCGTGCCGGCATCGGTTCCGACGCAACCGCTGCCGGCATGGCTGAAAAGGACTGTCTCTGACGGCATATCATCAATTGTTTCCAACACCCCCGGCGCTGCCGCCGGCTCTGGAGCTGACTCTGGCTCCGGCGCCGGCTCTGAAGCAAGAACACATGTCTCGTGGTTCGCCATCGTCAGAACCGCGATTTCAAATTCTCTCGGTCCTAAAGAAGAAAGATTTCAACCAAATTATAATTCAAGGCAAAAAATATTTTTGTATACAAAATAAAAATTCCGAATAACTATTTATTTTTCAAGTTTATTTATTTTTAAGTTTATATAAATATAATTTTTCTAAGATTCTTAAGAAAATTTTAATAGATTTTTTAATTTTTCTGTATATCAATCAAAATTTCAACTGCAAAAAAAGTTTCAACCAAACAGTTGAATTTTCAACAGAAAAAAAGATGAATTTTCGACCAAGAAAGCTGAATTTTCAACCAAAAATGTAATAATTGTTATTTCAATGAAAAATTCTAACTTTTGATTGAAAACATTTAAAAACAACTTTAAAAGAATGAATTTACAACCAAATAAATAAATCTTCAATTCAAACAAAAATTTTAGTGAAGAGAAAAGGACAAAATTATAATTTAAGGCGAGAAATATTTTTGAATACAAAATAAAAATTTCGAATAACTATTTATTTTTCAAGTTTTTTTGTTGTCTTATTTTAAGGTTATCTAAATGTAATTTTCACAGGATTCTTGACAAAATACCATAACATTTTTCAACATTTCAGATGTCATAATTTTTGAACCAATAGGAAAAATTCATAAATAATTTATTTAAGTGCTATAATTGCTTTAATTATTATTCAAGAATGGGTACACTTACTTATTTTTTGAGAATTTTCCGCGTACTTCAAATATTGTATTTTCAAATATCGTAAATTTAAAGAGAAAAGGGGATAAAGGGAAATTTTGGTGAGAATAGGGGGAAAAAGGGGAAACTGAGGAAAAAAGGGAAAGACTGTGCACCCTGTATATTGCATTTTCAACAAAATAGTTGACATTTTAAGCAAAAGAGTCAATAAAGAAAAAAATGCAATAAAATTGTTCAATTTTTAAGCCAAAAGACGAATTTTCTACACAACAGTTGAATTTACAACCCAAAATATGCATTTTTATGCAAAAAAAAGGCGAGTTTTTAATAAAAAATTAGTTGAATTTTTAAATAAAAAAAATTAATTTGTAACAAAAACTGGGATAGTTAAATTTTTAAGTACCATATTCTCAAGATTTCAAGTAAAAATAGTTGACATTTCAAACAAAAGAGGCAAGGAAGAAAAAAAATCAATATATTTCTTCAATTTTTAAACCAAAAAGACGAATTTTCTACACAACAGTTGAATTTACAACCCGCAATATGAATTTTTATGCTAAAAAGATGAATTTCCAACCCAAAAAAATTCATTTTTCATAAAATTAGTTGAATTTTCAAATAAAAAACATAAATTTGTAACCAAAAATGGGATAGTTAGATTTTTAAGTACCATATTCTCAAGATTTCAAGTCAAAATAGTTGACATTTCAAGCAAAAGAGGCAAGGAAGAAAGAAATCCAATAAAATTGTTCAATTTTTAAGCCAAAAAGACGAATTTCTTACACAACAGTTGAATTTTCAACCCGAAAACATGCTTTTTAAACAAAAAAGTTCATTCTTAACCAAACAGTTCAATTTTCAACCGAAAAGATGAATCTTCAACTTATAAAACAATTTTTTTAACAAAGTAGTTCAAACAAAAAAAAAACGAATCTTAAACTAATAAAATTAATTTCTAACAAAGTAGTTAAACTTTCAACCAAGTGGTTGAATTTCCAACTAAAAAGATCATTATTCAACCAATTAGTTGAATTTACAAATAAAAAAACATAAATTTTCAACCAAAAATGGAATAGTTAAATTTTTAGGTACCATATTCTTAAGATTTCAAGTTGAAATATATGGCATGTTCAACAAAATCATTGAAATTTCAAGCAAAACAGGCAAGAAAGAAAAAAAATGCAATCAAATTGTTGAATTTTTAGGCCAAAAAGACAAATTTTCTACAAAACAGTTGAATTTTCAACCCATCAATATGATTTTTTATGCAAAAAAAAAACAAATTCTCTACGAAAAAAGATTTAATTTTAACCCGAAAATATGAATTTTCAACCAGAAAAATATCATTTTTAACCAAACAGTTGACGAATTTTCAACATAAAAGCTACTTTTCAAACAAATGATTAAATCCTCAGCCAAAACAGAATTATTTTCAACCAAAAAAGATCAAATTTCTACCAATAGAAATAGTTGAATTTTCTACTAAAAAGTATCAATTTTCAACCATAACTGGATTAGTTAAATTTTTACTTTAAAAAATTAAGTTTCAACGAAAAAATCAACAAATTTTAAGCAAAATAGTTACATTTTTAACCGAAGAGATAAATCATTGAACAAAACAATGATTTTAAACAAAGTAATTCAACTTTCAACCAGTTAGCTGAATTTTCAACCAATGAAAATTGATTCTCAACAAAAAATGTAATAGTTGATACTTCAAACAAAAAATTAAATTTTAAATAAAAAAACAGCATTCAATAAAAAAAACTAATTGTTAACAAAATAGTTAAATCCTCATCCAAAACCGATTTTCTTTTAACCAAACGGTTGCAATTTTAACCAAAACAAATAAGTTCTCAACCCAAAAGGCAAATTTTCAGTTAAGAAAAAAATGCCAACCAAATCGTGGAATTTGCAAGCTAAAAAGGTGAATTTTCTACAAAAACATCAAATTTTCAACAAAAAGAGACGAATTCTGAATGAAAAATATAATAGTAGACTTTTCAATTAAAAATAATACATCTTCATCCAAAAAAGATGACATTTCAATTCATAAGGACGAATTTTCTATCCAAAGATCGTTTAATTATTGACAAAACAAGATAAATTTTCAACAAAATAGTTGAATTTTCAAACAAATAATTAAATTTTTAACCAAGCAGATGCATTCTCAACGAAAAATATAATAGCAAACTTTTCAATTAAAAAAAATTAACTTTCAACAAAAAATAGTTGGATTTTCTTATTGGTTTCTATTAATTCAGTTCGCATTTAATCGAAAAAACGAAAAAAAGGAAAAGTTTGTTTGAAACTGTGGGAAAAGAGGATTTTTTTTAAAAAGGGGAAAAGAGGAGAATAATATACCTGTAAGCCCTGTAAGATACCTTTTTGAACTTGACAACAGCGCCACTTGACACGCGAACCATAAATAAACAAATTCTTAATTTTTTGCGAACATAAGTCGTCTTTGAAATCCTTGAAATCTTTTTAATCTTTGTCAATTCGTTGAGATCTCTTAAAGAACTTAAAATCTTTGTGAAATCTTGAAATTGAAATTTCTGTGAAGTCTTTTGGAATCTTTTTGAATTTTTGTAAAATATTTGAAATGCTTGAAATCTATTAAATCTTTGTGAAATTTTTTGAAATTTTTATGAAATCTTTGAAATATTTGTGAAAGCTTTCTTTAATCTTTGTTTGTGAAATCTTTTGTATTCGTTTGAAATCATTGAAATCTTTTGAAATCTTTGTGAAATTTTTATAAAATCTTTGTGAAAGCTTTCTTTAAACTTTGTTTGTGAAATCTTTGTGTTCGTTTGAAATCATTGAAATCTTTTGAAATCTTTGTGAAATTTTTATAAAATCTTTGTGAAAGTTTTCTTTGATCTTTGCTTGTAAAATCTTTTGTGTTCGTTTGAAATCATTGAAATCTTTTGAAATCTTCTCAAATTTGTTCAAACCTAGTTTACCATCATAAAAAATGTCCACTCAATTGACGAATTTACATTATTCTACTTTCTTTGTGAAGAAATTTTTCTTCTCGGTTTTGTATGCGAAACTTGCTTTATTTAGCAGAAATATAATAAAATGCACTTAAGGGTGGTTACCCCCTATAACGAAATTTCTCGTGAAATTGCAAAAGCACGTAAACTTCATTTTATTATCGCCTGCAACATATATTTTTTTCAGATTTTTCAGCTTGAAAGATTTTACTGAAAATGGTTGAATTGTCAACAAGATAGTTAACTTTTCAACGAAAACTAAAGTTTCAAACTAAAAATATTAATTCCCAACTAAAAATACAATAGCAAAATTTTCAACCAACGAAATTTAGTTTCAACTGAAATACTTACAGTTTCTTATTGAGTTAATTACATCAGTTCCCTTATACGCAAGAAACTATGAGTAAAAGGGAAGAAGAGGAATTCTTTGAAAAAGGGAAATAGGGGAAAGAGTATAAAATCTGTGGAAGAGGATACACAACGAAAACTTTTTGCTTTCTTTTCTTTCCGGTTTTGTAAAACTGTCTCTGATGAGCCCATGGTATTTATTTTTGGAAACATACTTTTCTTGTTTTAAGGCTTTTTGTGCAATTTTCTTGGATGAGTTCAATCTCCTTGAGTGTGAATTTGTAAAGATTTTTAAAAATTGATTCTTGTCTTTATTCTTGCAGAGATCAGTTCGCATTTCGTGTGTTTACCTAATGGGGACCCTATTCCTGATGTACCTCGTGGCGGACCTTCTTCTTGTCCTGAAGGGTCTTCTCCTGCCATACCTCATACTGCGGGCTCTCCGGAAAGGCCTCCTCCTCCTGCCGAATCTTCTCTTCTTACTAGGTCTAGGTCTCCTCCTGCCAATCGTTCTTCTGTCAACCTACAAGAATTACCAATTGAAGAACTTAGATCTTTACGTCTGATTCCGCATACGAATCAAAACCGGCGATTCGAAGTTTTGAGGTACACTTTTCTTCGCGATGCACCAATTCAAGTGAGAAGAAGATATAACGTCCTTGGGTCCATGCTCACAGGAATTCAAACTGTATTATCAACGTCCAATGGTGAAGTCTTTGCAATAGTGGCGGCAAATAACAGAGAAATTCGTGGAATATATACATTGAAACATGGCATGCAACAACGGGCAAAAATACATGAACAGCGGGCAGGTTAAGGAGATGACGACACAAGAAATCCAGAAAACTCTCTTAGGTGGCCATCAGGCAATCCTTAGCAATTTTCAAATTATAAGGTTGAACGACTTTTGTCCTCAACATTAATTAAATTTTTTTCGCAATGTAAAACTAAAATATTAGAGTGACGGAAAGCTTCATTCTTTTCAGAAACGAGCATTTTGATTTTGTAACGTTTTCAACATTGAATCTATTATAATCGAAATGGAAAAATTCCAGGTTTGAATTGATTTCTTCATTTCAACCAAACAATATGATTTTTGAACAAAATCCTTGCACTATCAACAAAATAATCAAAATTTAACAACATAGTTAAGTTTTTATCCAAGGAGTTGAATTGTCAACAAAATAGTCGAATTTTCAAACAAAATAGAATAAACTTCAAACAAAGAGAGTTGCAATTTTAAACAAATCGTTAGATTTAAAAAAAAAAATCATTCCTAATTAAGCAGTTGCATTGACAACTTAAATGATGAATCTAATATAAATAAACGATTTATTAACAAAGCGTTTTGACCTTCATCCAATCAGTTCAATCTTCTCCAAGAACGATGAATTTTCAACCTAAAACGATTTTAATTTTTAATTAAAACCAGTTGAATTAAACCAAACAGACCAAGTTTCAACAAATAAAGTTTTTTCAGTTAAGTAGGATAAATTATTTGCTGAAATAGTTAAGTTATCAGTTGAAATATTAAGTGGTTCAACTTGAGATAGAGAAGAAATTAAAAAAAAAACTAGTTTTTAATCAAGTAGTTGAACTTTCAATTAATTAATTGAATTTTAAACTGAACTGATCAACTTCTGACTGGAATAGATAAATTTGCAGTTGAAAATATTAATTTTCAACAACAAACAAACAAATGTTGAAGCAAAAAGATGCATTTTCAACTACAACTATGAATCTTTAAAAAGTGAATGTTTTATTGAAAAAGTGGTTTGTCCTTTACGATATGGAATTCTTATTATATGTGCGCGTGCACATATGGTACAATCCTACATGATCCTACCCGATCAACCAAAAAAGGTTGATTTTCTACCAAAAAGATTAATTTTCTAAAAACAAAAAGAAACTCGAATTGAAAAGAAATGAATTTTTAACGAAGATTATGAATCTTCAGCCAAAAATTTTTGAAAAAATATTTTCAACAAACAAAGATGAATTCTTAACCAAGAAAATTACTTTTTTATCAAAAAAGGGATAGTTGAGTTTTCTGTTGAAAATTTAATTTGTGAAGAAAAGAAAAACGTTTTTTTAACAAAGTAGTTCAAAATATAGCTCAAAAAATGAAGTTCCAAGAAAATATTTATTTTTTCAGCTCGGAAAATTATTTTCAAAAAAATATATATATATATAATATTAACCAACCAGTATCAGAATGTAATCAAGTAGTTAAACTTTAAATAAAAAGGACAAATTGTCAACAAAATAGTCTAATTTTTAACCAAATAATTACTTTTTCAACGAAATAGTTGAATTTCTGACTAAAATTATGAGTCCCCAGGAAAAAAATGAATTTTGAACAAAAGAGTTCAACGCGAATGTAAAAATGTTAATCAATTTGTTGAACTTTCAACTAAAAAAAATTAATTTAAAACTAAATATTACAATTTTTAACAAACCAAGACAATTTTCCAACGAAACAGTAGAATCTCCAAATAGAAAAGATAAATTTTCAAACGAAAATATTAAATTTTATCCAAGAGGATTCATTATTTTCCATAAGGATTAATTTTCCACTTTTTAAAAGTGGTGCAACTTTTAACCAATTAGTTGAATTTTCAAAAAAGAGAGATAAATTTTCAACCAAAAAATTCTGCACGATTACAACATTTTACAAAAAAATTCGTGCTAGTTTAAGAAATATTAAGAAGTTTCGCAGAGATTTCATGAAATTTAAAACAAAATGTCGATTTCATGAAATTTAAAAAAAAACGATTTCTAAAGATTTCCAAGAAAAAAATAATAATTTTTTTAAGAATGAAAAGTTTCAATGTGGAAGATTTTTTGGTAAATTTGTTTTCATTTTGTAGGATATAAAATGATTTTGTAAAATTTCGAAAAATAATGTAGAAAATTTTTTCAATTTTGCAAGATTACAAAATTTTAGAAAAAATTCGCGTTAGTTACGGAAATTTTAAGAAGTTTTGCGAAAATTTTATAAAATTTAAAACAAAATCGATTTTTAAAGATTCCAAAGAAAAAATTTTCTGAAGATTCATAGGAAATTTAAAATGCTTTTTTTTCATTTTCAAAAGTTATTTGAATATTATATTCCAAAAGATATCCAAAATTATGTTTAAAATCTGAAGATTGCTGGGAAATTGTTTTTATTTTGCAGGATTTTAAATGATTTCCTAAAATTTCGAGAAAAGAAATTAGAAGATTTTTTGCGCGATTACCAAATTTTTAAAAATCGAGTTTATTCAAGAAATATAAATAATTTTTGAGAAGGTTGAAAAATAATTAAGAAAAGATTTCAACAAATCTAAAACGAAATGTAGATTATTAAAATTTCAAAAAAAGTAGGGTTTTAAGAATTTCGAAAAGTTTTAAGAGAAGAGCGAAGTTATTTTAAGATTCCTGGCAAAATTTAAATTATTTTTTATTTTGATAAATTAATTTTAAGATAAAATTGAACAAGATTTCGAAACATTTCGAAAGATTTCCAAAATTGCCGAAAAAGAGTCTGGAAGATCTTAAAGCAATTTTTTTTAATTTAATGAAAAATTCGAACCAGTTTAAAAGATATTTAAAGATCTTGAAAGAATTTCAAGAATAATTTAAAACTAGAAACGATTTGAAGAAATGTAAAAACAAAATGTGTATTTTTTAAGATTTCGAGAAAAAAAAGCTCTTTATGAGTTTTGAAAGGTTTCAAGGGAATAAAAAGTGTTCTTTTAAAGATTCTTGGGAATACTGAAATAAATTTTATTTTGAAAAATTTATTTTAAGATGAAATTGAAAAACATTTTTAAACATTTGAAAAGATTTCCAAAATTGTCAGAAAAGTTTCTGGATAATTTTAAGACAATTTTTTCATTTTGCAGAATTTTGAAAAAATATTGAGGAAAAATTCTACTTATTTAAAAAGATATTGAGAAGTTTTAAAAGAATTTCAAAAATAATTTAAAACCTGGAGCGATTTCAAAAAATTTAAAACAAAATGTAGATTTTGGAAAATTCTGAAAAAGAAGGTTTTTAAGAATTTAGAAAGATTTCAAGAGAATAAAAAAGTTATGTTAAGATTCCTGGGATAATTTAAATGATATTTATTTTTTTTTTATTTTTTTATTTTAAGATAAAATTGAAAAAATTGAAAATACTTCGAAAGGTTTCGAAAATTGTCGAAAAAAAATTTGAAGATTTAAAAGCTATTTTTTCATTTTTAGCAGCATCTAAAAGAACCATTTAACTTGAAACAATTTCAAGAAATTGAAAACGGAATGTAAATCTTTGAAGCTTCGAAAAAAAAAGAACTTTTTAAGAGTTTCGAAAAAAAGGAACTTTTTAAGAGTTTCGAAAAACAGGAACTATTCAAGAGTTTCGAAAGGTTTCAAGAAAATAAAAGTTTTTCTCTAAAGATTCCTGAGAAAATTGAAATGATTTTTTATTTCGAAAAATTAATTTTAAGATAAAATTGAAAGTTATTTCAAAATATTTATAACGAAACAAAATAAATTATTTTCTAGCTCTAAAAAAATTATATAAATTTTTATATAAAAATTCAAAAAGTTATAGCATTTTCAAAATTTTTGAGACCACTTTTTTTAGAATTAAAAAATTCTATGTACGGCTGTTCGTGGTATTAAAAAAGACGAACAATTTATCAAAATGACTTTTTTAGATGAAAAACAAATCACCAGACATATAGCATTTACAAAATTCAAAACAATAAACGAAAATGAAAATTTTAATCCAAACAACGCAGAAAAGCATTGGTTTTTGAACACCCTAAACAACTTTTTTAATTTTCTTGAAAAATCGAAAATTCAAATTTTGATCGCACACAAAAAATAATACAAAATTTAAATTTCCATTTTGCGGTCAAACTATACAACATACGAAAAAATATGAATAGACAAAAATTGTGCATTCAAAAAAGGTCTACAAATTTGTTAATAATTACTTCTTAATAGAACGCGCAGTTTTTGTTTAAATTCGTAAAAAAACCGCATTAAAAATAAAAAAATTTAATTTATGGACAAACGACACAAGCTACGAAAAAAAAATAATACAAAAGTTGTTCACCCAAAAAAGAGCTACAAATTTGTTATTAATTATTTTTCAATAGGATGTGTGGTTTTTGTTTTATTCGTAAAAAACAACATTAAAAAATAAAATATTTAATTTTTGGACAAACTACACAAAATCCGAAAAAAATTAATTAAAAAAAGTTGCTCACCTAAAAATAATCCACAATTTTTATATAAACTCTTGTTAGAAAAATATAATAAAAATAATAAAATTACCTTTTTGGAAAAAGCACACAAGCTGCAATAACATTTTGTTTAACAAAAATTTTCGCCTAAATTATATTTGCAATTTTGCTCAATACCACTTTACGCTCGGATGCGTATTTTTAGTTTAAATCGAAAAAAATAACATTGAAAATAAACAAATTAAATTGCTGAAAAACGAGACAAAATAAAATAAAATGTTTAATAACAAAATTGTTTTGTTTTTTTCTTATAGAATGTGCTGTTTTTCAATTATAAAAACAAGACAATGAAAATACGTATATTTCAATACCAATGCATATTATTAATTTTAATAATATCAATTTATTGAAATGATACATTTTTCAGGGTAGTTGAGAATAAAATTTAATGCAAAATAAGAAACAAATATTAAATTCAAAAATTTCGTTGAAAATTGTTTTGTTCTGTTTGGAAAAGCATTATTCTTCTTGGTAGAAAGTTTACCTCTCTTGTTGAAAATGTACCTATTTTGTTAAAAAATTTAATATTTTATTGAAAATCCATTTCTTTTGTTAAAAATATTTTTTTTTTACCTGAACATTGAACTATTCCATTAACAATTTGATAGATAATTCAAGTATTTTATTGAAAATTGAACTATTTATTTGAAATTTAAATATTTAGAAGAAAGTTAACTTTTTTATTTAAAAAACATACTTCAGGGATGAAAATTCAAATTTCTTTGTAAATAATTCGTATTTCCATTTTTTGTTGAAAATTCTTATTTTTTTGTAGAAAACGTATCTTCTTGATTTTAAATTCAACAAATTGGTAGAAAACTGAACTATTCAGTTGAAATTTAGAATATTTATTTGAAAATTTAACTGTTAGTGAAAAAGTTAACTTTTTTGTTTAAAAATCCTATTTTTGCGTCTATGTGATTTTAAAATTCGAAAATTTCGTTGAAAATTGTTTTGTTCTGTTTGGAAAAGTATTATTCTTCTTGGTAGAAAGTTTACCTCATTTGTTGAAAATGTACCTATTTTGTTACAAATTTAACTATTTTATTGGAAATCCTTTTCTTTTGTTAAAAATTATTTTTTTTACCTGAAAATGGAACTATTCCATTAACAATTGGGTAGAAAATCAAGTATTTTGTTGAAAATTAAACTATTTATTTGAAATTTAAATATTTGACAGAAAGTTAACTTTTTTGTTTAAAAAACATACTTTCGGGATGAAAATTCTTATTTTTTTGTGAATAATTCGTATTTCCATTTTTTGTTGAAAATTCTTTTTTTTTTTAGAAAATGTATCTTCTTGATTTTAAATTCAACAGTTTGGTAGAAGATTGAACCATTTAATTAAAAATTTAACTATTTATTTAAAAATTTAACTACTTGGTAAAAAGTTCACTTTTTTGTTTAAAAATCCTATTTTTGAGTTGAAAGTTCAAATTTGTAGATAATTCGTCTATGCGATTTCAAAATTCAAAATTTTCGTGCAACATTTTTTTATTTTGTTTGGAAAAACATTAATCTTCTTGGTAGAAAGTTTACCTCCTTCGTAGAAAATGTATCTTCTTGATTTTAAATTCAACAATTTGGTAGAAAATGGAACTATTTGGTTGAATATTAAACTATTTATTCGAAAATTTAACTATTTGGTAAAAAGATAACTTTTTTGTTTGAAAATCCTATTTTTGGGTTGAAAGTTCAACTTTGTAAATAATTCGTCTTTTTCACTTCAAAATTCAAAAATTTCGTTGAAAATTTTTCTGTGTTGTTTGGAAAAGCATTAATCTTCTTGGTAGAAAGTTTACCTCTTTTGTTGAATATGTACCTATTTTGTTGAAAATTCAAATATTTTCTTGAAAATATTTTTCTTTTCATAAAAATTATTTTTTTTACTGAAGTTTTTTGTTGCAAATTTGTTTTTTCGGATAGGAAATCAACCTTCTTGATTGTAAATTCAACAATTTTGTAGAAAATTGAGCTATTTGGTTGAAAATTTCCTTTTTTTCAAATGCATATTTTAGGTTGAAAATTCAACTATTTTCATAGAAAATTCAAGTATTTTATTGAAAATGAAACTATTTGAAATTTTAATATTTGGCAGAAAGTTAACTTTTTTATTTAAAAAACATACTTTCGGGTTAAAAATTCTTATTTTTTTGTAAAAAATGTATTTTCTTGATTTCAAATTCAACAGTTTGGTAGAAAATTGAACTATTTGGTTGAAGATTAGAATATTTATTTGAAAATTTAACTATTTGGTAAAAAGTTAACTTTTTTGTTTAAAAATCCTATTTTGGAGTTGAAAGTTCAAATTTGTTAGTAGATAATTCATCTATGTGATTTAAAAATTCAAAAATTTGGTTGAAAATTGTTTTATTCTGTTTGGAATAGCATTATTCTTCTTGGTAGAAAGTTTACCTCTTTTGTTGAAAATGTACCTATTTTGTTAAAAATTTAACTATTTTATTGAAAATCCTTTTCTTTTGTTAAAAATTATTCTTTTTTTTTTTGGTAGAAAATTCAAGTATTTTATTGAAAATTTGTCATTTTAGGTCGAAAATTAACATTCTTTATTGTAAATTCAACAGTTTTGTGGAAAACAGAACTACTTGGTTAAAAAAGAAATATTTTTTTTTTAATTCATATTTTTGGATGAAAATTCAACTATTTTCATAGAAAATTCAACTATTTGGTTCAAAATTGAACTATTTATTTGAAATTTAAATATTTAGCAGGAGGTTAGCTTCTTTGTTTAAAAAACATACTTTCGGGTTGAAAGTTCAGCTTTGTAAATAATTCGTCTTTTAGAATTCAAAATTATACAATTTGGTTGAAAATTTTTTTGTTGGGTTTGAAAAAGCATTAATCTTCTTGGTAGAAAGTTTACCTCTTTTGTTAAAAATGTACCTATTTTGTTAAGAATTTAATGATTTTATTAAAAATCCTTCTCTTTTGTTAAAAATTATTTTTTTTTTACCTGAAGTATTTTGTTGAAAATTTGTCTTTTTTGGTAGAAAATTAACCTCCTTGATTGTAAATTCACGAATTTTGTAGAAAATTAAGCTATTTAGTTGAAAATAAACTTTCTCTAAAATGCATACATTGAGTTGCGAATTCAACTATTTTTATATAAAATTCAACTATTTGGTTGAAAATTAAACTATTTGTTGAAAATTCTTTTTTTTTTTTTGTAAAAAATGTATTTTCTTGATTTTAAATTCAACTGTTTGGTAGAAAATTGAACTGTTTGGTTGAAAATTAGACTATTTTTTTACAAATTTAACTATTTGGTGAAAAGTTAACTTTTTGTTTAAAAATCCTATTTTTGGGTTGAAAGTTCAACTTTGTGTGTAGATAATTCATCTATGTGATTTAAAAATTCAAAAATTTCGTTGAAAATTGTTTTGTTCTGTTTGGAAAAGCATTATTCTTCTTGGTAGAAAGTTTACCTCTTATCTTCGTAGAAAATTTACTTCTTGTTTAAAACTCATATTTTGATATTGAAAAGACAAACTAAAATCTTTTTTGGATGAAGATTTAACTATTTTCTTTGCTGAAATTTTTTTTTTTCATTTATTTATTTAAAAGTTCATCTGTTTTAGTAGAAATTTCAAGTTTCTTGAATAAAAATGCAACAGCTTGGTTGAAAATTAATCTTCTTTGCTTGTGGATTCAACTTTTTTTTTTGGACCACTTTGTTAAGAAACCATTTTTTTTTTTTTAAGATTCATATTTTTAGTTGAAAATTCATCTCTTTGTTTGAAAGTTTAACTATTTAGTTGAAAATTAATTTTTTGCTGAAAATTCATATTTTCTGTTCGAAAATTAAATTTTTGTACAGAATATTCGTCTTTTGGCTTAAAGGTTCAACAATTTAGAGGAAATTTTTTTTTCATGGCTGCAGAATCTGTATTTGTTGAAAATTCGTCTTTTTGATTTTGAAATTAATTTTTTAAATGAAATTTCATCTTTTTGGGTTGAAATATCAACTATGAAACTTTTTGTTGAAAATTCAAGTATTTTGTTTAAACATCTTTTATCGTAGAAGACTCATTTTTTTTTAAATAAATAAATAAATTTGTATCTAAAATTTGGTCTTATTCCTATTTTCAAAATATTAAAAGATTAAAATGCTGATGTTTGAAAATTCACCATGCCAAGCATGTATTATCTTGAATACAACAAAAATTGTTACAATAAATGAAAAATAACAATTTTTTTATATTTTCATTTCACTTTTTACATTTAAATAAGAGTTTTGAAAATCAGAACTTACAGCAATCTTTTAATTTTTGCTAGTTCTATTAAAAACCTCTTTTTTGGGTCAAAATTCAACTAATTAGTTGAAAGTTGAACTACTTTCTTAAAAATTCATTTTTTTGGTTGATGATTCCTCATTTGAGTTGAAAACACTTTTTTTAAATTTAAATATTTTGTTGACAATTTATTGTTGTAAATTAATTTTTTTAACTGAAAATTTCTGTATTTTATTGAAACTTTGTCTTTTTTGGTAGAATTCATGTATTTTGTTTAAAATAAATCTTCTTTGGGAAAAATTAATCTTTTTAGTTGAAAATTTAATTTGTTGATTGAAAATCAATTTTTTTAACTGAACATTTAACTGTTCTTATTTTTTGTCGAAAATTTATTTATTTATTTTTTTTTGTATAGAAATTTAATTTTCTTGATTGAAAATTCATCTGTTTGGTTGAAAATTTGTCTTTTTTGGTAGAAATCAATATTTTGGGTTGTAAATTCAACTATTGGGTTAACAATTCTTTTTTTTTAATTAAATATTTATTATTTTAGTTAAAACCTAATTTCTTTGCATACAAATTTAACTGTTTTGTAGAAAATTCGTCTTTTTGGCTTGAAAATTTAACAATTTGGTTAAATTTTTTTTCTTTCTCGTCCGAAAAATCTTTCTTGGTTGATAATTACACCTTTTTATTTAAAAAAACGACACAAGGTTCGAAAAAAAAATTATTAGACAAAAGTTTGTTCATAGAAAAAGGAGCTACCAATTTTTCATTAATAATTTTTTAATGGGACACGTAGTTTTTCGTTTATTTCTAAAAAATATCATTAAAAATAAAAAAATAAAATTTTTTGGAAAAATGACACAAGGTTCGCAAAAGAATGAATAGAAAAACGTTGTTCACCAAAAAAAAAACTACAAATTTATTATTAATCATGTTTTGTAGATAATTCGTCTTTTTGGCTTGAAAATTCAACAATTTGGTTAAATTTTCTTTCTTGATTGAAAATTTATCTCTTTTGGTTGAGGATTCAACTATTTTGTTCTAAATTCTTTTTTTTTTTTTTGGTTGAAATATGAATTAATTATTTTGTACAAAGTTCGTCTTTTTGAAAATTCAATAATCTGGTAGAAAATTCTAATATTTGGTTGAAAATCCTACAATTTGGTTGACATTTTTTTCTGTGTTGACTAAAAACTCACTTTTGGTAGAAAATTCGAAAATTTGTTACCAAAATTCAAATGTTGAAAATAGAAAAAAATGAATTTTCAACTGTCAAACATTGAATTGTTGAAAATTGAAGAAAATTAAAAATTCAACTATTGAAAATTTAACTATTTTGATAGAAAATTCGACTATTTGGTTGTAAATTAAGTTTTTTGTTGAAAATTCACATTTTGGGGTTTAAAATTAAACTGTATGGTTGAAAACTCGTTCTTTGCGTTTAAAATAAACTATTTTGTTGAAAATTAGTATTTTTGTGTTGAAATTTCAACGATCTAGTAGAAAATTAAACTATTTTGTTAAAAATGGACTTTTTTGTTGAAAATTCCACAATTTGGCTGGAATTTTTTTCATTCATGACTGGAAATTCGATATTGTTTGAAAATTTAGATTTTTTGGTCAAAATTCAAAAATGTTCTACAAAAATTAAACTACTGACAATATAAGAAAATTGAATTTTAAATTGTCAAACATTGGACTGCTGAAAATTGAAGAGAATTTTTAATTCATCTGTTGAAAGTTTATCTATTTTTTTAGAAAATTCGAGTTTTTTGGGTTGAAAATTCAACTATTTTGGTAACAAAATTTAACAATGTAGTAGAAAATTTAACTATTTTGGTGCAAAAGTGAAATGGTTACATTTTTAGCTTCAAAAATTAATTTGTAACCATAAGAAAAACGAATTTTCCACAAAATAGTTAAATTTTCAACTAAAGAAATTAATTTTTTACCAAAAAAGATAAATTTTCAACCAAATAAATGTATTTTCAACCAAATATTTCAATTTTCAACTGAAAAATATAAATTTTGAACCAAACATGAAAAAGTTAAATTTTCAGTTAAAAAAATTAATTTTCAACAACAATTTCAACAAAAAAAAAAGGTTTTTGAACAAAAATATTGAATTATCAACTAAACCAATGCATTTTTAAAAAAGTAGTTCCATTTGCAACTAATTAGTTGATATTTCAGTCCAAATAAGATTTTAATTTTTAGCCAAGAATAGCTCCAGGTGCCTTTTTGGCAATCATCCTTCAGGATGTCTCGTTCTCAGTAATAGCTCGGAATAAATATAGGTAACTCATGACAAGCAATCACGAAGATTCTAGTATGTATGTATATTTATTGCCTCTAAGAATACAAGATTCTGTGAAGAGGAAAGGCCACTATTACAAAAAACAAAGAAATAAAAAAAAAGATAATATTAACAATTTATCATAAATAATAAACAGTAATAATAAAATAAATCTAGACTTTCAATAACAGATATGACTGAGGTAGCGCATCATTGTGTAAAATTGTACTTTATACCATATCTAACTATAGTTACTGTTTTTCAATCTTAACAGATCCCGTGAATTGAAAAAATCACGGCGTCTATCAGCTATAGTATCGATTTGAATTATAATATTGAAACCATTCAGATTCAGGAGATTGTGACTAATACTTGCTCCCTCTATACTCTGTTCCCCGAGAGAAGGTCCTGAAAACGCGCACAAGGGTTGTGGTTTCTTGATGGAGGAGTGCCCTTATCCTGTTTATATACGTAATTTCTTCATTGCTCTTCTCATTGGCTCTTCTCAACGTTGTTGTATTTCTCTCACGGAGCGCATAAGGTTTCTTGGAAAAGTTGTAGCATTACTTCTGTATCCACCAACGGATTAAAATAGCAGATTTCTATAATCAAATTATTCTTATTTGTAGTATAATTTCGAACCAAGATACAATACTTTGATTTATTTATAACTTCACTATTATAATAAAGTTTGTTTATAAAAAAAGCTAGGCGCCATTAGCTCTACCTTTTTATTTTCCTCTTAAAGCGTTAGAGAAGAAATGATTATATTCATTGTACACGAACAAGTTTTTGAAAATTTAAGTGAGCCAGGTTTTGACAATCCCTATAATATGAAACTTTTCATAATTAATATACGAGTTTGAAAATCTTACATAACCATGATAGTTCCAGAAGAAGAAGTTTGTAGTATTGTTGACTCATCCTAATGCGTTCCGCTCATTAAATCATTTATATTTTTCTTCTTTATCTCCTTGGTTGATGGAAGCCAAGTGTATGTACGGGGTATTCCCTTTTGTAAGATTTCTCGCCTGCTCTTTGATAATGACTGGTGGGAATTTCGAGGCTATGCGCTTCACCTTCCCCTGTGCACGCCGCTTGGATTCCAAATTTTTCCTCTTCCAACTAGTTTAGCCCCATTCGTAGATAAATTGGCATCCTGGATTACGGATTCCAACGCTGACAGATTCGTGGACTCGAATTTTTTGCCATCCATATATATCGCATGATAGCTTGAGGAAGGTTACCGATCTAAATTTCTAGTCATCTAATTAGATAGTCATCACCAGAATGTAAGTTAATCGATTATCGAATTGCAACTTGCCTTTTGTTCGACATAACTTCGCCACTCTTGTTCTGACAGCCATCGTAAAAAACTGATTTTTACAAGCCTGTGCGCAGAACTAAAATTTTGTTTAATGGAGAGGAATTTCGTCACTACATTTGATACCTGTGAATTACAGATTAGTGATTGTATAATTTCGGCAAGTGTTTTCGTCTAAGATGTTCTCCAAAGTCGTAATTCTAAGTTATTAGAACCCATTACTCAAGAACGCTTTGCCAGCTTCAGAAGTGCTCATCGTAGGTTTGATCATATCACAGTCTCATTCAAAAGTGTTTTTCAAGTATTCCTTTCAATTTATTTTGGTTACTGATTGAGTGTGTTACACTATCACGTAAAGACCGCGTAATCTCAAGCGTGAATTGTGTTAAACCGGGAAGTTATGGTTTCTAATATCTTACCGAATTCCCTCAACTCATGTGACGTCCAATTTCATTGAATTAAATTCAAGATCACCTTTCTTTTTCAATGGGTGTTGATTATTGAAGATGAGAGATTAAGGGTAGAATACAGTGGGACGTTCGTAATCTCAGTTATCATCTCAAGTGTAATTTCAGTAGTTATTATTTAAATAAATGCATTATAATAATTCTACAGCCTTAAATTCACATGGTCTTGACAATTATATAATCGATAACCCAACTCCCTGTGATATTCTTATTTCGGTGAGTCTCTCATGTTTATTAGACTGGTTTTCATTCATATGCAATTATCAATTTCTTTTTATAATAAATGCTAGCTTTCGAACCTTCTAAGACTTTTTTGATAAAGCTAACCACACACTATACCGATTTCTTTGTCTAAGTAAGTAGAAAGTTGTGAAAACTTGGAGTTTGCAGTATTCAAAGGTCCTCTGATATCGATGCAAGCAGTTGATGTTCGTAAATATTTATTTCAGATGGATCTTAAAGGCGTATCTAGGTTCCGGGTATCGAAAATACTCTCTTACCTGTATTTTGGGTAGGGTTGTCCTAATTAAAATCGAGATTAAAACCTAGAGTTGTCACAAATTCATTAGGTCTTCACTTTATATATTTCAAAAAACGGCTGTGTGTCAGTTGACAAACGGCAATTGCTGGCACGTACATCCACGAATTAAAGAACCGCAGACTTTATCGAAAAAGTGAAAAAAGTCATAGAATTATTGGAATACAACCTAGGAACATCAGTTCTCGAATTTGTATTCAGCATATTTTGACAAAGTTCTAGACAAGCATTCTATATTTTATAAACAGTCCTCCAGATTCCAAAAGATGCACAATTTATGCAGAACCCAATTTTCATCTTGGTTCTGGAATCCACAATTAAAATATTGTACGTACAACTTGTCAATAGCATCTTCAATGTCACATCTTTTTTTCTCGAGGACATACTGACCACAAACGTAACAGAATTTACCGGATGGTTTATACAGACACTGTTAGATATTGTGACTCGACATAATATCTACCATATTGAATCTGCCATTTAAAATTTTTGAATTTTTGCTCCAAACTCGTAATCAGCGACCCAAAAAACTGCTTCATAGTGATTGTTAGTAGAATTATAACGAATTTTTTATTTTTGGTCCGCCATATTTGATCCGCTATTCTGGAAATCTTAATTTT
Source organism: Andricus grossulariae (assembly GCA_011634705.1). Taxonomy (NCBI): domain Eukaryota; kingdom Metazoa; phylum Arthropoda; class Insecta; order Hymenoptera; family Cynipidae; genus Andricus; species Andricus grossulariae. The sequence continues at coordinate 51,488,101 of JAABKJ010075445.1, forward strand.
GACTTCAAATTCGTAATCAGCGAATGGACCCTATAAGGGAATAGACACGATTTCAGGGCACATTTGGTCCGATTTGACCCTCGTCCGCACGAATAATTTTTGATTTCGTTGATTTTATTTTGTTTCATTAATATATTTCATAAGATCAACTTCTAAACTGTCACATTTAATTAATTTTATATAAAAATTGACCCTATAAGGGAATAAACACGATTTCCCGGCTCATTTGGTCCGATTTGACCCTCGTCCGCACGAATAATTTTGGATTTTATTGTTGATTTTATTTCGTTTGTTTAATATATTTCATAATATCAACTTTTAAACTATCAAATTTAATTAATTTTCTATAAAAATTTACCCTATAAGAGAATAGACACGATTTCCGGGCATATTTGGTCCGATTGGCCCTCGTCCGCACGAATAATTTTCGATTTCGTTGATTAAATTTAGTTTGGTTAATATATTTCATAATGTCAACTTTAAGCTGTCACATTTAATTAATTATATATAATAATGGACCCTATAAGGGAATAGACACGACTTCCGGGCACATTTGGTCCGATTTGACCCTCGTCTGCTCAGATAATTTTGGATTTCGTTGACTTTATTTTGTTTGGTTAACATATTTCATAACATAAACTTTTAGACTGTCACATTTCATTAATTTTATATGAAAATGGACCCTATAGGGGAATAAACACGATTTCAGGGCACATTTGGTCCGATTTGACCCTCGTCCGCACGAATAATTTTGGATTTCATTGTTGATTTTATTCCGTATGGTTAATATATTTCATAATATCAACTTTTATACTGTCACATTTCATTGTTTTATATGACAATGGACCCTATAAGGGATTAGACACGATTTCCGGGCACATTTGATCTGATTTGACCCTGGGCGGCACGAATAATTTTGTATTTTGATGTTGATTTTATTTCTTTCGGTTAATATATTTCTTAATATCAACTTTCAAACTGTCACATTTCATTAATTTTATATGAAAATGGACCCTATAAGGGAATGGACACGATTTCCGGGCACATTTGGTCCCATTTGACCCTCGTCCGCAAGAATTATTTTCGATTTCGTTGATTTTATTTCGCTTGGTTAATACATTTCATAACATTACCTTTTAAACTGTCACATTTCATTAATTTTATATGAAAATGGAACCTATAGGGGAATAGACACGAATTCCGGGCTCATTTGGTCCGATTTAACCCTCGTCCGCACGAATTATTTTGGATTTCGTTGATTTTATTTCGTTTGGTTAATATATTTCATAATATCAACTTTTAAACTGTCGCATCTCATTATTTTTATATGAAAATGGCCCCTATAAGGGAATAGACACGATTTCCGGGCACATTTGGTCGGATGTGACCCTCGTCCGCACGGATAATTTTGGATTCTGTTGATTTTATTCCGCTTGGTTAATAAATTTCATAATATAAACTTTTAAACTGTCACGTTTCATTAATTTTATATGAAACGTACCCTATAAGGGAATAGAGACGATTTCCGGGCACATCTGATCTGATTTGACTCTCGTCCGCACGGATAATTTTGGATTCTGTGGATTTAATTTCGCTTGGTTTATATATTTCATAATATCAACTTTTAAACTGTCACATTTCATTAATTTTATATGAAAATGGCCCTTATAAGGGAATAGACACGATTTCCGGGCACATTTGGTCAGATTCGACCCTCGTCCGCACAAATTATTTTGGATTTCGTTGATTTTATTTCGTTTGGTTAATATATTTCATAATATTTACTCTTAAACTGTCACATTTCATTAATTTTATATGAAAATGGACCCTATAAGGGAATAGGCACGATTTCAGGGCACATTTGGTCCGATTTGACCCTCGTCCGACCGGATAATTTTGAATTTCCTTGATTTCATTTCGTTTGGCTAATATATTTCATAATATCAACTTTTAATCTCTCACATTTCATTAATTCATATGACAATGGACCCTACAAGGAATTAGACACGACTTCCGGGCACATTTGGTCCGATTTCACCCTTGTCCGCACGAATAATTTCGAATTTCCTTGATTTTATTTCGTTTGGCTAATATATTTCATAATGTCAACTTTCAAACTGTCACATTTTATTAATTTTATATGACAATTGACCCTATAAGGGATTAGACACGACCTCCGGGCACTTTTGGTCCGATTTGACACTCGTCCGCACGGATAATTTTGAATTTCCATGATTTCATTTCGTTTGGCTAATATATTTTATAATGTCAACATTTGAACTGTCACATTTCATTAATTTTATATGACAATTGACCCTATAAGGGATTAGACACGACTTCGGGCACAGTTGGTTCAATTTGACCCGCGTTTGCACGGATAATTTTGGATTTCGTTGACTTTATTTCGTTTGGTTAATATATTTCATAACATCAACTTTTAAACTGTCACATTTCATTAATGTTACTTGGAAATGGATCCTATAAGAGAATAGACACGATTTCCGGGCACATTTGGTCCGATTCGAGCCTCGTCTGCACGAATAATTTTGGATTTCGTTGATTTTATTTCGTTTGGTTGATCTATTTCATGATATCAACTTTTAAACTATCAAATTTAATTAATTTTATATAAAAATTCACCCTATAAGGGAATAGATACGATTTCAGGGCACATTTGGTCCGATTTGAACCTCGTCCGCACGAATAATTTTGAATTTCCTTGATTTCATTTCGTTTGGCTGATACATTTCATAATATCAACTTTTAAACTATCACATTTCATTAATTTTATATGACAATGGACCCTATAAGGGATTTGGTCCGATTTGACCCTCGTCTGCACAGATAATTTTGGATTTCGTTGACTTTATTTTGTTTGGTTAGTATATTTCATAACATCAACTTTTAAACTGTCACATTTCATTAATTTTATATGACAATGGACCCTATAAGGGATTTGGTGCGATTTGACCCTCGTCTGCACAGATAATTTTGGATTTCGTTGACTTTATTTCGTTTGGTTAATATATTTCATAACATCAACTTTTAAACTGTCACATTTACCCGACAAAGCGGATTTTATAGGGTATTTTTCGCGTCGAGGGAAAGATCCTGACGCGCTCGGGAAAAACTAATGTCAGATTCATTTTCATCACCCCAAAATACATAAAAATATCATGCCTGATCTTTTTCCAGACGATTTCAATAACAAGGATTATTTCCTACCCGATAAAGCTGATTTTATAGGGTATTTTTCGAGTCTAGGGAAAAATCCTGACGCGCTCGGGAAGACCTAATATCAGATTCGTTTTCAACGCCTAAAAATACATAAAAATATCATGCCTGATCTTTTTCGAGCCGATTCCAATAACAAGGGTTATTTCATACCCGACAAAGCTGATTTTATAGGGTATTTTCCGCGTCTAGGGAAAGATCCTGACGCGCTCGGGGAGAACAAATGTCAGATTCGTTTCTATCGACCCATAATACATAAAAATATCATGCCTGATCTTTTTCTGGCCGATTTCAATAACAAGGGTTATTTCACACCCGACAAAGCTGATTTTATAGGGTATTTTTCACGTCGAGGGAAAAATCCTGACGCGTTCGGTGAGAACTAATGCCAGACTTGTGTTTGGTGCCCCAAAATAGATAAAAATATCATGCCTGATCTTTTCGAGCCGATTTCAATAACAAGGGTTATTTCATACCCGACAAAGCGTATTTAATAGGGTATTTTTCGCGTCGAGGGAAAGATCCTGACGCGCTCGGGAAAAACTACTGTCAGATTCGTTTTCGGCGCCTCAAAATACATAAAAATATCATGCCTGATCTTTTTCGAGCTGATTCCAATAACAAGGGTTATTTCATGCCCGACAAAGCTGTTTTTTTAGGGTATTTTTCGCTTCTAGGGGGAAATCCTGACGCGCTCGGGAAAAACTCATGTCAGATTCGTTTTTATCGCCCCCAAAATTCATAAAAATATCATGCCTGATCTTTTTCTAGCCGATTTCAATAACAACGGTTATTTCATACCCGACAAAGCTGATTTTATAGGGTATTTTTCGCGTCTAGGGAAAGATCCTGACGCGCTCGGGAAGAACTAATGTCAGATTCGTGCTCAGCGCCAAAAATTCATAAAAATATCATGCCTGATCTTTTTCGAGCCAATTCTAATAACAAGGGTTATTTCATGCCCCACAAAGCTGATTTTATAGGGTATTTTTCGCTTCTAGGGGGAAATCTTGACGCGCTCGGCGAGAACTAATGCCAGATTTGTGTTTGGTGCCCCAAAATAGTTAAAAATATCATGCCTGATCCTTTTGATATGATTTCAATAACAAAGGTTATTTCATACCCGATGAAGTTGATTTTATAGGGTATTTTTCGCGTCTGGGGAAAGATCCTGACGCGCTCGGTGAGAACTAATGCCAGATTTGTGTTTGGTGCCCCAAAATAGATAAAAATATCATGCCTGATCTTTTCGGGCCGATTTCAATAACAAGGGTTACTTCATACCCGATAAAGTTGATTTTATAGGGTATTTATCGCGTCTAGATCCAAATCCTGACGCGCTAGGGAAAAACTAAGGTCAGATTCATTTTCATCACCCCAAAATACTTAAAAATATCGTGCCTGATCTTTTTCCAGACGATTTCAATAACAAGGGTTATTTCATACCCGATAAAATTGATTTTATAGGGTATTTTTCGCGTCGAGGGAAAAATCCTGACGCGCTCGGTGAGAACTAATGCCAGATTTGTGTTTTGTGCCCCAAGATAGATAAAAATATCATGCCTGATCTTTTCGAGCCGATATCAATAACAAGGGTTATGTCATACCCGACAAAGCTGATTTTATAGGGTATTTTTCGCGTCTAGGGAAAGATCCTGAGGCGCTCGGGAAGAACTAATGTCAGATTCGTGCTCAGCGCCCCAAAATTCATAAAAATATCATGCCTGATCTTTTTCTAGCCGATCTTAATAACAGGGGTTATTTTATACCCGACAAAGCTGATTTTATAGGGTATTTTTCGAGTCTAGGGAAAAATCCTGACACGCTCGGTGAGAACTCATGCCAGGTTTGTGTTTGGTGCCCCAAGATAGATAACAATATCATGCCTGATCTTTTCGAGCCGATTTGAATAACAAGGTTTATTTCATACCCGACAAAGCTGATTTTATAGGGTATTTTTCGCGTAGAGGGAAAGATCCTGACGCGCTTGGGAAAAAATAATGTTAGATTCATTTTCATCACCCCAAAATACATACAAATATCATGCCTGATCTTTTTCCTGACGATTTCAATAACAGGGGTTATTTCCTACCCGATAAAGCTGATTTTATAGAGTATTTTTCGCGTCTAGGGAAAGATCCTGACGCGCTCGGGGACAACTCATGTCAGATTCGTTTTCAAGCCCCAAAATACAAAAAAATTCATGCCTGATCTTTTTCTAGCCGATTTCAATAACAAGGGTTATTTCATACCCAACAAAGCTGATTTTATAGGGTCTTTTTCGCGTCTGGGGAAAAATCCTGACGCGCTCGGGAAGAACTAATGTCAGATTCGTTTTCGGCGCCTCAAAATACATAAAAGTATCATGCCTGATCTTTTTGAGCCGATTCCAATAACAAGGGTTATTTCCTACCCGATAAAGCTGATTTTATAGGGTATTTTTCGCGTCTAGGTAAAGATCCTGACGCGCTCGGGAAGAATTAATGTCAGATTCGTTCTCAGCGCCCCAAAATTCATAAAAATATCATGCCTTATCTTTTTCTTGCCGATTTTAATAACAGGGGTTATTTTATACCCGACAAAGTTGATTTTATAGGGCATTTTTCGAGTCTAGGGAAAAATCGTGACGTGCTCGGTGAAAACTAATGCCAGGTTTGTGTTTGGTGCCCCAAAATAGATGAAAATATCATGCCTGATCTTTTCGAGCCGATTTGAAAGCAAGGGTTATTTCATACCCGACAAAGCTGATTTTACAGGGTATTTTTCGCGTCGAGGGAAAGATCCTGAGGCGCTCGGGAAGAACTAATGTCAGATTCGTTCTCAGCGCCCCAAAATTCATAAAAATATCATGCCTGATCTTTTTCTCTTCTAGGACAGAAGGAGCAGAAGTGGATGACGTACACGTTCCAGTTGTGTCGGGATTGGTTGCTTTAAGGAACCATTATCGTAGCTTCCGGAGCCTAAAACTACTCCCATTGAAATAATCTGAGGATATATCATGCAAAATTGTTTAATATATGTTAAGTTTATCGAGAGAGTTTGCTGAATTGACAATACTGAAAGACAGTTTGAATTAAAAAAAAAATATTTTGCTAAAGGAATGGTGGTTTGTTCCATGATCACTCTCAGTGAAAATGTAATGACCAATGAAATAACGTTCATATATAAAAATGTTAAGGATATTGAAGGATTACCAGAGACGGTAAATACGTATACCTACACCAATACAATACGATGATGATATTGTATATATTGGAGAATTATATAATGGTTGCAAATGCATATATGGCTTTCAACCAAAGAAAGAATGAGAAGAAACTCATTTTTTTAAATTTTGCTATTATTATATCCCACGTCAAAATTAAAAAAAAATGATAAACATACTGTAGAAGAGTACGGAACTAGCCAAGACAAAGAAGCATCAAATAAGTGCTGGCGTGAATGCTGCTATGTCGATTTGGAGGAGTTAGGTGAATATTATATGAATAAGAAGTTTGATTACATTACAACGGAAGCGAAGGTTTTCTTTTTACACTAACATTTATGTCACTATCTCAATGGTCTAAGCACCAACGCCTATGGTTTGAATGAAGATGAAGAAAAAAGAAGAAGCAGTAACAATAATTAAATCAAGTGAAACAGTTTCAAGAAAGTCTCATCAATACACCTTCTTATTGGGAAGAAAACAACGGATGAATAATAATAATAATATGAGTGATGAAGGAGTTGCCAATCAAAATATCATCTATTAGTTCACATAGATCAAAAGCTTACCTCCGCAGAAAAAAAATACACGGGATTATCACTGAAACGTATGCAAATAATTCATTAAATATGAAAACTTCATTTTAACAGAAGAATTAAATGCTTCGATTTTCCACAGATTTGAAAGAAATAAAACATACAAGAGTGATGTAGTTCTTATAGTTATATTCAAGTGTGTGAAATATATGTATATAATAATGGATATATGTAAAAAATTTATACTTACGTACATTTAATAAGTAAAAGATAGTAAAAAGGTAATTGTTATTTTATATAGTCCTAAGTATATAGTACATAGTACAAATCACACACATATACACATATATTTGCGTGCATAAACTAGATATGTATAGCAAAAGAAGATTAGAAGGGACATAAAATAATAATTTATTCCTAAAAGTGAGTAGTGAAATGAAACTCATGTAAATGATTTTTGATTTATTTCTCCAATAATAATGAAATAATGTATAATTTATCTATATCTAGAGTTTTCCTGACGAAAAAATGAACTTTTATCTCATAAGAAAATGACAGTAATGCATGAAACATGTGTGCGTGTGTGTGTGTGTGTTCAAGTGAGAGAGAGAGAGAGAGAGAGCTATCTTGTAAAAGAACTTTTGAATCCTAAAAATCATTTTGTATTATTTGCCATATTTCAGAAGTCTTTGGCATTGAGCGACTCAAAAACAGTCATAAATCTCGTGAAATACATCTGAAAATGAAGTAAATCATATACAAACTTCGCATGAATCTTGGAAAATACCAGTAGATCATTTAACATTACCCAATTTCCGGTGTAACCGTTTTCAAAACCGTGATTATTCATTTGAGCAGTTACTTCATTTAGCTTCATATTCCAATTTAAAATTAGTCCAGTTTGTTTGAAAAAAAAAAAATCGAATATTAATAATTTAATACAAAGAAGCTTGAATACTCTATTCATATATTATAACTACGTATTATAAGAATCATTAAAACCTAACCGTTTTACAAATAACTTATTTTCACGTATCTTTAATCGGGGTGTCCGCAGGTTAGGGAAAACCTTGAAATCAGGAAAAGGACAGATAATAATTAATACAAGAAGCAGTTCAAATAACTATCCAGAATAATAAGTATAAAATGGTTATTTTTTATTTATAAAAATTTTATATTTCAGCTGTTGCAGATATATAATTCAAGCGTTTAAATACTATTGCTCAGAATAAAATTTTGAAAAAGATTGGCAAATTTGCAGCCACCCTGTCTTCTGTACAAGTTCACACAAGTTCTCACTCATTACATTTACCTAGAAAAATCTGACTGAATTTAAGTGCACATTTATTCAAAGCTTTTTCCACTCACGTACTTCAAATTGCGTGTACAGTGTGCATTGAAATTCAAAGACGATAATTTCAAAGTTTGCTCGTTTTATCTTTCACACTAATAATTAATTTCAGTTGTAAAATGGTATAATACACCTAGGACTTCCCTTTGATGAAGTTTTTTGACTCTGCAGGTGAATTATTATTTAAACTGAAAACCTTTTAAAGATCTAAAATTAAATATATATGATGTGACCTATAGGTTAGGTCAAGATTTTGAATTCTATCTATATTATTCTGTGAAACACATAGTTTGAAACATCTGTACATTAAAACATTGTAAAAACTACACAATTCATTTATGTAAGTAAACGAAAACGCTATTTTAACATATAAAAATAGAATGAAGTGCATTTTCATAAATAAATTTTATTTACAAATGCATGAAAATCTCTTTGAGTTAACAGTACGTGAAATTTAAAGCTAAGTTCGTCATTTAAAAGTGCTTGAATTTTCAAGAATTTGTTGTTAGTACTACAACGGTCACAAAAACTGCTGTTTGTGTAAGCTACAAGTCACCAAGTTTATCAAGTTCAATAAGGAGGAGCAGGAAGACGAGAAGGAGAATGAGGACATATTGACAGATTACAAGCCTCAAATGAACTGTTAGAATCCCAATTATGTATAAAACCTCCTATATTATTTGAAATAACTAATATGATTCCAGGTGGGTGGGGTGAAAAGAAATGATATTTATTCAACATATAGCATTATGATATATATATATATATATATATATATATTTCTATTCCTTTTGAATAGAACTGAAGGGCCGAACCGTAAACATCGCAACTCCGCTGAACTTGCAAGCGCCTCTCTCTCGCCCCCTTGGACCGCCTTGTCCTGTATATTGGGAATCAGTATGGTGGGACTCTAGTGTATATAAAAAAAATTAAATTCTTTGTCTAAATTCGGCTCTTAAAATGTATTTATAAATTTAATACAGAATCGACGTGAGCACTCAAGTTGTTACAGGGAATAAGCAACGCTCGTTAAAATTCGCTTATTGGAACAATATCTTGTGTATTTAGGAGAGAAATTTTTCATCTAACATAAATGATCAGACATTGATGTATTGGTGCTTGTCAGGTAGAAAACATCGATGTGTAGGGTAATATTGACTGGAAACAATTGATGTATAAGGTCTTATTGAGTGGGATTAAAGTTTTACTCAGGTATTTATTCTACACTTGCTCCAATACCGTAATGTACTTCCGGCGAACATAATTTCCAAGCAACGAAACAAAACCTACTTAACCCGCATCCGATTGAGGCAATTGCTCATTAAATTATCTGTTGTACATTTTAGACGACTGATCATCCAATTTAGTTGCAGTTGTCAGTCGGAAGATAATTACTACATGCGAGCCCTTAAGCTGATTCAAAAGACTCGGGGCTTCCCTAGATCCAAAATACGTCTACAAGAGTTCTTATTGTTGTTGTTTTTTTTTTTGTAATTGAAAATCGAACTTTTTGCGTCTGAAAGCGGCAACACTCTGGCTAATGTGTACTCTGGGCTACAGTCACCGGTCCTAGCTATAATTCTGCTACAATACCCACAAAAATCTGCGCGCAGCCTGTCTTCGTAGCCTGCCTTCGTGAAGTCGTTTGAAGCACCTTAAGGTCCTTTATCAGAATTGGAAAACGTGATATAAGTCTCAGGCTGAAGGCTTGAATATTTTAACTATGAAATATCATAATAGTGTAATAGAGCCGGTTTTCTGTAAAACTCTTTCCATTTGGTTTATTAATCGAAGACAAAAGAACAATAGCACCGACTCTGCTTGACAAAAGCAGGATTATGTCACGCCAACCATTCCAGCCTACAGGAAGTTGGTTCCCAACATGACTCAATGGAGAAACAGCGAAACTGTGGCGCTGATCGCCTTTCGCTAAAATGTTGTTTTTAAGCTTAATGACAAAAGACTCATAAGTGTAAAAATAACCAAAGTGGACGACAATTTTATAAAAAGTTTTTGAATTTTTGCCTTTTTTGGGTAAATTCCCTCTGTTGCACATCTGTATTTCACTATGTTACGTGTTATTTTACGAATTTAGATATACATTATCACAGTGCATAATATAAATATAAAGATAAAAAAAGTATCAAATATTGTTATCATGAATTAGAACTTTTACAGGTAACTTATATATGTTTAATTTATATCTCCAAAAACAGATGCTCATATAGCTTTAATATTTTATGGATGTGAATATAATCTAAAAAGTTCATGAATTCTTGTATTTCATTTAAATTTCAACAAGATGATTGGACGAAAGGCGATCAGCGCTGCAGTTTCACATTTTTCCCGCTGAGTCAAATTGGAAACTATAATCATAATAATTGTGTCATGCCCCTGGACAAAAGAGAATACTGATATTTAGATGTCGTATGAAAAAGGTTAGACAAAAATATGCAAGCTTTCGACCTGAAACCTAAACCATATAGTTCGAGAAAATATAGAAAATAAAGAATATAGAAGACTGGATATCATCTAGAAAATCATTCTTGCAATTTTTAGAGGAATTGGTTTGATATTGTAGACTACAAACAATAATAACGAGTCGAAGCCGAGTATTACAAATATGCGACGATCGAAACACATTTGTCTTCTTGGTGCACACGATATTTTATGTAACAAAGGTGCGATTTACAAGTTTTTTTACGTGTGACATTTAGAGTTAGGTTGACGCGTCCATAATCATACAGGGGCGACAACGAGTGCGCATACGCGGAGATCGATTATGAACATAATCATACTTCGCACCACACCGCACCACTCTGCACATGCGTATTCGATGACCCTCACCTGTCGTGTAAACGGCTACTTTCGGAACTAATGAGGCGCCGATACATCGCTTAAATCTTCTTAAGATTGAAAGAAATTTGTTGAATATGTTTGGGTATGTTGAGAGAATTAAAGAAGAACGACTAGTGAAACGAGTATATTGATGAAGTAAATGGTAGCGTTCCCAGAGGCAGACCGAGAAAAAATGGAGGGAATGTATGAATGAAACCCTAATTCGAGGAGACATAAGAAGCAATAGAAACACAAGAGCTTGCATGAGAAAATGCATGGACGTGAAGGAAGCCTGAAATGCAAGACCTTGTATATTAATGGACCTGCGCGGAGAGCTTTATTTGTTGGATGTAATTAGAATAAAGAGAATGAATCTTACTATGCGATTATCAATAAGTTTGCGAATTTTGGTGTGACCTATGCCACATGATGATTTTGTGAAGCTCTTTTACTGCTCTTTTACTGAGTCATTACTTGATTTATTGTTAGTCCGTAGCTGATGATGAAAAACCAGATTAACCCGATAAAAAGTTGAAAAACAAATAATAATAAGGTTTATAACAGTCATCAGGACTAGACTTTGCCAAATAGGTCAAATTAGTTACACTGCTCTTATCAGATCCATGACTGATGATATATACCGGGACCTTCCTGTGCAGAGCATTCAAAAAATAAAAATCCAACTCTAAAAAGCTGCCTTCGACATATTAGGCAGTAAACATCTTGAGCCGAAGTCATTTATAATATAATTAGAGTAATAATAATAATAAATGTGGCGACCCCATCGCCCGAGAGCTACGGCTCTTGCAGTCAGCCACGTTGCATTGGGCTGACTCCCCAACACAACGAATTATGCGGTTACATCACCAGTATCACGCAGTGCCACCCAAAACAGGCCTCTCTCGGATATAGGCCATGGTTCAGTTGGGAGTGGCAATAGGACCGAACCGAGGCGATGACCAGGCAATGGCCCCGGACAAACGCGAGAACATAGATTTAAGTGGTCGGACCGGCCTTGTAGGTTACTATAGGAGATTTATTCCGGATTTTGCCAAAGTGGCTAAACCACTTACCCAGATTTTGAAAGATAACTCTGATTTTCGTTGGACTTCTCTAGAACAAGAAGCTTTCCTGCGTGATAAGATCTGTTCTGAACCTTCGTTACAGTATCCAGACTTCTCAAAACCGTTTTTATTGACGATCTATGCTTCAAATTACGCTCTTGGAGGTGTCCTCAGTCAGGGTAAAATTGGTCAGGATTTTCCAATCGCTTTTGCCTCACGGACTCTTCAAGGAGCAGAGATAAATTATTCTACAATAGAGAAGGAACTTCTTGCTGTTGTCTTCGGCGTCAACTATTTCCGGCCTTACTTATATGGTCACAAATTCATCCTCGTTACTGATCATAGGCTCTTAGTTTGGTTGCATAGCATTAGAGATCCTGTCTCTAGGTTGGCTAGATGGCGAATGAAGCTGAGTGAGTATGATCACGTGATTGTGAATAAGCCTGGAAAAGTAAATTCAAACGCTGATGCTTTGTTGAGAAATCCGCTGAATGATAGGGGCTCTTTATTATCTACTTCGGATTCCTTTGATGCAAAGCTGATAGCGGTTGTGGAACTTCCAGCTTCTGATTCAGAGACTGACCCAGAAGAGTTAATGGAGCGAGTGTTGGCTTGTTTTGAGGCTCTAGATGTCAGAGCAAAAGGAAAGTAACGTTACTGGGATTGAGGTGATTAGTGAAATGAATAATCCAGACTCAATCTTTCAGAATCATCAAATCGCCACCCAAGATCAAAGTACCGAGGCACAACGACTCGCGACTTCTGTTGGGTCAAGCCTATTAGGGACCCCGTTATCGGTCTGCGCCAATACAACACAGCATTTTGGTCCAGATTCGTGGGGATGGAAACGCGTTAACCCCGGCACTTTAGGTGGTCCTTCGGAAGATGGGGATTCCAAACCGGAGTTGAGAGATTCAACTCTCAGTGATGACAGCCTTATGGCTTCACCTGATGGAGACCTTAACGACACAGTTAAGATACGTTCATCGGCTCATAATGGTTTAGCTCAGGTGCCCAAAAAGCAGAAGCCCATGGTGCCCACGTCTTCATCGGCTCTGAGTGGGTTGTGGGGTGCGGGCGTTGGACTAAATTCTCCTGTCGTGAGGACGCAAAGTAAATTGTGCGCTTTGCAGGAGATGGAAGACAAACACAAGGGTGAGAATAGTGTTGCTGTTCTTGAAAAGACTCCTGCATTGGCCATCTCGGATGCGTGTATATCATACAGTAAGGACAAAATATATATGGGTAGAGGCCATATTGCTCATTTTGTCTCAGCTGATGGTTCGATGATGTCTAATTCTAATCAAGAATTAGTGAGTTATAATCTCTTCAGGGTTGTAGATTTTTTGGCAAGTAATCCTAAATTAGGTGAAGTAGTAGTAGTAGTCTTCACCCGGAACAATAGGTACATTTTTGCTTTAATTGTGAAGAATAAGCATGATGATCAGCTTTTTCTTGAATCACATATCTAGTACAATTATTGCATTAAAAAATGCAATGAAGACTCTTAATGTTAAGAGCGTGAAGATTTCGAAGAAGGGAAATGATCTGGATCAAATCTCTTGGCTTTCGATCGAGCAAATGTTTCGACAGCATTTTGTCGGGTCTGAATTATTAATTGTCATCTGCTCCGGTGAAATAGTTATTCCATCACGTCATGGAAGAGATGACATAATCAGAGAATTTCACTAGTCTGCTGTTATATATGTACAAAACTACATTACAATTTTATTTCTTTAACCTAATTAAATTGTAAATATATTTAAGGTCAATCGTTTTCTTTTCCTTTTATTTTAATTTGCGCCGAATTTAATTTCTCTTGATTGAATATTCCAAAACTGAGTTTCTTATTATCTTATAGCTGACTGAAATGAATAAATGTAAGTGATTCATTTAGAATAAAGCTTAGATCCATATAGTCATAAGTAAGGTTAAGTTACATACCTTTTTGGGTCCGAAAGTCGTAAAATTGTAGTAAAGTAAACATATTACAAATTATTGATTTGAAATCAGAGCATGAATAGTCCTTTGGATTCACTCATAGGAAACCATAATCACTTAACGGCTCATAAATTAACTCTTAAAACTTGACACCTTGAATTCGGAAAAGATAAACAAACACTCACGAACATAAATGACATTCGAGAAAAAGGCTGTCTTCACCGTGTAGCAGCATTTTAATTAAGCAGGGAGGTGTACAGATATATATTTTGGGGTCTTAGAGCCCTCAAAATATGTACGCTTAGTTACATGAAGTGAATTTCGGAAACTAGTATCGACTAGCGAGGTATCGATTCGATATATCGATTGATCGATGTTTGTTCAAATTCAAATAAGAATTTAAAGTGAACTAACAACTATTAGTTAAAATAAAGATTAAGAACAATTTAGAAGAAATACTTGTTATTTAATACTCTCTCTCTCTCTGTCCTGAAATAATAGAAAGAATTAGAAATATGGATTTAATTCGATATCAGGGAAATACTTATAAACTAATACGCAATAAGAAATAGGTTAGATTCTTAGCATTCCCGCATATGACTCATTGAGCTATTTTTAGTAACAGAACGTGCCTTAAAAAAGCTTTTGACAGGAAATCATATTGTGAACATCCGGTCACAATTTGGACTTTGGACCAAAGTTGTTTAGAAATGTCAATCAACGAATGAGTCATATTGTGTCTTAAATCAAATAGGCGGAGCCATGCGATCTAATTTCTAACTGGTAAAATGACTATTAAATTCCATGACGTCAACGATTTGATTGGCTGGAAAGGTAAAGTGGGATATTACTCCGCCCTAAATATAGTTTATAAAAAGGCGCGCACAACCGAAAAACGCCAGATTTTTGTATCTCCGAACCGCATATTAAATACTAAACCTGCGACACTTGATAATGTAAAATGAAATCTTTTGGACTTAGAATTTTTCTGATCAAGCTTGGACTTAGGAAATTCATTTGAACTATTGTAAATTATAAACAATTTCTGCATAATTAATGCGATAAACACACATAAAACACTAGTAGAAAACTTCACTGGGCCATTTTTACAATAATTGCATGAAGAATCCGTTTTATTGTTACATTTTTAAGAGTTTGTAACGACTCTGCATGAAGAAAGCCATATAACCGTCAAAACAACAAGAGCAAAGTTACTACTAGCGCTTCCGCATGGCCGTTTTCAACACATGGACCATTTTCAACTCTCGAAGACAGGAGGCTGGTATCGCTTCAGAAACACTGCACTTCCGAATATAATAATAAATAGCGCAAAGTCTAGGCACTCCGAAAATACATATTTGGAAAAAATAATGGAAAATTAATAATGACAGAAGCACTGACGTGATGGTAATAAATAAACTGAATTGTGAGAGTAATACCCCCAAAAGATAATTATGTTTATAATTGTTAAAAAAAATTCAAATAATAATTTTTTTTACTTTGAAGTTCAATTTTTATTACTAGACTGAACATAAATTTAAGTGGGTTTAAGAATAT
Source organism: Andricus grossulariae (assembly GCA_011634705.1). Taxonomy (NCBI): domain Eukaryota; kingdom Metazoa; phylum Arthropoda; class Insecta; order Hymenoptera; family Cynipidae; genus Andricus; species Andricus grossulariae. The sequence continues at coordinate 51,503,827 of JAABKJ010075445.1, forward strand.
ATAGAATTTTCGAAGATTTGAAGCTTGAGACAGGTTTTTTGTACATAGTCTTTTTAAAAAATTATAAAAAGCGTTTTCTCGAAAATCGAATTTTTATTTTAAAAAACTAAAAAGAAATTTTGTGATAAACCATAAACCAGTGCTGAAAAAATTTTTCTTGAATATTTTTTAAAATTAAATTAATCAAATATTTATACCAAAGAAAAAAATTTTCTATTTTTTGTTTACAAAAAATTTTCTCAAAAATCGAATTGTTGATAAAAAAAATGAAAATAAACTTCGATATAAATTAGTGTTGACTTTAATCCTACAAAGTTTATTAGGAAAATGTTATTAGGTTCAAACCAAATGTAGGGAGGAATTTTTTCCCCGTTTCAGGCGCATGTGTTCTTACAATTATTTATTTATACAATTTTTGTAGAATTATTTTTATTTTAAATTCAAACAATAATTTCTAAAAACTAAATTTTAAACAAAAATTTGTGTGATGAAAATATTTTATTGTCGTATTTTTAATTAATAATATTTATTGAGAAAGAATTTTTAATTATTTAAATTCTGTAATTTTATAATTGTGGATTATTCTAGTTCGGATATTTCATAATTTGGTTATTTTATGTCGGAAATTTTATTATTTGTGAATTTTCAAATTCAGTAATATTATGAACTGTTCGGGAATTTCATTTTATTTCTTTTTTAATTTTATTATTCTGGAGTCTTACAGAGTCGGGAATTTTATTTATGGGATATTTCAGTCGTCGCTAGAAGTACAGAAAATTTGCTGTAATTATAATTTCGACATCTGGATCTTGTCGATTTTTTCCTACACTATTTTTTTTTTTTTAATTTATTATATGAAAATTTTTGAAATCACAAGTTATAAAGATAATCTCATTAAATAACAAAATTAAAAATTAAATAATTCGCTGTATATCCAATTTGTATTCCTGGGTCTTCAAGATTTTTTTCCTAGTGCATTTCGATCATTGGTAAACGGGGATGAATTTAATGGAAATTATCTGTCAGAAAATAAGTTATTTAAATCCGAAAAAATTGGGTAGATTTTTTCATCTCTAGGTACGTAACGAAAATGTAAACCTCCGAAAATTTAAAAACTGCAAACAAGAAATTTTTTAAACATTTTTTTAGCGCGGATAACTAAGCTGTATGCAAAGATATTATATATATGCTATATGCCTTCCCACACGGCATGCAATGTTCAGTGAAAATTTCAAAAAAATATTACAAAGCAACCTTTTGATAATGTTGCATACAGGTTTCAAAGACGTTTTAAAATTATGTCTATTAAATGTTTTCTGAAGTAAATCTAAAATATTGCAGAAACGTTTCACTAAAATATTATTTGTCATCTTTAAAAATAATTTAAAGAAACTTTGCAAAAATATTGCAGAAACATTTCACTCAAATATTACTTGCCTTGTTCAAAAATATTTCCTGGAAACATTGTAAAAAAATTGCATAAATACTGCACGAAATCATTTATAAAATATTTTGGAAATGTTGCATGAAACATATCTTAAAACATTGATTGAAGATTTCAGAAATAATTTATGAAAATATTTTATTCCAATGTCTGATAAAAGTTGCAGCAACCATACAGATAATACTCCTCAAAATATTGTCAAAATATTTATTTTAAATGTTTTTAGGAAATATTTCTAAATCTTGCTTGTAATATTTTTAAAATATTAAAATAACATTTCACAAATATTTCATGCGATATTGTGCACGATCTGTGCAAGGGACATATATTTATTTCAGAATCATTTCTTAGAAATGTTTCAAAAATATTGCGAAACTTACAAGAAACCGTGCAGAAATCTTGCAGCAATATATCATGCTGTGTGGGTTTCGATTCCGAACTAATTATACTCTTTTAGGATTCAAAAACAATTAAAAAAACACTAATGGTAAATTCTTTAAATTTTCAAGGCCTCAATTTGACAACTTGATTGTTAACATTAAGATTTACCGAATTTTCAGAATACAGGCTTATTGTTTGAATTTTCACAATTTTCGTTATAAGTTATATGTTAGGTCAAAAATAACAAATTCTGGTAATGGAAATTGCTACAACGTGAACAAATCAAAAGTTTAAATTTAAACGTTAAAAATGTGAAACTATACAAATACTCTTTTCGAAATATATCGTGAATTCAACGCATTTAAAATTCAATGTTTTCAGCTATACTTAGATTGAAGAATTCGAATGTTTTTGGTTTAAAATATAAATTAATTAAAATATTTGATTTTTTTCACAATTTTAATTTATAACCTTTGAAATTGAATAATTGTAGGTCAAACATAGAAAAATAGACTAATTTCAAATTTATAGCGTTTCTATTATATATTGAACTATTTAAACCTCTGACATTTTTTTAAACTTTTTTGAAAACTTTTTAAAATACTTTTTTGTGTATAAGAAAGAACATTCTTCCATCTAATAATTGTTTTAGAGTAGAAAGAAGTAAAAAGAAGCAAAATTATAAAATCTAATTTTTTTATGAAGGTAATCGATGTGAATGATACCGCGTGCATCCCAAAAAACTGTGGCCATGACCTTGTTGGCCGACAGACCCACTTTGGCCTTCTTTGGTGCACGTTCACCCGGAGAAACCCACTTTTTTATTGTTCCTCGGTCTCTCGTGTGTTGTGGTGGATCCATGTTTCGTCCACGGTTAGGAAACTATGCAAAAACTCGTATGGATTGTGGCTAAACATCGATAAACACTCCATTGAAGTGGGCACACGGTTGCGCTTATGGTCGAATGTGAGCAATTGCGGCATCCATCTCGGGGATAGCTTTTTTATGTCCAAATATTCATGTAAAATGTGATGTACCCGCTCAGTTGAGATGCCTACAGTCTCAGCCAACTTACGCGGTTTCATTTTCCTATCGTCCAATATCATTCAATGGATTTTGTCGACAATTTCTGGCGTGGTGACCTCTTTTGGGCGACCTGAACGTTCGGCGTCACTTGTGCTGGTACAACCACAACGTTACCCAGTAAACCACTTCTTAACCATTAAAATTGATGTTGCAGAGTTTCCATAGTATTTATCAAGCCTTTCCTTGGTTTCAGTGATGGATTTTTACGCAAAAAATAATGCTTAATCAGCACACGAAATTCACTTTTTCCCATTTTCGTTAACATTCACGAGGTTCTCTCTATTCAATGGCTATCAAACACAAAATAAATAACCCAGCTTGCTCAAAATTTCACAGTAGTCTATTCATAGATGGCGTTGACGGGATCAGTGGTGTATTCAAAGTGACTGCGCAAAAAAATTCAAAAAGTCACTGACTTACCAAACAGCCCTCGTATCTCTCACAATACCCTCCCGGGAGACCCTGAAATTCGGGATGAAAGCTCTCAGTTTTGACTCCTCGAGTAGTTTATTGTTCGATGCAATCTCTTTCGCGCCCTTGCTGTCATTGCATTCAACCGAGACCCGAGATTTACCATCTCTAGTGATGTTCCTAATAATACCTAGGAAATTCTTATGTAAAACATTGCCAACAGATAAAATATGAAATGATTTCTCCTCTAAAGATTCGACAGTGACAAAAAAGGCCCCTGGTTTTGACGAGCGTTGTACCTGTTGTTCGGAAGGTTTGCCTCGTTAGAATCGTTTGTTCTGCTATTGTTATCGCAAATTACTTTACTATTCTGTTCTGCTTGAGCATTTTTTTCAGGAATTTCATCAAAACTACGTTTTTTTGAGAGGTTAGGACCGTTGTTAGTTCTGAGGTTGTGCTGGGGTTGCGCATTCGTGTTTAAAATGTTTGGTGGATTGGAATTAAAAGCCATTTTCTGAGAGATATTAGTAAGGGAAGAGTTCAAGATTTCGGAATCTAGTGTTTCCTGATTATGTAGCATATCAACATCTGGATCCCCGGTATCACCGTTGATCTGAACCCCCTCCACTGGACAAAGTCACACCTAGGTTGAATAATAATTCCAGGATTGGAATTCGTCAGGGCGGAAGTAAAAAAACCTGCCCTATAGGGCGAATAACTTTCAATTCCGCCGAGCGTCTCACAATCTGATCTCACTGGTCGATCGTCTCCAAGAGTTCTTCCAAGTTATGAATGTGTCGAGTCGAGCAAAGATGTCCAAGCGAAGAAATCCGCAAGCGAGATCGGATAAATTCGACAAGCAGACGGTCGTTCGAAATAGTTTGGAGGCGCTGCACAACTTCATCTCCTAGGGTCACCAGGCGGCAACTTTACAAGTTTATTAATAAACGTGTTTATAAGTGTATGATAATCGTTGATTACCTGACGAAATTGAAAAAAACTTGATGTCACATTTATGAGATTTATCGAGAACACTTGGGACCTCAAGGTTATAATAAAAGAAATAGGTCTCTTGAAACTTGACGAGCGATATTTGAGGCTTGTTCATTACCTTCGTGTTTCTTAAAATACTGCGGTAAAAATTAGGCGATATTACGTCCCATTCAGCAAGTTTTTATTAATTTAAAAATTTCTTGTACTACCTTTTCGATGTGATTTTCACTTGATTAAAAACAACTAAGAAGTTTCCTCCTTTATTTCTTTATTATCAGTTAGCTTTAAAAAATAAATAATGTATAACTAGTCTATTCAAGATTGTTTGTCGTTTACGTATTTAATATAAAAACATTACATAATTTGTTGAAAATACTTAATGATACCTACGATTAAAAGATTTCTGATAATTTGCGATATTATTAATAACAAGTTTCAAGACTGTCTTTCTGAAATTCAAGAAACTTAATAAATAGTATTATAGTTTTCAAGTAAAATTGTTATTTTTCTGCATTCCACGCTAAAATATACAAAGCCGTAAATCCATAGTTCCCAAAAATGTCCAACTTCTTTTTATATTGTGGACGTCTTCCGTAGTACATTTAATTAATTTTCTTACAGATATCTCATTATTAGTAAGTGTTGTTCAATGGGGTCTTTACATCAATTTTACATAATATATTTTTCAAATACTGCATAAAATTCTGAAAAGCTCAGTGAATTCAAAAATTTTTTTAAATACTTTACTTTCGAGAAAAAAAAAATATTAAGGAAGAAGCATCTAAATCCCTATTCGAAAATTCTGTGACCTTGAAACGACACATCCTGAAAACTGCTTAAACAATCACTGCAGTTGCTTCATTGATTAATGAAGTATCTTGCAGACAGCCGGTGAAAATTCAAATTACGATTTCTAAGAGAGATATTTCTTTACTTAAAATTGTCGAAAAGGAGCAGCCAGTCGTAACCAAATCTCACTAAAAAATACAATTTTTCTTAATATATAAAACCTGAAAAAGATAGTAATGAATAATGTCATTTATTTGCGTGAGAGTGCGATGTTTCCAAGGGTGACCTAAAATTTTTGTCAATCACAAGTCGGAATCATGAGATGATTTTTTCTCCTTAAAGCCGGCAGAGGTGAAAGTGAGTGATTATGAGTGATTATGAGGAGTAGAGGAAAGTCGTGTCTCCCAGAAATTGGGAAACAAACAAAATTTAAAATACTAAAGTTTGATTTTTTGTAACGAGCCGCGTTTCTTAGTGCTTCTTATTTATCATCCCAAATTTTCAACTCGATGTGGCTATTCGTGTGAAAATAAGTTCACAAATAAAAAAAGAGTCAGCAAGGTAGGAAGCCGGTCACGTGACCCACTCGTCACATGGCCTTAAGTCTTTCTATTTCAAACAATTGAATTTCAAATTGTTTAGTTTTGAATATTGAGTTTATGATTACTGATTTTGAATGAACAGTTAGATATTTATAAATCTTAAGTAATTGTTCTTTTTCTTAATTAAAAAATTTCAAATTGAACTGCTTAAAAATGAAGTTTTTTAGACTGAAACAATATTTGAAATTCAATAACAGCCTTGAGTTAATAATAATTTTTTTTTCAGTTGTTTTAAAATTGAAAATAGTACACTTTCAAATTTGTTTAATTACTAAGGCTTTCCCGTGGAAAGAATTTAATTTTAAAGTTAAAATTGGGAAATTCTTCAATTTTGAACTGATTCAGAATTGTCTTGTAAGATCAATTAGCTTTCACTTTTGATTCCTTGAAGTACAGTTCAATTTACAAAATTATCTGTTAAATTATATTCACAGTTGATAAAACGAAAAAAAATTTTTATGCAAAATTCTATATTTTAAACACTTCTAATTTTTAAATTGTCGAGACCAACAGTAGAAATATTTGCTAATTTAAAAAGTAGGAGTTTTAATTTATTTTACGTTATAGTATTTTCGCGCTACAAAAATGCCTGATGTATAAAAAAATTTCCTTATTTTCTAGGGTTTTCCCAGGTACAGAAAAATTTCCATACAGCTAAAATTTTTTCATTTTTTGACAAGAAAGACAAGAAAGAAGTTATATGCAAAATAATCGTGAAAAATCCTAACTGGCTGTTATATGGTTAAACAATGTTCCTTACTTCTTGCAATGTGGCATTGGAAGCACAACAAAATCTAAATCGTAAGGAAGTTTCATGCACTTCACTTGAATGTTAGACAATGGAATTTCTTCTGCATTAGAAAAAGATTGATTCGAAACCAAGGATATTCCGACGCGTATTGAATCGGTGTTGAAAGATTTGCTGTAAAAAGATTGTGGATTTTTTAAATGTTGAACTTTGAATATTAGAACACCGTTTTTTTTAAATATCGCGAGCAGTAACAATACAACCGTCATCTAAAAGGCAACAGTTGTTTGGTTCCTGCTTGGTTAGCACAAGACTTTCAAACTCAACTTTTTCAATTGTAGTACCATCTACCTGCGTAAAAAATAGGGAAATCTTCCAGTTTTCGCTTTTCCATCGGTAATTTATTCTGTTCGTGTGTTCGATTCCTTTACCTTTACCAAAATCACACTTACAACAACTATAATACCCTGAAGGGTGTATCGTATTTGTTACAGAAGCTTTCGCAGGAGCATCACAAACAATGGCATTTATAGTAACTGTGATCTTTTTGTCATTAACTGTAAAACCAGTTACTGATATATTGGTCATATCTTTAACAAAAGGTTCTAAACATTTATTAAAGTCCTCGGTTTTTTTTACCGTGGTAAATTCCAACGACAAATGGCTCAGTATAAAATTCTGCGACTATCGACGCTAAAATAGGCCAAACTTCGCTTTTGGAACTCCTCGACAGAGAAAAACCGTCCGTGTTAACATTGAGTTTTATCTCAGATGAATAATGCGAAAAATACTTCTCAACTGAACGTTCTAAACCTGGTGAAATACCAAAGTGATAGTATCGACCTGTACCCATCGGAATAATGTCGTTCGATACTGATCGCGGCGTACCCTTCAGCGTTCAACTATCTTTCGGTAAATCATGGCCGTGCTTTTTTAAAATAACTAAAAGTTTCCCAGATAACAATTTATCCCTCACAGTACTGGCGTAATGCGATGCACGCGTGTGGATCATCGTCACGGTGTTGCCCTCATATATCGCGACATATTCGTCATCAATTGAGACGCATATCGCTCGCACGCCGTGAGTCACATGTTTGACGCATATCGCACGCACGTCGTGAGAGTTCTTTGAGCGTTACAAATGATATAATTTGTAATCCTCAAAGAACTTTCATAAGGATAATAATAATATAATATTGTTATGAAAAAATGAAAACAGATTTTTTTTAACCAAACTTCTTTACAAATAGTAAACGAACAATAAAATGCTCATTTTTTACATTAGAGCTCATAAATTATGAACTCAAGGAACAGCGAACATATATATTTTTTAAATTATAATCGATAAATAATAAACTCGAAGAATAGCGTACAAGTATATCATATTAGAAAATAAACTTTTAATTTATAAATAGCTTATAAATTATTTATAGAAATGAAAGCACTTTAACGGATTCATCTCGATTCCTCCTAGTTTCTCGATTTTATGAAAAATTTCGAGTTCTTGTCGACTGAGAGTATTATCAGCGCATATACATTGTAAACAATTATAACAAGTTTCACAACATTTTGTGATTACCAGCACACTGAGGTTAGGGATGTTACCGCAAAAGCATACATTTTGTTTTGTATTATTAATTAATACCGAAAGCGCTTGTAAGATTCCAACACTGCACATGTTAACATATAACCTAAGTTCTGTAATAACACTATACATTCAATGTGGGCACATAATATTCAAGCCCACACAGACTGTGTAGACAGAGAGTATATGCTCATTCAAGCATGGAACAAAATCCTCCTTGAAAAATCATAGGAATCCTTAAATTCCTAAATTTATAGGGATTCTGAGAGGATTCTAAGAGAGATTTTTAGCAGAGTATACATTCAATGTGGGCACATAATATTTAAGCCCACAGACTGTGGTAAAATTAATAAATCCATTTTTTGAATTTTACTTGAAAAAGCCTCACTTCACGCACATGATTCTGAAATCACGATGTACGACGTAGATATATTTTACTTTGATAGAAAATAATGTCTATACTGCATTGTAGATATTATTTCTTCAATAAGATAATAACAATTTTTTTACATTATTCTTATATGAATATGTATATTATAATAAACATTATAATAGTCATTTTCATTTGCGTGCTTTATGGGTCGCATCGTGCGACTCGCACGCGTGCTTGAAGCGTGCGTCGCACGATTGTTATCTGGGCACATTTGAGTAGGAGCCCCAAGTTTTTGTATACGGTGTGTTCGCCCCTGAATGAATCAGTGTTGATCACAGTGGGTGTTTCATTACCTGCAGACTTCAGTCATAACGTGTGGTAGTTTTTCTTTTCTCGCTGGGATCGCGCAAAGGAAAATCCGAGCTGAAAAACTCCCTCACCTGCTCCCTGCTTCACTGAATAGTAGAACACAATACTACAATGATGCCAGCGACGAAAATTTATTTCTTTTAATTTTTGCATGAATAATAGAATTGTTTTTGAAGAAATCGAACTTTACCGAGAGTCTACATACAATTTAGAGTATGTATACAAGAAATCAAAGGAAATGGCTTCACCGTTTGGCCTGAATCTTATTTTTATGATTTACACTCGATATCCAGGGCCCTTAATGGTTTGGCTTCAGAGCCGTAACTAGGGCGGTGCCGTCGGTGCCCTGGAACCGGACGCTGGTCGCAAGGGGGCGCAAACGGGACCAAATTAACCCAATATTATCCTGTGGCGTTTGGGAGGAGGGTGCAACATTATCAAGTCGCACCGGGCGCAACGAAGTTGGTTATGGTTCTGTCTAGAGGATTTTACTCGGGAACGCCATCCTCGCTTGTTTGCCGTAGTTGAGCGGATCATCGGTGGTCAACAGAATTTCGATCACGTTGTCAAAAATGCCCATACAACCCCGGATTCGGATTTAGCCACCCCAAGAACGTCTTAAAGAAGTGGTTCACGCCGATGCAATGGTTTTTTCTCAATTCGACCTCCACTTGACCTTGATCCTGACCTGATGTGGTGAAACTGACCCCGGATTGGGATTCAGCGACCCCAAAAACCTCTTGAAGTAGTGGTTCACAGAGAAAACTTTTACGAATTATGACTCCTGATCTTTACACCATAATTTCTAATAGTGTACTCAACATAAAAATTGTTTGCAGGCGGGTAATGAAAGATAAATACTCAAGGTTTCCATCGATATAAATATAATAATGACTTATGCAGCTCATATGGTGGCATTGTTGTTATGAAAGTTCGTGCTTCGTGCGAGTTGCCGAAAAAACTTCACCAGTTCAGTATTAGAGTTCTGAACCGGTTATATTACTTTAAGAACGATAAGGAGAATGAGAATATTACCGAGAATATAACGGCAAAATAAATTCTCTGAGAATTTGTGAGAATTTTATCATTTACTTCAATTATTGAAAATATGCATTTTTTCGTTAAGTTGGAGCGATTTCTTAATGTTCAAAACATATTTTAAATGAACTATTAATAAGCACCCGGTCCAGTATTGGAAATGAAAAACACTTTTCCAGCTAAGTTTTGCTATTTAATCGTTCAACTTTCGACCAAATACTTGCATATTGTATTAGGCAGTTCAAATGTATAAAAAAAATACGATTTTTTTTACAAAACAGTTAAATTTTAAAGAAAAGATTTCATTTTAAATCAAAGTAGATTAACTTTGTGAACAAAAGAATACGATTTTTCAATTAAAAATATAATTTTTTCAATAACATAGTTACGTTTTCAAACAAAGTAATATATTTTCTAAAGAAAACCCAAATTTTTTAACAAATTAAATATAAAAAGTGATATTTACAATCCCAACAGATTAATTTTTGTATACAAAAGAAGACGAATTTTCAAGAAAATAAATAAATTATCAATTACTTAGTTATATTTTCAATCAAAAGAATGCATTTCCTACAGAAAAATACGAATTTTTAAGGTATACATCACAAAATTTACTATGACTAGAATGTGAACTATACAAAAAAACTCATCGTAATGATATATTCATGTTAAAAAAAATTATATACTTCAACAAGAAAATAATTTACATTGCAGTGAATAATTTAAAAAAAGGTCAAAACTCTCAAAACAAACCCTCGAAAGAAACGAGTTTAAAAAACACCGCTAAATAATACATTCTTACTAGCATTAAATACAAAAGTATAGTAGAAATGTGTGTGTGTGCGTGGAATCATAAAAATTTCACAATAGAATGTTGTGGGGTGACTAAAATTCGCCAAACAATATTAGTGAATAAAACATTTCTGTCATTAATGGATTTTAATAATTTAATTATTCTTGTCGCGGAAGTAAAATATCTTCAACAATAATAATATGAATTACAGAATTTGTAATTACGAACATTTCTTGAAAATGCACATTTGGCGGGCCTGTATTCATATAGCCTCCAGAGTGCCTCTTAGATCTTCACAACAGCGCCATCTGATACGCGAACTATTGGGTATCTAGTATTTATTGGACAAATATTAACGAAAAATTGCATTGAATACTGTTTCATTATAATAAAAAATGTTTTATTGCGGTTCAAAATTACTTATTGACTGTAAGATTTCTTGTTAATATTTATTTGAAATTCAAATTTCTTCCCAATAGTTCCAAATTGATGGTGCTGTCATAGCTACTCAACAGGCGTATACATCGTAACCCCTGCACATAACAATATTGAAATTAAAACAATGTAATGTAAACACAATGTGAGGACAGCTGAAACTATTAAAATTATCAACATAAGCATTGACAAATGTTCTTATTACAATTCAAAAATAACCTAAAGAACATTGCACATTCTTCTTCTCATTAAAATAAAAATTAATACTAATGATGGGTCATGTATAATCACAATAAGCAATATCTATAAAAAAGATACCTATTAATCTGTACTGAATACAAAACATTATTCCAGTTTCAAATCGTAAAGGGTTGGTACCTATTTCCGAAAATTGAATCATACTAACTCGCGTGCAAAAAAAAATCCACCCCCCCCCCCGTTTTCTTTAGAAAAAAAGAAGGAAAAGAGATATTTTCTACATACGTATGTTCTATTTTTATTAAAACATTATTATAAGAGAAGTTTTAGGCTCTGGAAGCTACGATCATGGTTCCTTAAAGCAACCAATCCCGACGCAACTGGAACGTGTACGCTTCGAGAAACGAACCATGTTCGTTATCGAATTTTCGGCACCAGCTGACAAAAACATCATAGCCAAGGGGAATGAAAAGAAAGAGAGGTATAAAGACCTCACAAGGGAGTTGTGACGGTTATACCCGTAATATTCTGTCAAGCTAATCGTCTTGATCATCGGCACTCTTGGAGGTGCAAAGGTTCCACTGGTTAATAGCCTGAAAAGCATCCCTGCGTGTATATCATCGTATTGAGTTCGTCTCTGTCCTTGTCGAAGGAGCAAACTTTAGCTTTTCTCAGATCATCAGGGCTTAATTCAGGTACAGAGGGTTCCATTTTCGCATGCCAGGACGGGGTAATTTCCACCTTAGTATACCTTAACCGCATTTGATGTCAAGAAGTTCCCAGAGATAGGTGCAGAGCGTGTCATGAACACGGAGAGTACCTAGAACACATGCTATCTGGGTGTCCCATCCATGCGGGAGCAACGTATATCTACAGACATAATGCGGCCTTAAGAGTGCTTTATTACCATCTTTGTCGCTCTTACGGTGTTGGCGTGATCGAATTCTCGGCTCCGCCCGACTACTATATCACTGCTAAGGAGAAGGAAAAGGAGGAGAGGTAACACAACCTTAAAAGTGAGTGGCAACGACGGTCCCCAAAATAGTCGGTTAAAGTGTTGTGATTGTGATTGTGAAATCCTGGTGATTGGTGCTCAAAGTGTTGTGATTGTGATTGTGAAATCCTGGTGATTGGTGCTCTCGAAGGTGCGAAACTATCACTGGTTTGTAACCTTAAAGCCATTCCCGCGTGCCAAAAACATGCCAAGGCACTTGCGAGGTGGATGCAGAAAGCTATCATCCTTGGGTCGCTTCGTGTCCTCAAGACACACATGGGTTTTGACGGTCTTTCGTAATTTCATCATGCCACCCATCTCACGGTCGTGAGACGTGGCCATAAGTGTGATTTCATGCGGTTCTACTGGGAGCCGATTTCGTTTTTAGATGGCAGCTGCTCCCAGTGTGACCCTGCGTCTAACTAAATGACTCGGGTTGCCACCTTTTATCCTGTTCGAAATATCGGGCAACCCACTTTGAAAATAAACCCGCAATTTTTAATCTTTATGTGAACGTAATTAGAAACAATGTTTTGCCTAAAAAGACATCTTGAAATTGTGATCTGTGTCAATTATAAATCGTCAAAAAATTATTATTTTCATTTATAGAATTGAAGGTCAACTGAGCTTTTTGGAGTTAAGCCTAAAATCCACCCCTGTTAAATACAAAGCTAAAAATATTGAAAATGTGGACTTAGAATTCCCAATAAATTAAAAAAATTTTAATTAAGAAAAACAATAATCAATATTTAACTGTTTTCATAAAATGAGAAGTTATAAATTAAATAATTTAAACTAAACAATTTGGAACTGAGTTGTTTGAAATAGAAAAGCCTCGATTCGTTAAAACTTCAAGGTGCTAAATTTAATCTTGGAACGTTACAATTTTAATAGATCCATTTAAAAAAATTTAATTTGTTAGTGTAAGTTTCGAATTTTTATGTATAAATAAAAATTATAATAATTCTACTTCTTATTTAGAAAGTATTCAGTTTATAAAAATTTAAAATAATTATGTTTTTTTTTATGTTTCTGACTTGAAATTGCTAAAAATGATATGATTTTGAAAATTTATAAATTCACCCTTCAATTCAGAGCAATAAAATGATAGCGCTGATTTTTATTTGACCAAAAATCTTTGAAGTTTTTAATTGTTAAAAGTTAGAAAAATAAAAGTTTGCTGCCTAATGACATTTAGCTTAAAGTTATTCCGTTAAAAAGTGTTAAAAGCTTCCATTTTATACGTGTAAATTATGAGGATTGTAAATTGCTGAATTAACATTTTTTTAAGTTTCAACATTCAAAGTTTAAAATTCAAAAGGGTTCCACTTTGAGTGCCTTAATTTGCACTTCAGTTTTGATTAATTCAATTATAAAAATTTTCAGCTTCAACCATTCAAATGTTCTACTTTCAATGACCCTGAAAAATTGCTCGCGAACGGGGGAAAAATCAGCCACGAATATTTCCGGCCACGAATATTTTTCTCGAGTAAAACGATTAAAATTTCAATTTTCGAATGTCGAAAATTAAGTTGTGAATTTTAATATTTTGAGCTTCACATATCTAATAGGATCGTTTTTTGTGGTTATGTAGAAATGTTCTCACCTGGCCTTTAAATCAAGGCATATAGAGAAAAATTTTTGGCGATTTTGAATTGGAATTTTTTTTCGAAAGTTCAAAGTATCATGTTCAATCTTTTTAGCTTCAAATTTAATAGGGGTGGGTTTAGGGTGAGTCAGTGACTTAGTTCAATAAGGGTAGTTTACCGGTTCAACTCCTAATATTTGAGAAACTCTCAACTTTTCTTCGAAAAGTATCATATTTGGATCTTTAGAATGATTCATGATATATAAAATGAGGCAAAATATTGTTTTTAATTACGTTCACATGACGGTTCAAAATTGCGGGTACATTTTCAAAGTGGCTCGCCTGATATTTGAGACAGGATAAAAGGTGGCAACCCATTGTATTCAGTTAGAAAGAGGTTCAAACTTTAATTTGACGCTGGATTTATCCTTGAACTCGATGAGCATAGTAACTCATCCAAAATATGGAACTTCAAAAGGGGTTGCCAAGGGCTGCGGGTGGGGTGCGGCGAGGCAACCCTAGATGCTCGTGGAAAAAACAATGATGACACCAAATATAGTTGTAGTAAGTGCGTTTCAAAACAATCAAACGCGCAGGACTCTCGGCAGTGGGTCGGACAACAATGCCAACTACACCAGAGTTGGGGGAGCCAACCAAGACAGAGTCAATGCGATGGACCGGCAAAAGCTCAATACTTTTGAGTGGACCGGTTGACTCAGGGACGACCTGCTAGAATGCTATGATACCAGTATGGCCCTTAAACGAGACGGTTACATGGCGCGACTGCATGCTCTGTGGTGCGAGAAACACCCAGAGCTCTCGCACTTTTCGCATCAACGTCTGCGAAACCAGTACCATGTACTAACCTTCCTGACGGCTGACATTTCCACCTAGCCTAGCATATCGTCGCGGTACGTCATGCTGCAAGACTCAATATGCCGCGAAATATTAGAGTCGTTTTTTGATTCTATTACATATCTTGATTTTTAGTTAGCGAATTGTCGTACGCCAAAAACACTTGAAAAACACTGATGTGTGCGTGCAGGCTAACGGACCGCTACGGTTTTAACTGCGCAAATCGGGGCCGTCTGAAATGTTTCCAATTGGAATGCATAATATTGCGGAATCTCGCCCTGTGCGCTGAGAAACTGCATGGGCCAGCAGTTCTAGAAATGCCGGGTGTATTTATTTGTATGATTATTGATAGTATCTGTTGATTTCAAATCGACCCGCGCTTTTCAGTTGAAAAAGTTGCGTACAGACGGCGCATCGATACAAGAACGGGGCAGCCAAATATCCTGCCCCCTCCCGGCAAAGGTGGGACCCCATCCAGCGTGGAAATAAAAGAATCGTTTCGTTTCAAGGTCGGGTAGATAGACGAGACTTGACTGTATAACCCTTTTAGACCTCGGACCCTCGGACTCACAACACTATTTCCAGCTTTTGATCCTTTTTTTAAAGATGCAACTATTTTACAACAATTTTACCAAAAATAACACTAATTATACTATTTTCGCAAATTACTCGCTAATGAAACTATTTTTTCATTTGACCTTTAAACACAATTTTCAAACTTCTTCTCTGATTGCCTAAAATAACATATCCGCCAGCTCAAAAATCAAAATTTACATTATTTTGAAGATTTCAAAATATTTTAAAGTTTACAATAGTTTTGAAGAAATTTTAAGAAATATTACATGTTTCAGAATAATTCAGGGGATTTTAAAGTGTTTCGAGGGATTTAAAGATCTCAAATATTTCAAGGGCTCCTAAAAGTGTATCATAGATATCAAAAGATTTCAAAGACTTCAAGGGATTTTAGGGAATTTCAAAGAATTTCTAGAGAACTTTAGGGAGTAAATGAAATGGAATGATTTAAACATTTTTTAATTAATTTTAAATAATATTAAACATTTTCAGATGTATACAGGATTTCACAAGATTTAAGAAATGTTTAAATTCACAAAGTATTTTAACAAATACATTTTATTTTAAAAAATACCGAGGAATTCAATAAAATTTAAAAGAATTTTGTAGGATTATCAAGGTGGCCGCTGGACCGGGAAATGATAGTGATAATATTTTTTACCGTACATTTTTGCAAGTTTTTGGGACTTGAAATATCACCAATTTTATATCAAATGATGTAATGCAATTTAAAGTAAGTTCGAATTTATCTCTTTTACACATGTAAATTTTAATTTTCAACTTTTTTAAATCGTTCAGTTTACAAAGCGTAGTTCTAAAATATTTTACACTGAAAATATTCTATTTCTGGTGTTCACTTTCAAGCCTACATTTTTAATTTAAAGAATTTTAAAATGTAGTTCTTATTGAAAGCATCTAAAACTAAAAATGTTGGACAAAAGACATTTAAAGTTCATCAACTGTAAATATTAATTAATGATTTTTTAATCGAACTGTAGTTCGAGTACTAAAAATTTAACAATGATTCAATTTACAAGACGATTCTGAAATTTATTTATAATTATATTTATAATTATATGGTACTCATTTCACGAGCACTTTGCTTAGCGTTAGCAAATGTATTTACTTCCTCATAGAGGAGACATTAGTGATTTTTTAAATAATAGACAAACTAAAGTTTTCATTTTTATCAGCTTGAAAATAGAAGTTCACGAAAAATACAAAATTACAAAATAATACAAACAATTCATAAAATATAATGACAAATCAGACAAATCAAATTTTGTATTTGAAATGGTAATTTGTCTATTTGGAAAAGGGAAGGGAAAAGTTCTGTCGCACACTATTCTTTTCCCAGCTTTATGATTTTTTTACACAAATTGTCAGAATTATTTTATTTGAAAATTTATGTTTAAAAAGTCTTTTCTATTCATACTTCAACTTTCAATTATGTCGACGAAAGAAGTTTTTTTGTTTCAAACAGATGTTTCAAATATTATAAGTGAGCATAACTTCCTTACTCTTCAATAAAGTGTATTAATATTATAGGTCAATCGATTTGCCTCGAGTTAAAGAATCTTTTCCGGTCTTACATCAATTTTGAATTGTGTTAGTGAAAAAAGTTACACTATCAAAAACCAATTTTTTCAAACATTATGCAGTACCATAGCTTCCTTACTCTTCAATAAAATGTACCAATACTATGGGTCAATCGATTCGTCTCGAACCAAGGAATATTTTATATTCTTGCGTCAAATTTGAACTATGCTAATGATAAAAGTTTGACTATAAAAAACCGATTTTTTAAATATTATTAAGTGCAACCGTTTTTAAGTTATCGTGATTGCAAAAAAGTGTGACATACACACACACATCTGGATAATTGCTCAGAACATTGTATTAGACATTTTTTAATTGAGGAAGGTTTAATTAAATGAATTAAAATTTTTTGGAAAATATTACCATTACATAGCTTCCTCTATGAGGAAGCAAAAATGTAAAGATTTTAACGTCAAAAATTGAACTATTTTAATTCGAAAGTCCTAATAGATAAACAAATATAAACGTCCGATTTGTTACTTTATAAATTATCTTCAATTTTAAAATAACTTGATATTAATAGATACAAAATTAAATGCTTTTATTCAATTTCAAATCGTATTCAAATATTGTTTCAATCTAAAATATTCCATTTTTAAACCATTGAATTTGAAATGTTTTAATCTTTAGCAACATTTGACATTCGATCTATTTTAAGAAATATTTTTATTTAGTATTATTAATGAATACTGTACCAATATATTAATATCAATAAATAATGTTGCACTGTAATAGAATATTTCAATATAATTTTGAAATACAATATTTCCAAAAATATAATGTTAAATATATAATTATATGTATTGCTAAATATATAATTATATATATTGTTGAATATATAATTATATATATATATATATACATTCTGCCATTTACTTTACCTTTATACACCTGTTTGGTCAACCGTTCATCTTTCATTCTTTCAAGATGTCCGAACAGCGATTAAAAAACGAATTTTTAATTAAAATAAAATAAATATCGCGATAACACAGTATGACAGAATTTTTTTGCTAAAAATAAAAAAAAATACATATTATTACATTCCTATTTTAATTTGAGGGTATTGATTTGATGTGAAAATTGACTTTCACTGATTTTAACTAATTTCGACGTTTTCGGACTCACTGATTGAGAAATAATGGATTGTACTACGGTGTCTCTCATCGTTGTAGTCTATGAAAAAGAGAGTAACTTTCGAAGAAATTATCCAATTGGATTGCTCTTTGGTACATTGTTTTAAAGCCTGGAAATAAAGTACGAGTTTGTTAACAAGCCTTTTTTGACCAACTGATCTCGCTTTATTTATCGAAAATGCTTTTTAAAACATAAAAAATTCCATTTTTTAGCAAAACTATATGAGAAATGGAAAAAATGTTAGGAGGCCAAATTGTTTGTCACAAAAAGATAAACAACTTTCCACGAAAATTTTTTTTGTTATAAGACGCATATTTTTCGTTTTAATCATGAAAACTTTAATTTAAAAAAATCAATTTTGCGACCAAACTGTGCAAGATAAAAAAATGAATGGACAAAAATTGTTCGCCCGAAAAAAGATCTACGGCTTTTTCGTTAATCATTCAATGGTGTGCAAAACTACGAATCTTGCCCACCATTGAAATCCGAAATACCTTTTAATTTATTATAATGAATCATCATGAAAGCATCAAACCTATTATTAAAAAACGCGTAGTTTTTTTTAAATCATAAAACATAACATTAAAAATTAACAACTTAAATTTTTGGAAAAAGACACAAGATACTAAGAAAAATGAATAGACAACACTTGCTCAACCAACAAATATTTACAAATTTATTGTAAATCAATTTTTGATAGGACGCGTAGTTTTTGTTTTAATCGTAAAAAATAACACTAAAAATTAACATTTTGGAAAAAAGGACATAAGATACAAAAAAAAAAGAATAGACAAATAGTGTACACCAAAAAATAGAACAAAATGTTTATTATAACTTATTTTTATAATAGGACCCGCACTTTCATGAATTATAAAAACAAGATAATGAAAATATGTATATTTCAATACCAATGCATATTATGAATTGTAATGATATAGGGGAAACCACCCTACAGTAGATAATTATTTACCGTAGATAATCTTAATTAACTCGAAAAGTGGTAAAAAATGTTAATTATTTTTTTTTAGTATAACATTTCAACAAGGATACTATATTTTCTGACGAAGTTTTATTGAAATATGATAACTAATTAATGTGTGAGAGCAAAAAATTAATTTTTAATCAGAAAAAAACAAAATTTAACATCTTTATAACTCGTACTTTTCACCTGAATGAAACCTTTTTGTGGCATGATTTTATATGAGAGTTGAAGTTTGAAGTTGAATAAAAAATTTTATTGATACAAAGCCTTTTTTTGTAACTGACAAATATTCAGGGATTTTTTATTCGGCATTACATTTTCCAACAGTAGATAACCAACAGTAGATAATCGAAAAATTGCGAAAAATGTCGCTGTCAAAATTGGCAGTTCTACGACTGTCTGGTATTTGTTCAAAGTAAATTTTGTGTTCGTTTGTGTATATTAATGAGTAATGTTTTTAAATTTAAGTTTTTGTAAATAATAAACCAACAAAATAGTGTAGATTTGTAGTTATTAAAAAGCACAGAAATTTTAGCTGTGTTCAAGAGTCACTTGTAAATCGTACCCTCATCTAATAAAATGTTTAATTCAGCTAAGTAAATAATATCGTGATATTTTTACATTCTTATTCATGAGAGTGCAATGTAATCGTCAACATTTTCGATCTCTGGTTTTCAACGGATCTTTACGTTTCGGCACTCACAGAGTCCGGAAATCATAAAATTTTGTCGGTGTCTGTCTGTCTGTATGTCTGTATGTACGTCTGTATGTATGTATGGTTACCTGAATGTTGTAGCCACACTAACTTTTGAAGGATTTGTCGAATTGAGTCAGCCTTTGATAAACTTTTTAAGAGCCTCAAAATGAATGTTAAGTTCGTTAACCAGATATTTTCAACAAAAATTGGAAATTTTAGAGCATGTTCGAAATTAAAAAAAAAATTTATTTTCGTGTTTCAGAAATGTTCGTCTAATTTTGTTTTAGATGGAAGAGAGTCTTGAAAATTATTCCAGTGAAATTTTTTATCTCGACAAAATTCAAAAAGTTATATACTTTTCAACATATTGAAAATTTCCAAAAAATAGAAAGAAAAAAATGTTTTCTGATAGATTAAAAAATTTCAATAAAAATTTTTACGTTTAATTTTGTTCACATGGTTTTATTTTTCAAAAGCAATCGTCTGTATAACCTAGCTGTTGAGCGCGATTATCGCAATGAGAATGTAATGTTAAAGGGCAAATGTGCTTTGAGAACCCTTTTCAAAGTCAAATTGATAAAAAAACATGTTTAATTTCACTTCATGATTGTAGTTTATGATGGGTTTGAATCACAGATTTTGATTTGTGTGCTCACACTGGGCGCATATCCAGGGCAGCTGAGAATAGAAGTTAGTGTGAAGTAAGGAGAAAATATTAAGGTCATCATGAAAAACAAAAATTGTACATTATTTAGCAATATCTGAATAAGCAGTACCAGATCGAGGTACAGTAATAAATATAATATACACTAGATATAAAAGTGTTGAACATAATGTAGAAATTTTTTATTATTTGACGTTATAGTTTTTGACCAGTGAATTATTTATATAATATGATGTTAAGGTTTAAGACAAAAAACCTTAACATCATATCATTCAAATAATTCACTGGTCAAAAACTATAACCTCAAATAATAAAAAGTCTCATGTTTGAAATCTTGCAAGTACTTTGAATGACGTCGACATTCAACTTGTAGAAGTTGTGAAGAAAATTTTCTCCTCTCTCCGTAGCTTAATTGGTTAGAGACCTTTCTGATAGGGTCCCCCTAGGAAAAGGCTCTTCTGATTTTAAGCCCCAGTGGCTGCGCCTGACTTTCATAATATCTATACTAGTATTCATCTACAATATTTTTGTAGTACACAAGGAAAATCGTAGTAAAACCTGTGTATAGTACAGTGGACTTAATCCTACTCAGGTATACGGATCCACCAAGAATTAAACTCTCGTCCCGCCAAAGCTGAGTACTACAGTTATATTTTCAATTACATTTACATTTGCATTTGCATTTGCGAATCAATAGTGCATTATGATAGTTAATTTTCTTCTATTTTGTATTATTATTAACGTTTCATTACAATGAACGTACGCTGATTTGTAAAGAAGTTCGCCTCGCTTTGAGTAGAATGTCTGAGAAAGTGTTATGATTAGTGGGTTATTCATGATTCAAATTCACCGAAAAATTCTCTTTTTTTTCACACGTCAGGTACACCTGATATGACACGCCCCGTATTTTTACCGAAATGCTTGTGTATAGTACAGCGGACTTAGGTTCAACTTGGCGCCGGAACGAATCATACTTGCCTATGAAATTTTCAGCCAGCCTCTCATCAAAGACTGTACCCTTCGTCAAAACACTATTACTTACAAGACTGGTTTACGGATCTACCAAGACTTGAACTCTCATCCTGTTAGCGCTGAATAATACAGCGCCAGTTCGACTGTCATTACATTTACATTCACATTTTTATGTTTTATTTGTGATGCTTTGAACACTTACACATGGAATTTCATCTTGTATTGTATCAAGTACGCATGAGTCCGTAGCTTTTAAGATGCTTTCAAAAAGTGTTTTGTTTGAATCAACAGAACATTTTTCTTGCCTCTAGTAAAATCTCTTTTTTAAATTAATTTATAGATTTAACAAATAATTGTTTTTATAATTTTATCATATTTGTGACATCAAAAGAACGATTCAACCAAAAACTTTGATTCATTGTAGAAAATAAATATGGTCAACTGAACAAAAATTCTGTTCATTTAACCAAAACATTCTCTGAAATCAAACAAATGCCGTAGATAAAACTATTTTGCTCAATAAAGCAAATAACTGATATTATTGCAACATGAATTACGCGATTTCACATCATTGTACACAACAAAATATTGCGTCTTCAGGCAGATAAATTTTTCGTGACCTAACAGCAAAATATAATGTGATAAAGTTCTATCTTTGGAGAATATCCAGCAATTTGAATCACCTGGAAATTGGTGCTTTTCCAAGTTAATAATATTACATGCGAAGTTGAAATATTTTTCCTCCATCAGGGCTTCATTGATTATCTATATTTGTTATGGCGTCGTCTGTCACATCACCTGAACGTTCATGTTTTTTTAAGGATGCCTCATTCTATGCCCGTGTATATTAAATTCTCCATGCTGGAATATATAACGCGTAAATTCACGAGTGTATGCTTCAATGTATACTTCCTTTGTTTTTCTACAGACGTATTCCATGTCATCTTCGGTGCGTGTGTTATACATGAATATAAGTTGCCCTAGCCCGAATTCTATTTGGTCTACTCGATTGTTTGCCTGTTTGCATGCTCTAATGTGTGCTTCTTTGTACACTGGATCGTTCGATGTTGATAAGTGTGTAGCAGCAGCTTCATCGCGCGCAACAACAAGTGATAAATAACGGTGTGCACCCAATTCCATTGATAAAGCACGGGACAGAGTAACCCACCGGTTGCTAATCGTGTCATATACGATAAATACATTTTTCAGGCCAAATAAACGGCATGGATCTTTAATTAAATCCCCCTTCTGCCATCCAAATATGATATAATCCCTTTTGAAGAGTTTTATCTCATCAAAGATAATACGTTTATCACCAAATGTTTCGAAATTGCGAAACTGATGTTCAAACGACAATTCTTCGACCGGAGGAATGACACCGTTGTTTCCAGGAAATAAATCGTCCAGAGACGTCGGTTCTGAATTTATCAATTCTGTGTGAAAAAATAGCAATATGTGAATGTTAATGTAATAGATATAATATCCATTAGAATGATGATGTTGGAAGAAGAAAAAGAGAAACAAAAAGGAGAAAAAACTTGATATTGTCAATCTTTCAAATTGAAGAGCTTTCAATCTTAAAAATTTACAATGAAACCGATGCGAGTTTCGCGATTCAAACTTTTAAATTCTGTAATTTGGATGATTTGCATACGAAATTAATTTGATTTGGAAGTTTTATATTTGAAGTTTTATTTATTGTAATTGAAAATTTGATAATCTTGATGATTTGTTCACAAAATATCTTCAATTTGTAAGATATTAAAGTGAAAAATTGAATTTCCATTTCCAACCTCATTCAAATATAATAATTGTTACATATACATCCTCAAAGTTTCAGATGTTTCAGCTGTAACTGCCGAAAAGTTTTGAAACAAGATTTTGAAGTTTTTGAAGGATTTTAACAATATATTTAAAAATATTTCTAACCACCTTAAAAGAATTCAAAAATTGTAAGAAAACCCGTAAAATTAAAAGTCAATTTTCAAATATTATAATAAGAAAATATCGTAGCTGTTTGAAAAATTCATTTTTGAAATTTTTTTTTGAAAATTTCATTATTTCTATAAATCTCAAAAGAATTCTTGAAAATTTCAAGCCAATTTTTTTACTTTCAAAGATTTTGTTCAGTTGAACAAATATTTCGATTAAGCTTGTATAATTCTGTAACACTGATCTTCTTTGGTTGAAAACCATTCTTCTTGGAAGAACATTTGCCCATTTGAAAATTCAACTGGCAATTATAAATATGATATATTATTAAATATTTACCAATATCATTAAGGAAGACGGCAAAAGCGAGCAGAAGAGTACCGTCGGCGACCCACATTTTCTAATATAGTTGATGAGAATACATGACAGTAGATGACAATAAATGATACTGATATACAGAGAAATGAAATTTTCTAGAAGATTTTTTCATACGTATACTAGTGGGCTCTCCATATTCCACGTAGCTAATTTTGATTTGCTGATTCCCCCCTTTTCAACTCGATAAGTTCCAATGGATCCCGGATTCGGATTCAGCGACCCAAAAAACATAAATTATAGTAGTTATCTTCACATGAATGACTTTTCTGTCCATTTGACCTTCAAATGCCCTTGACAAACGGACCACGGATTCATGCTCAGCCATTCAAAATACATGGGAATATATGTGTCGCATCTGTAGAACAGAAAAGTGTTTTTTTGTGTGTGCCGGTGCAATTGAACCTCTCCGGATCAAAAGGGGATACGCGTGGATTTAGCCCGAGATGTATTGTCCTGAAAATAAATTTTTAAAATCGTTTAAATTTTAATTTTAAGCGAATATTCGTAAATTTTCCAGTTTTTTTAAGTAATTGATCAAAACTAGATTTTTCTAAAACAAAAAATTTCAATCTTTTATCACTTCAACTCGCGCTAACTTAGTCAATTTTGATCATTTATTAATTTTATTAATACTAAATTACATGGTAAAAAAATTATGAATGTTTTTAATTACGACCGGCAATTTTAACGCTGCCCTATGTGACTTGAACTTTATATCGTCCGCTGCAACACGTTCGTAGCCGAGGAGGTACGCGCATAGGGTGGCGTCAAGATTTCCGCTGACAATTTAAAACATTCATAATTTTCTAACCATAAATCCGATTAGACTAAAACTTCCCAGAAAACTTCTTTAGGTCTTATCGAAGAAGTTTCTTACTGAAAGTTTTCCGTTGCTTAAAATTCGCTCGATAAACGAAGCGCTTGAAGGTTAAAATTCGTGATTTTTGCAAAGTCCCCGAAAAAATTAAAAACTTTTATGTTTATTACAATATTAACGTTTTTCTTCCTTAAACAGTTTCAGAAGACTAAATAATGTAATTCAGTATTAATAACAGTGATAAATTCTCAAAATTGACTAAGTTAGCGCGAGTTGAAGTGAAAGAAATATTGAAATTTGTTGTGTTCGAAAAATCTACTTTTTATCAATTACCTGAAAAACTGCAAAACCTAAAAATATTTGACGAAGGAAAAAAAGAGGCCCCATGAAATTCTCTACAATTATCAGTCCTTGAAATTGAAATTCGAACGAATTTAAAAATTGACTTTCAGGACAATACTTCTCAGGCTGAATCTACGCGTATCCCCTTTTGATCAGGAGAGGTTCAATTATTTTGTTGAAGTAATCTCTTTTGTTTGAAAAGCTATATTTTTTGGATGAAAGTTAATTCTTTTTATTTGCAAGTTATTCGATGAAACAGTAGAATTTTCGACTAAAAGAGATGAATTCTGAACCAGAAATATAATAGTAGACTTTTAAACCAAAAAGATCACTTTTTAACAAAATAGTTGAATGTTCAATAACATAATTAAATTTTCAGCAAAATAGAAGAATTTTCGATCAACAGAGATTAATTCTAAACTAGGGGTATAATAGTAGACTTTTTTAACAAAAAGAATTAACTTTTAACCAAAAAATATTATTAAAAAAAAAAGAAATGATTTTAACAAAATAGTTGTATGTCCAACAAAATAATTAAATTTTTAACAAAATAGTAGACTTTTCGACCAAAAGAGATGAATTCTGAACCAGAAATATAATAGTAGGATTTTTAACCAAAAAATATCACTTTTTAACAAAATAGTTCAATGTTCAATAACATAATTTAATTTAAAAAAAAATAGAAGACTTTTCGAACAAGACAGATGAATTCTGAACTAGAAATGCAATAGGAGACTTTTCAAACAACAATAATTAACTTTTAACCAAAAAATATAATAAAAAAAAATAAAAAAATGATTTGACCAAAATAGTTAAATGTTCAACAAAATAATTAAATTTTCAACAAAATAGTAGACTTTTCGACTAAAAGAGATGAATTCTGAACCAGAAATATAATAGTAGGATTTTTAACCGAAAAAGATCACTGTTTAACAAAATAGATGAATGTTCAATAACATAATTTAATTTTCAAAAAAATAGAAGACTTTTCGAACAAAAGAGATGAATTCTGAACTAGAAATGCAATAGTCGACTTTTCAAACGAAAATAATTAACTTTTAACCAAAAAAATATCATAGAAAAAAATAAAAAAATAATTTGAACAAAATAGTTAAATGCTCAAGAAAATAATTGAATTTTCAATCAAATAGTAAAATTTTCGATTAAAAGAGATGAATTTTGAACCAGGAATATAATAGTAGAATTTTCAACCAAAAAGATCACTTTTTAACAAAATAGTTGAATGTTCAATAACATAATTAAATTTTCAGCAAAATAGAAGACTTTTCGAACAAAAAAGATTAATTCTGAACTAGAAATGCAATAGTACTCTTTTCAAACAAAAAGAATTAACTTTTAATCAAGAAATATAATTTAAGAAAAAAATTTAAAAAACATTTCAAACAAAATAGTTAAATGTTCAACAAAATAATTGAATTTTCAACCGAATAGTAGAATTTTCGATCAAAAGAGATGAATTCTGAACCAGGAATATAATAGTAGAATTTTTAACCAAAAAAGATAACGTTTTAACAAAATAGTTGAATTTTCAAACAAATAATTAAATTTTCAACAAAATAGTAGAATTTTTGACCATAAGAGACGAATTCTGAACCAGAAATATAATGGTAAGATTTTCAAATAAAAAAGATCACTTTTTAACAAAATAGTTGAATGTTGAATGACATAATTAAATTTTCAACGAAATAGAAGAATTTTCCACCAAAAGAGATGAATTCTGAACAAGAAATATAATGATAGAATTTTCAAACAAAAATAATTAACTTTCAACCAAAAAATATGAATTTACAATAATAAAAATGATTTTAACAAAATAGTTGAATGTTCAAGAAAATATTTAAATTTTCAACCAAAAAGTAGAATTGCTGACGATAAGAGATGAATTCTGAACTAGAAATATAATAGTAGGATTTTCAATCAAAAAAGATCACTTTTTAACAAAATAGTTGAATGTTCAATAAAATAATTGAATTTTCAACCAAATAGTAGAATTTTCGATCAAAAGAGATGAATTCTGAACCAGGAATATAATAGTACGATTTTCAGGTTACACTGTTACAAATAATCAAACTTTAGCATTTTAAATTTTGTTTGTTTCCCAAATTCTGGGAGAATCGACCTTCCTCTTCTCAAGCACGCCCGCGACTGATTTTGAGAATAAAGGGTATAGTATGTGGAAAAGTTGCTAAGAAGATGCGCTATTGTTACTTAGAGGGCACTTTCTGCAACATATGAGATACCCATAATTATGTTGATTGAACACCTGAACTGCTATAACACCTGCTTTTTTTATCCGCCATCTTGAATGTGGAATTTTTTATCCATTTAGAATCTGTGAATCCAAAAAATCTCTACATAATGAACTTTATTTGTTACAAAAGTGCCTGTTTACTGAAATAAATGTGCTTGTCTCTATTAGTATTCTCATTTTAATGATCCTGGTTTTTTTTGCTTATTGAATTTTGGCTGTCGCGAAAAGAGTGAGGGGGGGGGGCTGAAGCAGTTTCGCCCGACCTATTTGAAAAATGATTGGCGCCACTGCGAAGTTCAGCCTTGAAATCTCGAGGTTCGCGACACGAATTCGTCTATCCACAAGAGACTGTCGATCGGGCTAAGTCTAGCTTTTATGCCTCTTTTATGACGAAATACTTATCAGAAAGTAAGTCATAATTTATAAAACAGTGCGATAATTGTACATATATCGAAAATACTAAAACGAATTAGGAGTGCTGATAAGCACAGGATTTTTCGTCTGGAAAAGATAACATTTGCAAATATAGGAATCTAATGACACGCTTCTCGCCCAATTTGCGTTTGGGAGCACTCAGAAACACAGTTTTCTCACACATTCGCATTTTAATCAAGAGCATGTGCGCTGCATCGTCACGTAAACACATCCTAGCCTAACCTATCCTAACCTCATGTCAACCGCATGTACTTTACTCGATCGATATAAGAGATTCGCTTCGTTTTTATTGTACTACATAATAAATTGAAAAATAAGTGAATTAAAATATATACAATGTATTCAACTACTATTATATAAAATAAAATTTTGCCGAAGTTTTAAGCTTTCGAGTTATTGAATTTTCTTTGCTTACAGTTAAGACTTTTTCATAAACCTTCATTTTCATGTCTAGTAAAATAACACTGGTCAAAAAAATGTAACCTACTCGCCTACTATCTAAATCTGCATGAGTGGAAAACTACTGACTGAAATAATTCAAAATTGTTACTAATCCTTTCTACCAATAATGAGTTAGTTTCCTACTAATTCATTTGGAAAATAAATAGTAAATCAATTAATAGATATTCCTCGTACACTCTGGAAATATTCCGTCATGCAGTGCACTTTCATAGAAACTTTGACTTACATAGAAACTCAGATGATAACATTGAGAATGGTCTCTGACTTAGAAATTTTAATTCTTGAAAATTACCTCAATCTTTTACCAGAAATGTCTTTAAATTGACCGAAAATTTATGTAAAGTTACCAGAAAAATTATGAAAATTATTTCAAAACTCCTTGAAATTTGTGGAAATTAATGTGAATTTATTAATATTCATATGAAGCAACAAATATTTACATTATTTGAGGTATATATGATGTAAAGGACGTCAAGTGTTTCCACCTACATTTTTTCTTGATCGGGTTGAAACTTGGCTGAATTTTAGTCCTGGTTTGATTTTTTTCGTATCTTTTGCCGTTTTGGCGAAAACCGAGAATTTTCGTTTTTCAGAAAAAATCTCCCTTCTCTCCAAGGCCGCTATATTTTCCTAATGCATTTTAGCCTGCTTAACTTGAAAATCGCATTGAAATTTTTTTTTATGGATTGGCTTTGGAAATATGAATTTTGAAAAAAAGTGATTATAAAATATCATCGAGTCTTCAAAGAATGTTATTGCCATTTTCCCTGATCAATTTAGTAGTTAAGGTGCAATGAACCAAACGATTAAAAAAAGCCTTTGTTTTAGACGAAAATAAACATACAAAATTTCGAAAACCAATCCATACAAAATTTGTTCAATGCGATTTTCAAGTTAAGCAGGCCAAAATGCATTGAAAAAAGATAGCGTCACTAAATAGCCAATAACGCCTACTTCATAATTCAATAGTGTTTTTTTTTGTTTGGTAACAAATTTCCAGAACTCAAAAATATTCTGAAGAATTATATAAATTTGTTATGAATTTTTTGAATTTGTTATAAATCAATTTTTGATAGGATGCGTAGTTTTTGGTTTATCCGTAAAAAAAAACAACATTAAAAATAATAAAATAAAAAATGTTGAACAAACTACGCAAGGTACGAAAAAAGAGTCACCAACAAAAGTTGTACACCCAAATAAGATCTATAAATTTGTTATCAATCATTTTTTGACGAGCGGGACAGTTTTTGTTATTGGTTTAATCGTAAAAAATAAAATTAAAAATAACATTTTTTTGAAAAATGACAGAAGGTTCGAAAAAAAATAGACGAAAATTGTTCACCAAAAAAGGATCTACAAATTTACTATTAATGATTTTTAGATAGGACGAGTAGATTTTCTTTTAATCGTACAAAATAAGATTAAAAATAAAGAAATTAAATTTTGAAAAAAAACGACACAAGAGAGGAAAAAAATGAATAGAGAAAAGTCGTTCAACCAAAGAAGATCTGCGAATTTGTTGTAAACGTTTGTTATAAGAACACATTGAAAATAAAAAATAAACTTTTTGGAAAAGCGACGCGAGTTACAAAACTTTATTTAACAAAATTTTTCGCGTAAATTGTATCTACACATTTTCTTAGAAACACCTTACGCTAGGATGCGTATTTTTGGTTTAAATCGTAAAAATTACTAAAAATAAACCTTGAAATAAAGAAATTAAATTTATGGAGAAACGACACAAGCTACAGTAAAACGTTTAGTAACCAAATTATTTTTTTCATGAATGCGCACTTTTTTACATGCTCATCTAGAGAAGGTATTAGATTTATGTAAAAGTTGACCCCCCCCCCCCCCGTTTTTTGTCAAATGTCCACGTTTTGAGACCCCCTGAACCCAAAAAACAGGTTTTTACGAATGTGTCTGCGCGTCAAAATACATAAGGATAAAGTGGTCTTGTCAAATAGTCCTCACCTTTTTTTTTTTGTAAACCAGTGTTATTACTGTTTTCTAAGTACATCTACGTTACATATGATACATATCGAGGTTACTTTTTTATTTTACTTTTAGAGAAAAAAACTTGCGTTGAATAAATAATTAGATTTGAACAAAAATAGATAAATATACCCAATAAGTTTTCTTAAAAATGTAATACTGATCATTTCTAAAAAAAAAACTTTGAAATCCGTTCACAATTGCGACCTGTAGACTATTTTGAATTGTAACTTCCCGAGCCAGCCCACTGTGCAGCGCACTGTGCAGAAAAAGTAAACCCCAAAGATTTTATTTTTACTCCGGACTTTGCCTGAGCCTGTCGGGCACTTCGCGATTTGACCAGGCAGAGTCCAAAGTGAAAGTGCTACTTCAGACTTTGCCAGACATTGCTCAGTCGATTCGCGGAGAGACCAGGCAGACTGCGGTGTGGCCATGGTAGCCGCTCAGAGGGCCACAGACGCAGGAATACAATAGCTTAGAATTGATGCAGATTACAAGTTTCGCATCGGCAGCGTAACCTTCTGGATTCATAAACGGGAAGGAAACGGCTGGGAAACTGCGACACGAAAGCTCGTTCTCAACAAAGACGAATTCTTGGTACTAAAATCGGCTTCAGAATACTTACAGGCGACATAGAATTATGTTTCTGACCATTTAGAAAAATAAATGAACACGCTTAACGAATCCCTTGCAGATCACCAATCCTGGTTCTGGGTTAATGGAAAAATTGATTTCGTTATTCAGATTCCTTGCGCACAGGGCTTTGAAGGTAAAAATAATGAAGAACCTTTTCAAGAATTAAAAGAGCAAGATCTCTGCAGAGAATTTTATGATGACGGATTTACTCTCACAGTGAACAGCATCCTAAAGGCTTTCAAAGAACATCGAAAAACACTACAGGATGCCAACGACTTGAATAAACCATGTCAACCAGAGGTCCGTATAAACTTATGCTGTATAAAAATCGTCGTAGTAACTCAGCGAAAAAATAAAGTGCGTTGCGCTCCAGAAGAAATTAATTCTTATCAGATAAAAGACCCTGTATCAAAGTAGCCCTCACCACTTTCAAAACTGAACCTTGAGGTACCCTATATGGGCATACACGGAAAGAGAGTGCTGGAAATTTTTTATCGAGTCTGCGACTTTAGTAGAGGTCTAAAAGCGTTTGAGACTTTGAAAATATTGTATTGGAACATCATGCAAATTGTGCTTGAAGAAATATAAGACTATCTAGAATGCATTCAGCATAGTCAGTAAAGCACTTCTAGACACCATCTACAAAATGTCACAGACAAATTTGTAAGCATTTCAGCACACGACTTATATCAACCGCACGGTTTTTACGCTCTGAAAATTGAGACGCACGGTGCGGGGATTAGAACTACCTGTACTCTAGACTCTAGGCTAACGCAACTGATTCGTAAATTAGAAAACTTGCTGCAAAACTGACTTTTTGTAACGAATCAAACACATTTTTTAAACAATTTTTGTTTAAATAATTGAGAAAAATAATTTTTCACGAGAAAATATATTTTGACCAAGGAATGATTTCACGTTAAACAATATGTTTTGTATTCATTCAAACT
Organism: Andricus grossulariae; assembly: GCA_011634705.1. Taxonomy (NCBI): domain Eukaryota; kingdom Metazoa; phylum Arthropoda; class Insecta; order Hymenoptera; family Cynipidae; genus Andricus; species Andricus grossulariae. The sequence goes on from JAABKJ010075445.1 coordinate 51,535,349, forward strand.
AAAAATTTTCAACTGAGGTTTTCACAAGCTTGAGATATAACATAGAAACTAATTGCACCGTTCGACTCTATGGAAGAAACTATAAAATCCATGGAATGAAGATTTTTTTTAGACAATTTCATATGTAGTATAAATAAATAATCACATAGTATTACGGCACATGATGAAATTCCTGTTTAAAATTAAATTTTTTATTTTTGTTTTTCAAATTAAAGAATTCGATTCTAGATTCAACAAATTAATAACAAATCAACAGAAAATCAAACTTTTTGTCCTTTTTGCTGTCTTTGTGAGATGCACTGTTTCTAAGTTGCAGCGCTATAAGCAAATTATTTCAATGAAACTGATTCTTTTACCAAATGATATAAATAAATTATTGATAAGCAAAATTTTAAATTTGAGGCAAAACATACTCGCATTTACACTCTTAAAAGATAAAAGAATTATTGAGATAGATTCGAAAATACTTCTCAAACGCTTTTGAAATGAAAAAAAAAACATATTTCACTCTATCATGAGACACATTCTTATATTTTATTAAAATATTTCTATAAATATTTTATATTGCAAAAATACAAACTTGAATATGAAGTTTGCTTACACTCAGTTTTTTACAATATAATAATAGTCATCTTCTAATTTATTTCGAATAGAAATGGGTGTGATATACATAATATCGCGAAGATTGAGAACGACGTAGGAATACTTAATAACACTAAAAATCAATAAAAATATCAATGAAATGAACCATTGACTTACGAATATGATCGCTGAACTCCTGGAGGCTACCGAGTACCTTGATCTACATGACCTCTAGAAAAGCCGACTTCGGAAGGGAGAAGTCCTGATCACACATAACGGTCGATACAAAACAAATTATATAGTTGTAAAAACGAGACGTTTTGATGAAATTGGGTAGAAGAACATGACTGCTGGTGTAAGGAACCTTTACCTCGCTTTGAAGAAAGATGAGCAGAAAACACGTCATATGAAAATTCAGGGGACCTGCTTGGTTGTCTGACTTAAGATAAAATGCGCGACACCTTTGCCTCTATTCCCTGGGGTGGTAATATCCAGATCATTTTTTTTCGTGTCTGAATTGAAAAGCCCCCGAAGGACTTGAGACATGGCTCGGCCTGCGGGACCAAATAAACAACTGCATACAAAATTTTTGTAGTTTTCTGAAGTACAAACTTATGAGAGCCAGTACGTACCATCCAATGGTGATCACCGATACACCCGACGTGCAGCCCCGAAGGGCATTCTGAGTGATCAAGGAGAAGCCTTTGTCAGTGAAATGATGAGGAAAATGGACAAACTTTTTGACGTAAAACAATTGGCGACTTCCGGGTATCGTCCTCAAACGAATGGATCCCTGGAGAGCAGTTCAGGAATCCGCCCCGATTCAATCGGGAAAGAGGCTCGAAATATTCATAGTGGATCCCGATTCCTTAATTACCGTTTCTCAGTCCTGAATTTCTGAACACAATCCTGGATGTTTGGGATTTACTTGTCAACTTCGAGTGTACAGAAATTGTTCCTAAATCCGCATTTTTCTCCAAAGAGGTAAATTTTATCTAAATAGTTAAATTTTCTACTAAAAAGCTAAAATTTCACCCAAAAGATTAATTTTTTTTACGAGAAAAGACGAATTTTCCAACAAAAAAGTTAAGCTTCTAACAAATAGTTAAATGTTCATTAAATGAGTTTGATTGCTAACTAAAGAGTTGAATTTTCAATGAAAAATATTAATTCTTAACTGAAATGACGAATTTTCAACAAACAAACGAAAATAAATTTCTTATAAATCGTAATCCAACGTGAAATAGATGACATTTTAACCAAAAAATATTCATTTTTTGAATAAAAAAAGTTAAATTGAACTAAGAAAGACAAGTCAAAAAAAAAATTGAATCGTCAAACAAGACAGCCTAATTTTCAACCAAATAGTTTCATTCTTGAACAAAAAGGAAAAATTTTTTACCAAAAAGATAATTTCCTACCAAAAAAGATGAATTTTTAACGAAATATATAATTTTTCAACCAAATAGTTAATATCCAACTAAAAAAGATCAATTTGCAATAAAAAATATACATTTTCAACAAAAATAGAATAGATACCCATATAGAAAAATGCGTTCACTGAGCGAAGCACGTGCGTCGCACCGCGTGCGGGTCGCACGACGTGAGGGTCGCACGAGGTGCATACCAGTGAGGGTATTAGGTATTTTCACTTCAGCCATCAGCTAACTTCACATCGTTAAGTGCTGGAGGGAAAACATTCGACCAAATGCATGGGATTTGGTTCATTTTTGCCCTATTTTGCTAATATCTTCGTAAAACTAATTTTTTCTATATAAGTGTATTTGAAAAATAATTTTTATTTCTCAAGAACTATTTAATGAAATAATAAAATGATAATAATTATCATTCATTACGAAGATATTACAGAAATGAAGTTTTGTCCCATGCATTTAGTCCATTGTTTTCCCCCTCAGCACTCAACCAAGTGAAGTTAGCTGGTGGTTGAACTGAAACTACCTAATGGTACGTGCACACATTTTTGATGTTTAGAGGGTATGTAAATAACATTTATATTCAAATTATAAAATGAAGAGCATGTCATTCTTTATAAACGTATTTTTTTCACAAACTCAAGAATGTGATATTTGCGATATTAGCATGTTTGTGTCCACAATAATAACTATTTTTTGTTGAAACTTTGGGAAACGGTGAGATTCGTGAAAATGGAAATTAACCGCCTTTTTCTGGTTTAAATAATTAAAAAAATTATAAAGCCGGAAAAACAGAAATTAATTTTTAATATTTACACCAGAAATAGGTTATTCATATCCGTTATCATGTTTCTTATCGTTTCCCCAAGTTTCAGCGCAAAATAATTGTTATTGTGGACACAAACATGCTAATATTATAAGTACAACATAACGCGAAATTAAATATCCTTTTTAAACCTCTTTCATTAGTTAGGTCCTCATACTGCTGCACGGTACTTGAAGGATCCGACGTTTTAATATCGGCCATGTAGTTGCATTTGATCGTGTGTCATATCATTTTAAAAAATTACTTTAATAATCTTCACTCATGTTTTTTGCTATATATTTATTTCGTTATACAAATTAATTTTTTACATGCATTTCGGGTTTTCGCCTTTGCAAAGAATAATTTCTGTCGCTTAAGTTCCAATGCAACTAGATAGACAATAAAACATAATTATATTGCTGCAGTTTTACGCATCATCTTCATCGTCGTCGTATTGTCTGCCTCTGCCCGGCATCATCGACAATATCTTCTTCCTTTTCGCTTTCAGGTTAATCTTCCTCGACCTCAGAATTGCGACGTGGTTGCCCGAAGAACCTCCTGAATTTCAGTCTTGTATTCCGTAAATGTAAACCAAAAAATTCTCTCTTCTGGTTAAAAGTTTAATTGTATGTTAAAAATTCATTTTTTTATTGAGAATTCATAATTTTAGTTGAAAATTCTTTTTTTTTTTGGTAGAAAAATAATATTCTTGGTTGAAAATTGACCATTTTGGTTAAAAATACATCATTTTCATCGAAAATGGATTCTTTTCCTTGGGAAAAATTCAATTTTGTAGTAAATTTGCACTTTAGAGGAGGGAGAATTAGAAAGTAACCACAACAAAATAAATAGTTGCTATTAAGAATCTAGAAAAAGTACTTTCAATTTATGTGGGGTTATGTTTTATAAATATAATAAATATTTTAGTTACCGCCAGAGGTGAATTGAAGTCTTACCATTGTTACGTCCTAAATGATCAATTAATAATTGGGATCAATAAATTGATGCTCTTCCTTATTCTTTCCTCGTTTGTCTGAATAGATAACCTATTAAAATGGGATGAGGATGCCAATGATAATACTAACAAGGTTGGTTATACAATTATTTATTAATCAGAAATAATTGAGAAGACCCAAGTGGAAATATAAATTATAACGGAGAGTTTTGGAGATACAAAAGCTTTAGGAGTGTTACAGGACATTTACTCACTTTTGAGCCTGAAAGGTTTAAGCTTGTCACACGCGAATTGATATTGTTAAGTTACAGTCTTTCACAATATAAATTTTGTCTCCAATCGTTGGAATTCGACAGAAGGGATGTTTTATTACAACCGTAAAATGTAACCGTCTGATAATAGACCGAGGTAAAAACTATCTGAAAAGATTAGTCGCGACTTAACTAGGACTGTACTAAGTCTGAGCTAAAAACACACTGCCCGCTAGGATTAATAAGGGTTTTATATATGAATCTTTCTCCACCAGTGGTCTCGTATGCTGTTCTTCATCTAGGTGACCCGACGACAGGAAGTGGACCTGGTAATTGTTTTGAGGATTCGTCTATGTTTTATTGGTTGCTGTTTCCTCCAACATTTATGCTTCGTAAAATTTTCTGTCGGGAATTTTACTGTTCGGGAATTTTTTTATTCGGAAATTTTTCAATTCAGTAATATTGAGAAGTGTCCGGGAATTTGATCATTCGGTAATTTTCCAATTCCAGAATTTTAGTGTGCGGGAATTTTATCATTCGGAAATTTTATTATTCGTAAATTTTATTATTCGGAATCTTTATTATTTGGAATTTTTATTATTAGGGACTTCTTCAATTTGGGAATTTTACAGTGTGGTGAACTTTATTTTACGGGAAGTTTAAAATTCGGTAATATTAGAAACTTTTGGGAATTTTCCAATTCGGGAATTTTATTATTCACAAATTTTATTATTCGGGAATTTCATCATTCGGGAATTAAAGAATAATTTTAGAATCTTTAGGCATTAAAAATACTTTTCACAAAAATATTTGATTATTGTATTTCAAATAAATAAATAATATTCATAAAAGAAAGTTTTTCAATTGTTTAAATTCGGGAATTTTCTAGTTTGGATATTTTAAAATTCGAAAATTTTCTGTCGGGAATTTTACTGTTCGGGAATTTTTTATTCGGAAATTTTTTAATTCAGTAATATTGAGAACTGTCCGGGAATTTTATCATTCGATAATTTTCCAATTCCGGAATTTTAGTATGCGGGAATTTTATTATTCGGAAATTTTAATATTCGCAAATTTTATTATTTGGAAAGTTTATTATTTGGAATTTTTATTATTAGGGACTTCTTCAATTCGGGAATTTTACAGTGTGGTGAATTTTATTTTACGGGAAGTTTAAAATTCGGTAATATGAGAAACTTTTGGGAATTTTCCAATTCGGGAATTTTATTATTCACGAATTTTATTATTCGGGAATTTCATCATTCGGGAATTAAAGAATAATTTTAGAATCTTTAAGCATTATAAGTACTTTTCACAAAAATATTTGATTATTGTATTTCAAATAAATAAATAATATTCATAAAAGAAATTTTTTCAATTGTTTACATTTTATTTCGGGAATTTTCCAATTCCGGAATTTTATTATTCAAAAATTTTATTATTCACAAATTTTTTTATTATGGAATTGTCAAATTCGGTAATGTTAGAAACTCTCGGGAATTTTATTATTTGGGAATTTTCCATTTCGGAAATTTCTTTATTTGTGAATTTTAAAATTCGGTAATATTAGAAATTGTCGGGAATTTTCCAATTCGGAAATTTATTATTCAGGAATTTTATTATTCGGGAATTTTCCAATTCGGGAATTTTATCACTCGGAAATTTTATTATTCGAAAATTTTATTATTAGGGAATTTCCCAATTCGAGAATTTTACAGTGACGGGAATTTTATTTTTCGGGAATTTTCAAATTCGGTAGTATTAGAAACTGTCGGAAATTTTATTATTCAGGAATTTTATTATTCGAGAATTTTCCAATTCGGGAATTTTACTTCACCAAAAGTGTATTTCGATATTATTTTTCATTTTGAAAAAGCTTCTTAATTTAATAATAAAATTATTACACTTTTATTTGTGAATTTTATATTATAATCGAATAGTTTTTAGAAAATAAAGAATAAAGCCCAAATACACTCATAGTGAAAAACATTGTTTTTTCCAAGTTTAAAAAAAAAATTTAACCAAAATTCTGCATCGCAGGAAAATAGACGGGAGAACTTGGACTCGGTTGCCGGCGCACGAATGGGAGAAGAGAGTAGGGAAACTCAGTCGTACTGTGAGGAGTGGGGGTCAGAATTCCCCTCTGAGACTTCTCCGCTTCGCCGCCACGAGCTCGGGATTTCTTCAATCGCTTGCCCTGTAAAATTTCATTTTTGCCTATAGTAGGTCCCTTTTCTCGGATCACGTCACATATATTGAACCTTTTGAATATGGTTTTACTTTCAAAACAACTGAATTTTGGATTCGCAATGTTTCTGAGTTTTTCTGTTTCAAAAATAAATTTTTGCACTGATTGACTTGTTAATATTATGTTTCTAATTTTGTTCTCAAAAAATTTAACAATCAAAGACATTAAGCCATAGACCTTGATATTGTTTCTCTTGAGTCCGGATTTAATAGCCGTTCTCAGAGAGTCGGTTTTTTGGTCAACTCTCAGAGGAAGATATTTGTCTCTTCCTTATGTGCAAGGCCTCTCGGAAAAGTTAACCGGCATCCTCAGACCCTTTAATATAATTCCAGCGTTTAATAGTATATTATACGCCGAGGTGCATAATGAGGGACTTTACGGGACGAGCGGCAATGCTCGCAGGACGTTCGAAGCCGAGGCTAGATAAATCCTGTGAGCATTGTAAGCGAGTCGCGTGAAGACCCGAATTGTGCGCATTCACGCATATACTATTTTATGTGAAGACGCTGCAATTAAAAGTTTTGTTGCGACAGCGTAGAGTATCGTAATGTTGTACATTACGATATAGTGGAGTGTAATGTGAAGAGCGATCGTCCGCTGTATCGTAATTTTACGTGATTACGATACTCTAGTTGTCGCATAAAATCGCGTTTATGCACCGGAGTCACATAAAAATAATAACGATCTTGCTTCATTATTCAAATCCACAAGAGATAAGATACCATTGGAGGAAAACTTTGACGTAGTTTGTACAATTCCCTGTATCGACTGTGATTCTCCATACTATCTAAATCCGAATTAGTAGAAATTTTACTAATGCAATTAGTAGCATTCTATCTGACTGTTAAATTAGTAATTTTATCAGTTTGTACTAAATGAAATGCTAAGATTTATGTTACTAAATGAATTAGTAAGTGTATTCTACTAATCTGCTTAGTAGTGCCGACTTAGTAATTCAATGAGTAGCAATGAATTGCTATGGAAACATAATTTAATAACTTTTTAATACTTTCTGCTGGTTTTTGAATTTTAATTGAGAAACGATAATGTTTTCATAATTTATATTATAAGATTATATAGTCATATTAATAATAATTGTGTATGAACGATGCAATATTTAAAACTGTAACGGTATTGGGATCCGCTGCGCTGCAATACACCATCTATTTTTTCAGTGCGGCCAAATAGCTCTAAAAAAGTATCCAGAGGTGAAACCTTCATCTCCAACTGTCCCGTCTGCCGCGTAAGGTCATCCGCGGCTAAAGACCTGACAAGGAACAGTGTTGAACGATGTTGTCTCGCGTAAACCCGCTCTAGCTTACCTTCTAGGACGGAAGGAGCAGAAGTGGATGACGTACACGTTCCAGTTGCGCTGGGATTGGTTGCTTTAAGGAACCATGATCGTAGCTTCCGGAGCCTAAAACTTCTCATATTATTGATAATTACTAATTATTATCATTAATTATTATTATTATTGATATAAATAATAAGAATTAAAAATTTAATTTATTTTAATAATTATAATAAAATTAATATTAGTCGTTAACGTGGCACGGCTATGATAAATAAAAAATTTTACAAATATATGCAGACCTGATAAAAATGGAGAATAAAGAAAAAGATATGGTTTATCTACACTGCCAACAATGTTTGGGATTTTACCACACTTTGACAATACGGGTGTAAGGCAATATTACAATCACATGTGAGTAGAAAGTTTTCTCTAAAACACTTTTTTTTCGATGAAGTGATTATTCGATAGAGGGATTTGTGATTTTAAAAAGCTGTGACCTAAAAAAACCTTAAAAACCTGACAAAAAGGCAAAAAACGGAAAGCATATTCGCATTGGGGATGAAAAACTATAACTATAATAACTATTATATTTTGGACAAGACTCTTTCCATTTTTTTATGAATACATTTGTCGTATTTTCTTGCCTTTAATCCATATGGAGTTGGTCGTTCAATAACATACAATACTCATCATTAGAACCCACCGAAGAATATATGCATGAGAAAGAAAAGAAAAATAAGTGCGACAGCTGACAAATTTCCAGAAAGAATGGCATGGCGGGCTAATGGTTAGTCAACTGTTATGAGAATTATGAAAATCGGTGATTTTCAAATTTTTTATAAATTAATATTGATTAAAAGTTTAATAACTTGAAATTAAATTAAGTGGAAATGAATTTGAAATGTTCACTTTGGAACATTATTAAATTTAAAATAATTTGATTTTGAATACCTAGTTCTTGAATGGCTTCGTTTTTCCGCAATTTCTTTTCCCAGAATAATTTAGAAAGAAGCTTTTCAAATTGTAAAGCTAATTTAGAAATATTCAGTTATTTATGATTTTTTCGAAATTTTTCATCTATTTTTCCATTTCGAGTTTTTAAGGTTTGATAAATGTAACACTTTAATTTTGAAAGCTATCAATATGATATTGTATCATTTTTAAGCAATTAAAATAACAAAATTTTGAATTCTAAATGTTCTAAATTTATTAATAGTTGAATTTTACTTTGTAAAATAGAATAATTCTCAATTTCAAATGTGTAGAGTAGTAGAAAATGCAACAGTTACATTTTGTAGAGAATTCATCTGTTGATAATTCAATTGTTGAATTTTGTATCAATTTCATCTCTGGAAAATTTTACTGTTCAATTTTCAGTCAAGAAGATTGATTATTTACCAAAAAAGACAAGTTTTTCATGAAATAGGTACATTTTCTACATAATAGTTGAATTGTCAACTAAAAAGAACTAACTTTTCAAATCAAAAATGGAATAGTTAAATTTTCAGTTAAGAAAATGAATATTCAACCACAAAAAAACTAATTTTCAACAGAATACATAAATTCTAGACCGACTTTTGAATTAATTAATTTTTACTGAAATTAAAAAAAAATTAATAACAATAATTATATATTATAACTAATTAATGATAATTATTATTAATAAAGTGAAATTAAAATTAAAATCAGTTACTTAATTTTGCCTAATAGTAGAATTTTATACTTAGAAAGATAAATTAAAAAAAAAAACAATATTTCAACCAAAGAGATGAATTTTCAATAAAGTAGTCAACTTTCAACCAATTAGTAGAAAGGACCTTGGAAGTTTGGATAGTTACTTCAAAAATATTTTGTTATTATTACTGTTTCGACATTCTTTAATTTCAAATTCTTACGTCAATTATTTTTAGCTCTCAATTCTTTGAAAGTATACAATGTTAAGAATTCCTTTGAAATGGCTTAATTTCAAATGCATGTTCAAGAACAAAAGAGCCCTTTCTATTTTATATTCTACAATTTTTGAGGGAATAAATTTGAAACTTATTTACAGCTACTTTGTGTTTATGGAATAAATTTTCAATACAAGAAGTAAACGTTAGCAAATTCATATATTTAGGCTTTGAAAGTAAAGAATTGAAAGTTTACAATAACGTTAAAATTAATTATTTAACTAAGCATTGGCTTTAATAATTTTTTCAACTTTAAAATACAATTATTTTCAAACGATACAGTTTTGAAAACTTTTTAAATGATACCAAACCATTTTCAAGGTTTTGGCATAAAATTATTTTGTCTCAAATGCTTTTAATTCAAAGTTGTTTAATTTTAAACGCGTTCAGTTCAAAATAATTTAATGTTGAATGTTTAAAGCTGAAACCTGATTTAGTGAGATATAAAATTGTTTAATTTACAATTTTTAAATATTAAAAATTGGGAAGTCAAAAATTTAAGGTCAAAAAATGACCATAAACGAAAGTTTCAAACAAAATTTTCTCGGCTTCTTCCAAAGCTTTTCAAAATTTTCTGAATGGATAGTATTCGTGAAAATATGTAGTTTCATGCTGTATTTTTTTTATTCGTGCATTTTTTTTTACCTTTTGAAATGCGCAACAGAAAATCGTAAAGTTTATGTATTTCGCGACGGATTCGCCGCAGCGCAGCATCTGAAGTATATTGATTTGCGGAACTTTTTCTTAGTTATTTATGAAAAATGTATGGTCTTTGGTCATTGCCATTGAAAAAACATTCGAGTTCTATCTAAACGCGATATACTAGCAAAATCAAACCTTTTTTAAACAAGACATCCTTTAGTGCCACGATGAAAATTTACGTGTACCAAAAAAATTAGGAAGATACAAACGTTACAGTAAAATGAAAATTGAATAAGTAGGGTTTTAAAAATAAATTCATATAACAGCCACTGATTTATATGTCAATCAAAATTTCAACAACAAAAATTTTAACTGAACAGATGAATTTTCAAACAAAAAAACTGAGTTTTCAACAAAAAATGTAATAATTTTTATTTTAATAAAAAAATTCTAATCTTGAGTTAAAAACAGTTGAATTCAACTCCAACCAAATAAATAAATTTTCAAATAAAAAAAATTTTCTAGTGAAGAAAAAAGGAAAATTCAACAAAATTATAATTTAACGCGAAAAGTATTTTTGTATACAAAATAAAAATTTTGAATAACTATTTATTTCTTGAGTTTATTCATTTGTAAGTTTATGTAAATATAATTTTTCTAAGATTCTTAAGAATGTTGTCAAAGATTTGTTAAAATTTCTGTATGTCAATCAAAATTTCAACAACAGAAATCTCAACTGAACAGTTGAATTTTCAAACAAAAAAACTGAATTTTCAACAAAAAATGTAATAATTTTAATTTCAATGGAAAAATTCTAATCTTGATTTGAAAACATTTAAATTCAACTCCAACCAAATAAATAAATTTTCAAATCAAAAAAATTTTCTTGTGAAGAAAAAAGAAAAATTCAACAAAATTATAATTTAACGCGAAAAGTAATTTTGTATACAATATAAAAATTTCGAATAACTATTTATTCTTTGAGTGTATTTATTTTTAATTTTATCTAAATGTAATTTTTCCGAAGTTCTTAAGAATATTTTTGAAGATTTGTTAATATTTCTGTATGTCAATCAAAATTACAACAACAAAAATGTTAACTGAACAGTTGAATTTTCAAACAAAAAAGCTGAATTTCCAACAAAAAATGTAATAATCGTTATTTCAATAAAAAATTATAATTTTTAATTTAAAACTGTTAAATTCAACTTCAACCAAATAAATGAATTTTCGAATCAAAAAATTTTCTAATGAAGAAAAAAAGAAAATTCAACAAAATTATAATTTAACGCGAAAAGTATTTTTTTATACAATATAAAAATTTCGGATAGCTATTCATTTGTTGAGTTTATCTATATTTAATTTCATCTGAATATAATTTTTCTAAGATTCTTAAGAATATTGTCAAAGATTTGTTAAAATTTCTGCATGTCAATCAAAATTTCAACAACGAAAATCTCAACTGAACAGTTGAATTTTCAAACAAAAAAAAAAAACAGAATTTTGAACAAGAAATGTAATAATTGCTATTTGAATGAAAAAAATCTCTTTTTAAATCAAAAACAGTTAAATGCAACTTTAACGAAATAAATTTTCAAATTAAAAAAATTTTCAATGTGGCAAAAAGGAAAATACCATTGGGGTTATTACACGATTAACATGTTTCACTTGTCTGTTCGGTTTCGGCGATTTCGGTCAGTTCAGGGTAAAACTGCATTCAGGACAGCTGAGATCGAAGGTTTTATCAAATAAAATAATAACAAAAAGGTTGTGAATAATTCTGAAATTACCGATTCATCAGTTTATTGTCCAACTACTATTTTTATAAGTGAATTTTTCATTCTACCATACATAGAGAGCAATGTAAAGAGTCTACAAATATTTACTAAAGATAGAAGCATCGAGAACCATTACATACTGACTCTTCAATTTATTTTGATTTAATTCAATTATTAGTTACATGTGAAATTTTGATCCGACCTTCTATCGCAAACATCATACATCAGATTTACATTTTTTTAATAGTGTAAAGGATTGCAGTATACGTCGTTTATATGTTTTACTTGAAAACACTTTGAAATTGGAATGCGGGAACCTACTTTAATTTCATTGACTTCTTCTCGAGTCAGTGGGGTAACCATGCCACTTTTCATGTTTATTTTCGCTCGTTTTATGTGTCCAGTACTCGTATCATAATTATAAATTCCAGCAAGTACATCATAACTCTCCAATATTGCAAAAACTTCATCACCCGATGTTGATATAACAATCTGTTCGTTTAACGGCGTAGGCTTATAATGGTTATCACTTATTCTTATTTTTACTAGTCTATTAACAGGAAAAGTAAATCTTCGAAGTTCGAATATCCGGTCCCGATTCCTAATAGGAATAAGCCGGATAAATCTGAGTTTTTCAAGTCCACATTCCATTCCATCAGGAGAAGGAAGCCTTGTAGGTTGAGCTAGGGTCCTGGAAGGAGGAGCCTGGGACCTGACAGGAGGTTTCATGGACCTGGCAGGAGAAGACATGGTCCTAGCAGGAAGAGACATAGTCTTGCCAGAAGGAGCCGTGGACCTGTTAGTAGGTGACTTGGATCTAACACGATTAGGAGGCTCATCAGGGAAAAGAGACATCTCAGGTAGATGATGTCTTTCAGAAGAAGAAGGTCCGTGACGAGGTCCATACGGAATAGGGGCTCCATTAGGTAAACATTCGAACTCCGAACTTAATTCTGCAACAAGAAAAATATGATTCCTTCATTTAGGTTGGTATTTTATGAAAGATTCGCAATCTCATCAGGCCAGACTGAGAAAAGGAGGGAAATTTTCTCTGGGAAACTTCTTTAAAGTTCAGTCAACAATATGAAGGGAACATCGTTCAAGAAGGTTCTTGCAAAACTTTTATTTTGAAATTTTTTCCTTAATATAATCCGCTTTGATACACACAAATGAGAAAAAACACGCGACTAGTTGACTTCAAAATGTCTATGAAAAAACGTATTTAAAATCAATTCCTTACTTCTTTTATTACATTTTCTAGTTGCAATTCGTTTTTAAACTATACGCGTATACCGAAACTAACCTTATTATATGTTTTCTAGTGCGAGCCTAAAAGTGTTTCTATTTTGCTCATGATATGGAACTCACACATAAAGAAATTTGCATAAATTCTTTTTTCAAACTGTTTTGAGGTATTCTATTCTTATATTTCAACATATTCTCTTATCACATTATATTGCTTCGTTCTTATAATTTAAATACGTTCTTGATACAGATCTGATAAGGGAAACCAGTTGTGTTTCTGAAACGCAATAGATTTCACTGTTCTATTCAAACAAATTTCAACCATGAGTCTGGAAGATGTATTTATTGGGTTCATATTACAGTCTTCGGCGCCATATGGAAGAAATAATTGGAAGAAATTTTATTGAGATAAGAAAATTCAGTTATGAGGATTAGAGCAAATTAAAAATTCTTTTCATTAAAATTGTTCTCAAAAATGTTTAAAGCAACTAAGAAGTAACGGTTTTTTATCAATTAATTCTAAAGTAATGCTTTTCAAGCATCGTGACGTCAAGCCATCATTTGATCGCATTGACAAATTGGACTCTGAATTTTCAAAATTCCAAAATTTTCAAAATTTTGGATAGTTTAGAAATTCGCCATAAATTACCATATCAAATTGATGTAAATTTAGGAAATTTTCAGAAATATATGATTCATAGTTACTTACCAAAAATTTGATAGAGAAAATTTATATTTTTATCGAATTAAAAAATTTTGACATTTTGAGAATTTTTCAAACTTTTCGAATTAAAAAAATTAAGTAGTTTTGGAAACTTTATTTTTATTTTTATATGAATTTGAGAAATTTATGGTAAATTCCTTATATACCAAAAATTTCAATTTTAATAGAATTTTTGGTACTTTCATAAAATTATTGTATCACATTATATAATATATTATATTTATTTTCTAAATTCATTATATATACTTTATTTATCTTTAATATGAATATAGAAAATTTTTTCAAATTTATGTTAAATTTGTTATTTACCGAAAATTTTTGAAATTTTATTTGAATTTTAAAACTTACTTAAGATTTTTAATTTTAAAATTTTATTGAAATTTCATGAAAGGTTTATAAACTTGTTAATGTTTATGAAAATCAAAAAGCTTAAAAATGGAAAAAATCCAGAGATTTTTAAACTTCTTTCAACTTTCAAAAGTTTAGAAATTTCAAAAATCGAAGAATTTTTGAAACTATTTATTTTTATATGAATTTATAAATTTCGAGAAATTCATATTAAATTTATTATTGACAACACTTTTTGAAAGAAATTGAAAATTTTCAAACTTTCAAATATTTTGAACATTTGCATACTTTCAAAAAGTTAAATTTTTTTTGGAAATTTATAGTCAATTTCTTATTTACGAACACTTTCAAATGTTTTGTAAGAATTTGAAGATTTTCAAAAATATCAAAATTTGTAAGCTTACAAAAATTTCAAAATACGTTAACTTTCAAAAATTTTCAAACTTTCGAAAATTTTCAAAACTTTTTGAAATTTTGAAACTTTTAAAAATTGTTGAACTTTCAAACATTTTTAACGTTTGCAAACTTTCAAAATTTTGAAAATCTTATAAATCGTCGAGTTTTGGCACCTATTTTTATATGAATTTAGAAATTTTTAGTAAATTTTTTTTCTACCAAAACATTAAAAATTTGTTTAATTTCAAAAATTTTCAAAATGTTTAAACTTTCAAAGTTTTTTTTAACTTTTTGAAATTTTCAGACTTTCAAACATTTTCAACATTTGCAAACTTTCAAAAGTGTGAAAATTTCAAATATCAAGGAATTTTAAAAACTATTTTTATTTTCCTATGAATTTAGAAAATTCGTCTAAATTTATAGTAAATTTGTTAAATATTATCAAATTAAAAAAATGTGGAGAATATTCCAAATCTAAAAAATGAAGAAGTTTTGGAAACTATATTTATTTTAATGTGAAATTAAGACATTTTTGGAAATTTATGGTCAATTTCTTATGTACCAAAAATTTTTCAAATTCGTTGAAAGGTTCATTTTGTTACTTTAAAACCTTTTTTAAATACACCGGTCGATTTAACAAAAACGCGAGTGTGAGATTTGAAGGAAAAAATTAGGTTTTATGAAAAATGAAGCACAAAACTCAATATCATATAACTTCGTGGCATTTTTTTCTAAAATCGATAAAATACGTACCTCCTAATTTCCTCTAAAAACAACATAATTATTTCGTCCACGAGAGATTCTCCAACTTTATTTATATATTATTATTATTCATATTCTCCTGCCTAATTTGAAATGGATTTCGCCCCTGTAATATTTTTCATTTACAATCACCATGTTATAAGCCTGTAACGCCTCCTGAAAAGTGAGCATTACAAAGCCTACTCAAATATTATTAGTTCCGAACGCCGCCGCACTTTAATATTAAGAGTAATCTAATAGTACTGTTAGGAAAAATAATGACACCAGATAGCACTCCAGCTCAGACCTAACCATTTTCAAATTTCGCGCCATACGAGATTACCAATCACAGCCAAGCAGATGACTGCCACGTCAGTCGTACGTTTTTACGGCTCAAGATATTACAAAATTACGACTCACTTTACAGACGACCCTACAGTCTCATAAAATACTGATCTCGAATAAAATATCGTACATCACTCGGAGGGTCAACAGGTCCTCTCGTAGAGCTCAATATTCGCAAGAACGACTTGAAAACCCATTGCATTCGGTCATGGTCTTACAACTCGTCCAGCAAACATTGATCACCCCGTAAAGACATGTGTAACACTCCTTATGATGTATACTCCAACTCCGATTTAGTAACAGTGTCGGTAGTTGTCTGGAAATAGCCTTATTACTACAATATACTCGACTGAGCACTCGCGTTGACGGGCAATTCTAGGAATTACTAAACCGGGGGCTACTAAATCAAGGTTCGAGTGTAATATACTATTAAATCGCAATAATCTTTTTTTACAGAAATAAACGCTTCGCCGGAACCTTCCGGAGAAGGATCTTTCCTACCAAATTATATTCCGCATACTCCTCGCTTAGGTCAAGCAAGAATATTACATGCTTCGCCAGCACCTTCCGAAGCAGTTTCTAGCCAACAAAATTATCATATTCCAAAAAGTTATATCCCACTTCCGCTCGAACTCAAAACAGTGTATATAAAGTATTGGACCAGGGAAATTAAGGTGACTTTAACAATAGAAGACAATGCAGTTGTAGCGAAGAAATGTGTACTTCTAAGTCGTCGTCAAGATCGTAAAGATGTTCAAGGTATTCCAGATACCAGATTTCGGAAAAACAACAACTATTTAATCCGTGCTGTTGTTGAAATGCACTATGGATTTCCCACAGATACCTTGTTCAACGCCGACAGATTGGATGACCAAATCTGTCGAAGAAGATGCTTGTATCTGCTTCAGAGAGACACCTTGACTGATGTTACGTCCTGAATGCGGCTTTGAGGCACACTCAGGTATGTGTAGGTCCTCCAGTGTTAAGATGTCTAATAACACTCATATCCACAAGCTCAGGGTTCTTCGGAATGCCAACAATTTTTCCTTCCTTCAGAGGAATTTTGGCACATTCATCCAATCCAAAGTCCATCCCAATATCTCCTGTGTACTTCTTGACGATATTTATGTCAGTTTGAAGTTTTCTTTCACCAGAGGCATAGATCTTCATGAAGAGTCCCCTCTGGAAGCTTACGTTGTTCGTTATCACACGATAATTTCCAGATGAGATAGTAAATCTAGTTTTCTGAAGAGGCATCCATCTTTCTATGCATCTCACTATATGTGGATGCACCTTCAAGCTTTCCAACAGACAGATGATAAGTATAGGAGAGATTGACTCGAAAGCTTTCCGGTAGTCAATCCAGGCCATTGATAAGACGCGTTGATGGGCTGCAGCGTCTTTACAGACACACCTGTCAATTAGCAGGTTCTCTCGAAAAAAATACAAATATTGAACAAATCAGTTGTTATAAAATCCATTTCAAATCAAGCAGATTATAGTCATCAAGTCGCAGAATCTCAAGGAGGCGAAATGTCCTGTTTTTTAGAGGAAACTAGGCATATACCTATTATTCCGATTTCCAGAACGACCCCTACCACATTTGACAAACCCCGTCTCGACCGCCTTTGTCTAAAATCGCGAAAAAAATTTTAATTGATAATGATCACAAGACACGTTAAATGTGATAGTGGTAGTTCTTGAGGGTTGTTGGGTATTTCTGTGCTTATAAGGATATTTAATAGAGTCTTGGAAATGCGTGTCTTGCTATTGTTATGAGTTACAAATTTTTTGGCGGTTTTAGATGAAGGCAGTCTAAACTTGGTTCGTTAAATGTGGTAGGGGTAGTTCTCGAGGGTTGTTGGATATTTTTGTGATGATAAGGATATTTAGTACAGTTTTGGAAATTCCTGTCTTGTGATAATTATCAATTAAATTTTTTTTTTTCGATTTTAGATGAAAGCAGTCGAAGCGGGGTCCGTTAAATGTGGTAGGGGTAGTTCCGGAAATCGAAATTATAAGTATATGCCTAGTTTCTTCTAAAAAACAGGACATTTCATGTCCTTGAGATTCTGCGACTTGACGAGTACAATCTGCTTGATTTGAAATGGATTTTATAACAACTAATTTGTTCAATATTCGTCTTTTTTCGTTCAATCCAACTGCTCGATCATTCATTTCTGTACTGTTGAAAACTAGTTTTCATGTGAAAATTTAACTCTTTTATTATTCATTTTAAACCACTTTTTCAGTTGAAAATTCAACTATTTGGTTAAAAATTTATGAATTTACTGAAAATTGATCTTACGGTAAAAACTTCAATCATCTCTTATGGCTAAAGATGAACTTTTTTGTCGAAAATTCAACTTTTCGGGTTAAGGATTTACCTGCCGTCGAAAAAAATCATCGTTTCAGACTTGAAAATTCGAATGCTTGATTGACAGTGCAAATTCTAAACTTTTTTAGTCCATTCCCATATTATTCTCTAGGGCAAAGTATGAGACTCGCATTCAAGGGAGTTATAATTCAAAATCATTCATCAAAAGTGGTGTCACGCATAGAAGCTGATGAAATATATTGTTTCAATTTTGAATTATAAGAACGGTGTAACAAGTATTCAGCTTGTACAATGCGTTGGCAGAGCATAGCAAAAAAAAATTCTTGAGAAAATGTTCATGGGTTAGGTTCTTGTGTCGTGTTTGAAAGAATCAAAATATTCGTATATTGTATACAATTATTAACATCAGATAATTGTTTGTTTGCAATGTGGTAATCCAGTTTTAGGAGTTCTAGTGTTGTAACACAAAAATATTGGGAACTAATTTCAGAAGCGAGTCAAGTGCGGTGCTTGTTGGTTCTGTAACAAAAGGCAAAAAAAACTTTGCCAGTGCATATTACGATTCCAATACTTATATAATTCAACATTGAAACAACATATTTCACTCAACTTTCATGCTGGACACAACTTTTAACAAATATTATTGCAAGAACACCACATCATCATTCATTGACTTGACAGCGTGGACCCCACGTTTCAAACTCGCAACCGGAGTTTTCATTTAGTTGGAATATTTCTTTTTACATTTTTTATACTCAAATGATCTAAATAAAGGTACTTTACTGTCGGCTCTTGCATGTTCCAAAGATTGAAGCCGATATCGAATGACACCCGGTTATGCAATTCATTATTATTCTATCAGATATAGTATTTAAAAAATGGCCTATCAAATGAATTCTATGTTTTTTTCCCCCGGAAAATCCAGCGGCCAGGAAATAGAGCCTATAGAGGATTATGAACAGCAAACTCCTGACTTTGACCACTGTGCGATGCGACCGACTGCTTTTTGTCTTGTAGGTGCTCTTACATTTTCTATGATAATTCGATAAGCAATGAATATTTTATAATGTTTTCGGTCTAATTTCAAGGAATGTACAAAAATTAGAATTAAGAACATTTCAAAACGCCGCGGACAAAGTTTGTTCTCAAAATTCTTTTTTAGTTAGACTCGCAAATTATTTTTAAATATAATTATAAATCGATTATGCTCACATTATGTCACAAAATATGTAAGATAAAATCATGCATGTAAGGAAAAACAGTATGCTCGAAATAAAATTATGTTAGAGAACATGTAAGGCTACAAAAATGTCAAAAGTATTGGAACGTACACGCTGAATTATTTATGTTTCAATTAAATATACAGGAATTTTCAAATCTAGCTAATACCAAGCATTTCGTTTCTTATGAATTCCGTCGAAATCTGTTCTATCCTGTCCATGTCAATCGAATCCTATCTACTCTTTAAACCTTCAAATGCCTAATTGCATTCATCTGATGCTGTCAAAGTGGGGTTGGTCGATGACAAGTGGCGATGAAAATTCAACTATTCCAGTTGAAGATTCACCATTTTAGTTTAAAATTCATCACTTTAGTTGAAAATTTAACTACTTTTTAATTTAATAGTTGAAATTTTAAGCTAAAAAATATAAATCTTTAACCAAAAATGGTGTGGTGTAATTTTTATTGAAGCGAATTAATTTTCAACAAAAAAAAACGAATTCAAAAGAAAAACAGTTTAATTTTATACCAAATTGTGAAATTTTCCAGTCAAAAAGACGATTTTTCTATAAAATAGTTGAACTTTCGAACCGAGAATATAAATTTTCAACCAACAAATTATTTTACAACCAATGAGTTTCATTTTTAATCCAAAAAGATTACTTTTCAACGAAAAATGTATTATTTGATATTTCAACAAATAATATTTTTATTCAAAATAAAAAAATAGTTGGATTTAACCAAAAAAGACCAATTTCAACAAAATACTTAAATCCTCATCTAAAACAGATTATTTTTCAAACCAAACAATTGCATTTTAAACCAAAAAATTTATTTTCTTCCAAAAAATACGAATTTCAACAAAATACATCAATTTTCCACCAAATAGTTGAAAATTCAACTTTTTCAATAAAAAATTAATCTACTTTATAGAAAATGTAACTATATTGTTGAAAATTTGTTGCTTTTTTGGTTGAAAATTAATTTTTTAACTGAAAATTTAACTATTTCAATTTTTACTGTAAATTTATATTTTTTAGCTAAAAATTCAACTATTTGTTTTACAATTCGTTATTTTGTTGTTATTAAAAATCAGTTTTTTTGGTTGAAAATTAATTTTTTAGCTGAAAATTTAACTATTCTATTTTTTATTAAAAATTTTTCTTCTTTATTTAAAAATTCATGCATGCTGAAAAATAGTCTTTTTTTAATAGAAAATTAATCTTCTTGTTTGAAAATTCATCTTTTTAGTTCAAAATGAACTATTTTGGTGAAAAAATTAGTTTTTTTTTTCTTGAAAAATAATTCTTTTAGCTGAAAATTTAACTATTTCATTTTTTATTGAAAATGTGTCTTTTTCAGCTAAAAATTCAACTAAGTGTTTCAAAATTCATGTTTTTTTAAACTGGAAATTTAACTATACTATTTTTTGTTTAAATTTTTTCTTCATTATTTAAAAATTCATGTATTTGGAAAATTAAGTCTTTTTTTGGTAAAAAATTAATCTTCTTGGTTGAAAATTAATCTTTTAGTTGTTTTTTTCTGACAATTTATGTTTTTAGTTTAAAGTTCATGTATTTTATTGAAAAATCGTGTTTTTTGGTAGAAAATTTATCCTTTTGGTTGATGATTCAACTACTTGGTCATTCGCAACAAATGAAATTCGTTCAAACACAGAAAATAATCAATATTCTCCTTATTTTTGAATTTAAAAATGATTTTAAATTAACTTAAGTAATATTTTACTTTTATTCGAATGTTTTGCAATATAAAAGTGATTTCTAAACATATAATCTGAATAAATAAACATAAAAATTTTCGAATATATTGATGTTTTATTAAAATTAATCCATATATTAACTTTCACTGAAAAATATTAAAAGAATAAAAATTATTAGGATAAATAAGACCCGTGAAATTACATCAAATCTAATATTATTTCTTTAAATCCTGTAAAATTGATTTAAATACTTGAAGGGTATTTAAAATCCCTTAAAATCATAAAAGTCCTTGGAATCTTTTTAAATATCGTAAAATATTTCAAATCATTTGAAATCCATTGAAATTTTTAAAGCTTTTCAAAATTCCTGGGAATCTTTAAAAATACCCTGAAATTATTGAAATTTGCTTTAAAATCTTTTTAAATCCTTTGAAATCTTTTAAAATCCCTTGCAATTTTTTAAAGCTCTTTAAAATACCTTGGAATCCTTGAAAATGCTACGAAATATTTCAAATCCGTCAGAATTTTTTTTTTTAAATAGTTTAAAATTAGTTTTTTTTTAAATTAAAAACTATAGAAATTAAATTTTTTGATTGAAAGTTCATCTGGTTAAAAATTTAACTCTCGTTGAATATTTATTTTATTTTATTGAAAGTTATTTTTTACTGAAAATAATAAATGAAAAGTAACTTATTAGCTTAAAACTCATTTATTTGGTTAAAAATTTAACGATTTTGTTGCCAATTCGTTTTCCTTTTATGTTGGAAATTTATTTTTCTAACTAAAAAATTAACTGTTCTTTTTTGGTCAAAGGTGTATCTTTCTTAATTAAAAATTCAAGTATTTTGTTGAAAATTCGTCTTTTTTCAGTAGAACATTAATCTTTTGGGTTTAAAATTCAATCATTTGGTTAAAAATTCATTTTTTGTTTATCGAAGATTCATAATTTTAGTTCAAAATTAGTTTCTTTAACTGAAAATTTAACTATTCTATTTTTTATGAAAATTTTATCTTTTTGATGGAAATTTAGTCCCTTTGGTTGAAAATTTAACTATTTCGTTGAAAATTTATTTTTTTACTGATAAAATTAAACTATTATATTTTTGGTTAAAAATTCATTGAAAATATTAAATCTTTTAAAAATGACTTGGAATCTTAAAACATCCTGAAATATTTCAAATTCTCTAAAGCTCTTTCAATTTATTAAAATATATTTAAAATTTCTTAGAATATTTCAAATCCTATGAAATCTTTTGAAATCCTTGAAATTATTTAAAGCTTTCGAAAATTTCTTGGAATCTTTAAAAATACCCTAACATATTTCAAATCCGTCAATTTATTGAAAATTCCTTCGAATCTTTTTAAAAATCCCATAGAATATTTCAAATTCTTTGAAATCTTTTGATATTATATAAAGCTCTTAAAAATTCCTTGAAATCTTTGAAAATACCCTAAAATATTTCAAATCCTTAAAAATTCTTTTAATTAATTGAAATCTATTGAAAATTCCTTCGAATCTTCTTAAAAATCCCTTAAAATATTTCAAATTCTTTAAAATACTTTAAAATTCTTTAATTCCTTTGAAAATTCTTTGGAATCTTTAAAAATACACTAAAATATTTAAAGTTCTTGAAATATATATATATATATATATATAATATATTTTGAAATAATTAATTTTTTCTACACTTTTCATAAAATGCTGCATAAACTTCTAAACATTCTAAGTATGTCTGAAAATGATTCGAAATTTTCTTAAAATTCTGAAAAATGGAAAAAATTGCCTCAAAAACTTGCAAATTCTTTACCGAAAATTTTGGAAATCTTTTGGAATCTTTTTACAATTAAACATCCTCTTGAAAATAAAAAAAACACTCACAAATTTACTAGGAATCTTGAGAATTTTTTAAAAAGTTTCTCTTCAAACATTTCGAAATTCTTAAAAAGGTTCTAAATTTTTGGTTCGAAATCTTCTCAATATTTCTTAAACTTACTCGAATTTTTTCTAAAACGTAGTAATCTTGAAAAATTGAAAATTTTAGGAAATCATTTAAAATTATTATATTTTCTTAAAATAATTTTTGAAAATAAAAGACCATTTTAAATTTCCTACGAAGCTAGAAAAGTTCTTCATTGTCTTGAAACCTTTCATTCTTAAAAAGATTCTAAATTTTTTCTTCAAAATCTTTAATAATCGATTTTTTTTTTATTTTATGGAATTGATATTTTGTCTTGAATTTTATGAAATCTTTGCAAAACTTCCTAATATATCTTAAATTAACACAAAGTTTTTCTAAAATGTTGTGATTTTGTACAATTACAAAATGTTGCTTTAAAATTGTCTACAATATTTTTCGAAATTTTATAAAATCATTTTATATCCTGCAAACTAAAAACAATTTACCAAAAAATCTTCCACGTTATTTTTTATCAGTTTCGGAAATCTTTTTGAATCTTTTTTAATATTCTCTTAAAGTTAATTTACCAAATGAAACATTATTTAAATTTGCCCAGGATTTTCAAGAAAACCTTTTTATTCTCTTGAAATCTTTCAAAAATATATTTTTTTTAAATATACAAAAATAAAAAACAATTGCTTTAAATTCTTCCAAATATTAAAAGAAAAAATTTTTGAAAATCTTTTGAAATTTTAAAAAATCTTTTTTAAATTTCGGTTAATACTAATATTTTTAAATAAAAAATCATATCTTTGTCCAGGTATCTTTGAAAGAAAACTTTTCTATTTTCTTGAAACTTTCAAAACTCTTAAAAAGTTCCTGTTTTTTTTAATCTTCAAAGGTCTACATTTTGTTTCAAATTTCTTGAAATTGTTTCAAGTGTGAAACTTTTTTTAAATGCTGTGAAAATGAAAAAAAAATGCTTTTAAATCTTCCAAAAAAGAATCATTTTTAACAATATACGTGCATTTTAAACAAAATATTTTTATTTTTAATTAAATTTTCATCCTGATAATTGAATTTTCAACCAAAAAGGTTATATCGCTACAAAAAAGACAAATTTTCTACAAAATAGATGAATTTTAAACTAAAAAATATCAATTTTTAACAAAAAATAGAATAGTTTAATTTTAGGTCAGAGAAATAAGTTTTTGCACCAAATAAAATAAATTTTCAACCAAAAAGGGTAAATGTCTATAGAAAAAATGTTGACGAAAAATTGAATAGTTAAATTTTTACTTAAAAAACTAATTTTGTACCAAAAAAGAATAATTTTTAACAAAATACATGAATTTTCAACAAAATATTTTAATTTTTAATGGAATTTTCAATCAAAAAGGTTAATTATCTACGAAAAAGACAATTTTTCTACAACATAGATGAATTTTCAAATAAAAAAGGTCAATTTTCTACCAAAAATAGAATAGTTTAATTTTAAGTTGGAGAAATATGTTTTTGAACCAAGAATTGAATGTTTTTGAATATATTTTGAAATTCAAAAAGAAATAAAACAAATAAAATAAATTTTCAACGAATTAGTTAAATTTTTAACCGAAAAGATTAAATGTATATAAAAAAAAATGTCGACGAAAAATGGAATAGTTCAAAAAAAATAATTTTAAATTATGAAAACTAACTTTCTACCAAAAAAGAATAATTTTTAACAAAATACATGAATATTTAACAAAGTATTTTAATTTTTAATGGAATTTTCAACTAAAAAAGTTAATTATCTACTAAAAAAAACAACAACCATTTTTCTACAAAATAGTTGAATTTTCAAATAAAAAAGATCAAATTTCTATAAAAAATAGAATAGTTTAATTTATAGTTAGAGAAATAAGTTTTTGAACAAATAAAATACATTTTTAAAGAAACTGTTTGTCAACCAAACACATGAATTTTCTATCAAAAAGATTCAAGGTCTATATAACAAAAATATTCGACAAAAAATTCAGTTAAATTTTTAGTTAAAAAATTAATTTTAAATAAAAGCACTAATTTTAAACCAAATAAAAATTAATTTTTCATAAAAAAAACTAATTTTCTGCCAAAAGAAATATAATTCTTAACAAAATACATGACTTTTCAACCAAAACGGTTAATTATCTACCAAAAAGACAATTTTTCAATAAAATAGACGAATTTTCAAATAAAAAGGGTCAATTTTCTATAAAAAATAGAATAGTTTAATTTATAGTTAGAGAAATAAGTTTTTGAACAAATAAAATACATTTTTAAGGAAACTGTTAAATTTTCAACCAAACACATGAATTTTCTATCAAAAAGATTAAATGTCTATATAAAAAAAAAATCGGCAAAAAATTCAGTTAAATTTTTAGTTAAAAAATTAGTTTTCAATAAAAGCCCTAATTTTAAACCCAAGAAAAATGAATTTTTAATAAAAAAACTAATTTTCTGCCAAAAAAGAATATAATTTTTAACAAAATACATGAATATTCAACAAAATATTGTAATTTTTAATAGAATTTTCAACCAAAAAGGTTAATTATCTACCAAAAAGACAATTTTTCAATAAAATAGACAAATTTTCAAATAAAAAGGGTCAATTTTCTACAAAAAATAGAATAGTTCAATTTTCAGTTAGAGAAATAAGTTTTTAAGCAAATAAAGTAAATTTTTAAGGAAACTGTTAAATTTTCAACCAAACACATGAATTTTCTATCAAAAAGATTAAATGTCTATATAAAAAACTGGCACCCAACGGTGATGCGGTTTCAATCACTAGTACTGTCAATCTTTAGTAAGTATCACTAGAGGCGCCGTCCATTAATTAAGTTACCAATTTTAGGCTATTTTTGAACCCCCCCCCTCCCCAAAGTAACGTGGCCCAAAATTCTATCAAAGCATAGGAAAGCGGTTTTTTTTTCACGAAAAAAGGGTAATAATTGAGGAATAAATTAGTATTATAGCTATACGGCTACGGGAACACTTACCAACTGATGGTAAATCTGCATTACCGACCGACGATAAGTACCTAATGACGGTAACTTAGCACAGAATAAAACCTTGCACGGGCGGTAAGTGTTCCCGTAGCCGTATAGCTATACTACTTCAATTCTTTCAAATAAAAATAATTTTAATACCATATTGAATTTTCAATTAAAAAAAAAAAACAATTTATCACAAAAGAAGCGAATTTTGAACCAAAGTGATGTATTTTCAATTAAAATGATGAATCGTCATTTGGAACAGATGAATTTTCAACCAGAAGAATTATTTGCAAACAAGAAGATTAATTCTCTACCAAAAAAGATTATTTTTCAACAAAATACATGAATTTTCAACAAAATATATAAATTTTCATCTAAAAAAGACAAATTTTCAACCAAACAGTTGAATTTTCGTCGGAAAAAGACAAGTTTTTGAACCAAATAGTTAAATTTTAAACTAAAGATGGATAATTTTTCAACAAAAAATGGAATATTTACATTTTTAATTAAAAAACCAAATGTCAAACAAACTGATAAATTTTCTACCAAAATGATGAATCTTCAACTGGGATAGTTAAATTTTAAACCAAAAAGGTGAATTTTCAACCAAGAAAATTAATTTTCATAAAAAAGACGAATTTTCAATTAAAAGATAAATTTGCAACAAAAAATTGAATAAAAAAAGAGATGAATTTTCAACTAAAATAATTGAATATTCAATTGTGATAGTTATATTTTCAGTTAAAAATTAATAATTTTCAACCAGAAAAAAAATAATTTTCAAAAAAATAATTACATTTTCAAACAAATTGATGAATTTTCCACTAAAATAATGAATCTTTAACTGGAATAGTTGAATTTTAAACCAAAAAGATGAATTTTCAAATAAAATTATGAATCTTAATAATAATTAAAAAAAAAAATAATAATAATAAAAAAATAATAATAAAATAATAATTTTCAACCAAAATAGAAACAAATTTTCAACAAAATAGTTAAATTTTCGGCAAACAAATCCTTCTCATCCAAAGAAAAAAGAGCTTTTCAATCAAATAGCTCATATTTTAACCAAAGAAATGAATGTTATATTAAAATTATGAATCTTCAACCAAAAAAATGAATTTGTAACAAGAGTTTAACTTTCAACCAAGTAAATTTATTTCCAACCAAAAAGATTAATTTTCAACTAAAATGATAAATATTTATCTGGAATACTTAAATTTTTAACAAAAAGAAGAATTTTTAAACAAGAAGATTAACTTGCAAAGAAAAAGATAATCAGACAATAAGATAATAGTTGAATTTTCCATTAAAAAAGACAAATTTTCATGAAAATTGTTGAATTTTGAAAAAGACAAGATTAATGTTCAACCATAAAAATTAATTTTCTACCAAAAGGCAAATTTTCCACAAAGTACATCAATTTTCAAACAACTAGTTTAATTTCTAAATAAAAAATATCAATTTTCAACCAAATAGTTGAATTATCATCCAAAAAAGATACATTTTCGACCGAAAATAGAATGGTTAAATTTTCTGTACAAAATCTAATTCTTAACAAACAAAGAAAATGGATATTCAGCAAAATAGATACATTTTCTACTGGAATATTTAAATTTTTGGTTAAAAAAATTAATTAAAAAAAAAACAAAAATAAACGGATTTTCAACCTAACTGATGAATTTTCAACTAAAAATAATGAATCTTCAACTGGAATACTATAATTTTAAACCAAAAAAATTAATTTTCTAACATAAAGGCGAATTTTTAACAACATACACGAATTTTCATCGTAATAGTTGAATTTTCGATTAAAAAAGACAAATTTTCAACCAAATAATACAATTTGTAACTAAACAAGATAAATTTACAGACAAAAATGGAATACATTGATTTTCAACCAAACTGATGAATTTTCAATTAAGCAATGGAATTTTCGATTTGGAATAGTTACATTCTCAGTTGAAAAATAATTTTCAACCAAAAAAATAATAATTTTCAAACAAAGTGATGAATTTTCGACTAAAATGATGAATCTTCAACTGGAATACTATAATTTTAAACTAAGAAGATGAATCTTTAACAAGAATAGTAATTGAATTTTCAACCAAGATTAATTTGTACCAAAAACGACGAATTTTCAACAAAAAAGGCAATTTTTAATCAAAAATTAAATAGTTAAATTTTTGATTACAAAAAAATTAATGTTCAACCAAAGAGATGAATTTTTGACTATAATGGTGGAATATGCAACTGGAATAGTTACATTTTCCGTTAAAAAAAAATTAATTTTCAACCAAAGGAAAACAAATTTTCAAATAAATTGTTAGTTTTAACAGAAATAGTTAAATTTATAGCCAATGAAAAAACGATTTTTCAACAAAATAGCTCATTTTTTAACCAAAGAGACAAATTTCCAATTAAAATGATGAATCTTCAACAAAAAAAATAATTTTTAACCAACGAGTTTAACTTTCAACCAAGTAATTACATTTTTATTCCGAAAAATATGAATTCTAATTGAAAAATGTAGAAGTTTATATTTCGATCAAAAAAGATTTTAATTTTCAGTCAAAAACAGTTTAATTCAAGCAAAAAATACGACTTTTCAACATGAGTTGAATTTTCAACTAAGAAAGATTTTTTAGTCAAGAAAGAGAAAAAATTGCAAACAAACTGTTGAATTTTCAAACAAGAAGATTAATGTTCTACCAAAAAAGCAGACTTTTCGACAAAATACATGAATTTGCAACAAAATAGTAGAATTTTCAAGAAAGAAAAATTTTCAACTCATATAGGCATATTAACCTCATATTTGAAGTCGGAAACGCCCATCCCGCAGTGGCTTGTATCAGGACGCACAATATGTACTACTACCGAAAAAAGGCGACTTGATGAACCCAGAGAATTACAGGCCAATAACTTGTTCGACCACACTGTATAAAATCTTTACAGCTGTTCTTACCCACAGGATTATTCGAAGAATTGAGTATGAGTGGAAAGAGATGTACGAACAACGTGGCTCGAAAAAAGGTTTAACAGGATACCGAAAGAGTTGGAAAGCTTGAATGTTCATCCTCATATAGTGAGATGCAAAGAGAGATTGGTGCCCCTTTGAAAAACTAGATTTATCACCTTATCTAGAAACTATCGTGTGAAAACGAATAATGTCACCGTCCAGAGGGGCGCCTTTCAGGACGATACCCTGGACCCTCTGCTCTTTTCCATCACACTTCTGCCTCTACCTCTCCGCACTAAGAAATTCTCCTAGATACCTCTGCGGCGACACTAATCAACGCTAGCATAAGGTCAGTCATGTATTTGATATGGATGACCTGAATATCTATGCTTCTGGTGCAAACAAACTTCAACTTGCTCTAAATATTGTCAAGAAGTACATAGAAGAGATTGGTATGGACTTTGGATTGGACAAGAGTGCCAAGAATCATCTGAAGAAAGAAAAGGTTACTGGCGTTCACAATGACTCTAATCTTGTGGATATATAAGTCTTATTAGACATCTTAGCACTGGAGAGAACTATGCATACCTGGCCGTGCCTCAAAGCTGCATTCAGGACGTAACAATGGTGAAGGACACTCTCCGAAGCAGATACAAGCATCTTATTTGATACAACTGCGATTTTCGGACAGCCTTCTCCATTGCATACACGAGGCCTGACATCGTTCTCCAAGGCTTCCAGAAGCGAACTATATTCGTGATCGAATTCTCGGCTCCGGCCGACAACAACGTCACTGCCAAGGAGAAGGAAAAGGAGGAGAGGTTTCAAGACCTTAAAAGGGAGGTTCAACGACTGTACTCAAAATATTCGGTTGAAGTAATTTTCCCGGTGACGTATAACAGCTTTCTGCGAGAAAGATACAGAAAGATGTCTTCCTTGGGTCGCTTTGTACCCTGCCCTGTGGCCGCCCATCTCACGGTCGCGACACGTGGTCATAAGAGTGATTTCCTGCGGTTCTACTGGAAGCCGGAGTCATTTTTAGATGGTAGTTGCTCCCAGTGGGCCACTGCGGTGGCTGTCTGACCCTTTTTTTTAAATTATATACAGGGTGTCCCAGACTCAAGCATCCGGACTTATATCTCTGTGTAAAAATAATAAAAAAATCTAAAATTCCTTTTCCAAAAAAGAGTTGAAGTTTAAGTTTTTGTGTTATGAAATATTTAAGCTGGACCAATAAGGAGCGCGGTATAAACAGTCGTGCGTATGTGAGCGGAAGTCCAACGTAGTGTAGTGAACAGGCAACTCAAGGTGCAGTGCATACGGCTAAGTCAAAGTTTGACCTACCAGCTTCCGACAGCGTTGGGCCTCATACACTAGTAACACAAATACGCGCGCTGTAACTGCTGATCTAGTAAACCACACAAGCGCAAGATAAAATTTCGCTGACTCTACGTGTAGAAAAGTACGAAAATGTAATACAGTTGCATTTTATTTTAATAGTGAAAGTGACCGAAAGGATATTTTCATAAAAGGTAAGTATAAAACGTGTGTAAGTTAGATTTAATTTTAAATTATTGAAAGAAAACTTAGTGTTACCGTATTCCTAACGTCTCTTCTGCAGAAGAAAAGGTATTAATAATTTAAAAATTATTACGACTTAAAATTCAACTGTTCTCGTAAAAAGGAAAACCTTTTTTTACAATTCTTCCTTTTTCAGAATTTGTATTGTGAAAAAATGTTTGTTGGTGTATGCATAACCTGTGTTTTGTGAAAATAGAAGGTGAACGGCAGTTTAGAAATTATATTTATAAAAAAAACTAAATTTACAAAAAATAGATTAGTATTAAATGTAAGAATATTTAACGAGGATAAATATCAATTTGGAATATAAAAACGTACCTAATGGGTGCGTCAATTTCAGTATAGGTGCTGCTGATCTTGATAGTTTTTATTGATAAAATTATCAACTGCAAAATGATTTTTGCGCAAATTTTTTGATAGCTTTTGAAAAGCCAACTTTTAGCAAAAAATGATTTCCAGAAGCAGATACGCATTTGAAAAACGGTCCATGTTAGTAAAAAAGTTCGGAAACGCAAAAAATGGTCCCTTAGCTATGGAGGTTAGGTTTCTTTTGACACATGCTGCAGCATACAGTAAAAACGTAACACTTACCTGCTACCAAAATTTTCTCATTATAAATAATTTCCATCTCGATATCACATTTTTACTGGCAATTAAATAAAACTCACATGAAAACAAGTTCATATAAACAAATGCCGTTAACAGCCGAGAGCATGGTCGCACACAAAGCCAACTTGCATCATCAGTGACAAAGCACGTATTTCTGTTAGTGGCGCATGTGGCGCCAATACCTTTCTAGGACGGAAGCTGGTATACAAAACTTTCAATTAGCCGTATGTATTGCACCTTAAGGTGCTTGGTAGTGACTGCTGTTCTCCCCTTGTCAACCTCACCTCGGCACTCGCTTCGCCTAAATATTTTATAACTCAAAAACTAAAACTTCAACTGATTTTTGCAGAAGGAAATTTCCATTTAATATTTTATTTTTATATAGCTATATAAGTCTGGACACTTGAGTCTGGGACACCCTGTATATATATATGCACATAGTGCATACTGGTGTAACAAACTTCTTCAGCCCTAAATTCTTGTTCCATTTTGTAGAAAAAAAATTGCCTCGGCCTATTTCCCTGGTGATGCCGGGGGACCTCCGCCTCTCAGAGAGGTGGAGGCTCTAATTCGGCACTGTCAGGAGAATAAAATCCCTCTGCTGTTGGGATGTGATGCAAACTCTCACCACACGGTGTGGGGAAGCACAAACATCAACGACAGGGGGAGAGATTTAATTGAATATATTACAAATTTCTGGATTTTCTAAAATTCTGAATTTTCTAAAATTCTGAATTTTCTAAAATTTACAACATTTTCTAAAATTTGTAAAATTTTCTAAAATTTGTAAAATTTGTAAAATTTTCTAAAATTCGTAAAATTTTATAAAAGTAAAATTTTCTAAAATTTGTATAATTGTCTAAAATTTGTAAAATTATCAACATTTTTACACATTTTTACATTTTTATCAAAGTTCATAATATTTCTGAATTTTATGAAATTTTAAAAATGTATAAAATCATTCAAATTTCTAAAATTAATTTGCAAAATTCTTAAATTTCTAGCGTTATTTAAATTGCTAAAATTATCAAAATTTCTAAAATGTTCCAAATTTGGTAAATTATCAAAATTTCTAAAATTTCTAAAATGTTCCGAATTTAAAATATTGTCAACATTTCTAAAATAATCCTCTAAAATGTGCAAAATTTCTAAAAATTTCTAAATTTCTAAATTTGGCAAAATTTCTAAAATTTCAAAATTTCCCAAATGACTAAAATATCTAAAATTTTCCAAACTTATTAAAATTGGTAAAATGATCAAAATTTCGAAACTGTTGAAAATTTTTAAAATCATAAAAACATCTCAAATTTTCGAATTTTATTAATTTACTAAAATTTCTAAAATATCTAAAATTTCAAAAACTGTTCAAAACTTTTGAAATTATCGAAATTCCTAAAATGTTCAAAATTTCTGAAATTATCAAAATTTCTGAATTTTATAAAATGTTCCAATTTCTCAAATTTACCAGATTTTCTAAAATTTGAAAATTGTCCTAAAATTTGTGAAATTTTATAGAATTCGTAAAATTTCATAGAAGCAAAATTTTCTAAAATTTGTATAATTGTCTAAAGTTTGTAAAATATTCAACATTATTACACTTATCAAAATTCATAATATTTCTGAATTTTATGAAATGTTCAAAATGTCTGAAATCATTCAAATTTCTAGAATTAATTTGCAAAATTTTTAAATTTCTAGCGTTATTTAAATTGCTCAAATTATCAAAATTTCTAAAATGTTCCAAATTTGGTCAATTATCAAAATTTTTTAAATATCTAAAATGTCCCGAATGTACAACATTGTCAACATTTCTAAAATTATACAGTCGTCTAAAATTTCCAAAATTTCTGAAACTTTCTAAATTTCTAAATTTGTCAAAATTTCTGAAATTTCCCAAATGTCTAAAATATCTAAAATTTTCCAAAGTTATATATAATAATAATATAACATTTGTAATAAAAACTAGTTCCACGGTGTCGCAATGATGTCAAAAATTTCTTTTTTTGATAATAACATTATTGATAAAAACATTTCATGAAATTTCATCGTGTGCCAGCGCCTTCAAGAAGTAGGAGACTTTTTTCCCTAAATAATGAAAAAATCACTTTTCTTTTACAGAAAAAACTCCAGTTGTTTTCACTCATTTTAGAAATTTTGATAATTTCAAAACTTTTAAGAAATTTTTTGAAATTTTGAAAATTTGAGATTTTTTAGAAATGTTAGAAATTTTGGTAATTTTATAAATTTCGAAAATTTGTGATGTTTCTATAATATTGAAAATTTTGACAGTTCCCAAATTTTTATCATTATACCAATTTTATTAATTTTTCAAAATTTGAAATATTTTAGACATTTGAGAAGTTTAGAAATTTCAGAAATTTCGGCAAATTTCGAAATTTTGAAAGTTTTAGACGATTCTACAATTTCATAAATATTGACAATATTGCGAATTTGGAATATTTTAGAAATTTAGATAATTTAAAAAATTTGGAGCATTTTAGAAATTTTAATTTTTTTAGAAATTTAAATAACCTTAGAAATTTAAAAAATTTTCAAATTAATTTCAGAAATTGGAATGATTTTAGACATTTTTAACATTTCATAAAAATCAGAAATGTTAGAAATTTTGATAAGTTTAAAAATATGGAATATTTCACAAATTTTAGAACATTTTACAAATTTTGAATATTTCACAAATTTTGAATATTTCACAAAATTCAGAAATTTTTACAAATTTTGAATATTTCACAAATTTTAGAAAATTTTACAAATTTTGATTATTTCACCAATTCTAGAAAATTTCACAAATTTTGAATATTTCACAAATTTTGAATATTTCACAAATTTTAGAAAATTTTTCAAATTTTGAATATTTCACAAATTTCAGAAAATGTTACAAATTTTGAATATTTCACAAATCATAGAAAATTTAAAAAATTTTTTACAAGTTTTAGAAAATTGTACAAATGTGAGAAAATTTGGGAAATTTGAACATTTTATAAAATTCAGAAATTTGAAAAATTTGAGATGTTTTTATGATGTTGCAAATTTTTAACAGTTTTGAAATTTCGATTATTTAACAAATTTAGAACATTTAAGAAATTTTAAGTTTTTTAATAATTTAAATAACGTTAAAAATTTGAAATTTTTTAAAATTAATTTCAGAAATTGGAATGATTTAAAAAATTTTTAACATTTCATAAAATTTAGAAATATTGGAAATTTTGATAAGTTTAAAAATGGGCAATATTTCACAAATTTGAGAAAATTTTGAATATTTCACAAATTTTAGAAAATTTTACAAAATTTGAATATTTCACAAATTTTAGAAAAATTTTCAATTTAGGATATTTCACAAATTTTAGAAAATGTTACAAATTTTGAATATTTCACAAATTTTAGAAAATTTTTACAAGTTTTAGAAAATTTTGCAAATTTGAGAAAATTTTACAAATTTGAGAAAATTTGGGAAATTTCAGAAAATTGAACATTTTATAAAATTTAAAAATGTTGATAATTCTTACAATTTCAGAAATTTTGAACACTTTAGACATTTTTCCAAAAATGTTCAACATTTTTGGAAAATTTCGGTACCACATTTTTCGCGGTGACACATCATATCATATTTAAGGACACGGCTGACTAAAAAAGGTCACTACCACTTGAGAAGGCGCCGCTCGCGAGTATGGTGCTAATGACTTTTTTATTCGATAACTCACACAATTTTTATAAAATAAATAAATAATATCGAATGACCAATCTCAATTACTAAATATTACCACTCATATAGTTTAAAGGTACTGAGAAAGAAAAGCGATTATTTCTGCCAATAAACGCCTAAACTATGAATTTGTTTACATAATTTGTTTATGAAATAAACAAATTATACCATACAACGAATTTTCGTGATCAAACGTGATCTTGTGGATAAAATCAAGCAATTTCAACTAACAAATACACTTTGCAAGCAACATTTCCAATATGTTGACATTTTGTTAATATAATTTGTTTATAACAATTAGATTCAGTATCCTGTATATTATTTACATTCTGTGGATACTTCGTCATTCATTTTCGTCGATAATGGGATAATTTAAGTTATTTATTTTAAGATAAAAAATAATAATTAAAAAATGTCTCATTTTGAAAATCGGTTGAGAATTGTAGGCTGTAGGTGATTTTGAATAGTAAATTCCCAATTCAGCCCACTGTGCAACGGTTGCAACATGAGAGCGAACGTAAAAAGGGGTTGTCCATAGTAAGGTGTATTATTTTCCACCCTGTGTATTCGCGCAACGAACTTAGCCTATCTGTTAACCATGATAAATGTGAACTTATGGTTTTTAAAAGTATTTAGGCGTAATTTTTTACCCCAAATCAAACAGGAAACTACTTTTTGATGCGGTAGTAAGAAAGGTCAAAGAAATCTTTTGGGCATGCAAATGCGCAATTGGAAAAATCTAGGGTGTCAAACCTAAGGTAGTTTACTGGTTATATACTGTAATAATTATACCAATTATAACTTATGCCTAATTGGTCTGGGGGCCACGAATATGTTCAGTTAGTTCCGGGAGTCATCCGGAAATCCTAAAAACGGTCTTTTGTCTGACAATTACTTGAGCAATGAAAATAACCTCAACAGCGGCACTGAAATCCACATTAGGTATAAAGTTGCACCATCAAACTAGACAGGGGGAGAAATGCTGTGTCCCTTGACTTTAAATATATAGTGAAAAGCTAATTGACAGGGGATGAAATCCTTCAAATGCACTCTGAAAACATGCTGAATGAGCACTCGTCCATTAAGCCCTTTAAGGTGACCTTCCCAAAAAGAAAGGATTGTCACGATGAACAGAGGAGAAACTATTTATTTACAACGGGAGGTGTCCCCTGGTATATAGACGCCTCTCAAGACGCCCTTGGCTCTGGAGCTGGAGTATTTGTGATGATACCTAGTGCTGAAATAACAATCGCACTAGGTAAATTCCTTACCATATATTAGGCTGAAATCGTGACCATTAAGACCACAGAGGAGCTTCATGAACGTGGGTTTATTATTCACCAAATTTACATATGCTACGACAACCAAGCTGCTCTGAAAAAACTTAAATCGGACGAACTTACATCCAGACTTGTCTGGGGTTGCCTGCAAGAACTACTCATAGTGTGTGGTAAAAAATGGGTCAACGTGATCTGATTTCCTGGACACGATAATATTGGAAATAACGAGAAAGCTGATATACTTGCACAAAGTGTGAATACGAAAGCCCTCAATGGCCCTGAACCATTCTGCTGTGCCTCATATTCTTCGACTATGCATGCCACTTTAAAATGGCTGTTGAAGGATCACACCCCCTGCCTCTTTGTAATCGCGTCTTGAAATGGCGATCATCTCTCAGAAGGTGCCTGCTTTCTGCTGTTGATCTTAATGTCGCTTCCTCACGTACGTCTGCAGCTTGTTCAAGCTGCGATTGGGGGAGCACACCGCGTACATATACATTATTCAAGAGGTAGGCACATTGATTTCGCAATGACTGAATCGAAACGTGCTGAAGCTTTGGGTGTTTCTGGCATGACAGAGTGTGCATACGCGCCACAAAGCGTCCGTGAACAGGGATGATGCTGGCATCGAAGCAGTCTAGTAGTTGATTCGTCCACTCAATGCAAACGTTTCGCCGGTTCATCATCTAGTTTCCATTTAAATTATTTTCAGCATCCCGAACTCTAGGGTGATCGGCACTGTTGTTCCCACGAGGAGCTAGGGAAAGAGTTCACTCCGTGCTTACAGAGCCCCGCAATCAAGGATAAGGCTACATACTCTGATGAGTCGCCCGGTATTCCAGAGGCACCGTTTAAGACACATTAACCTAGATGCCATTCAGCATTCAACACGATTGTTACGCCTTCTCTTAGGGGTTATTCATTCGGGACTATCCCTGGACAATTGTTTGCGACTGCTTATTAATTATTGTAACCACATTCAGCAGAAACCCTTGGTACAGTTATTCTGAATCTGCAACCCGAAGACGCGTTCGGTGGCTTTGTCATAGGTACTGCGGTTCGACCCCATCACCCGAGAGCTCCGGCTCTTTCGGTAAGTCACGTTGCATTGAGCTAACTCCCCAATGCAACGAATTATGCAGTTACGTCACCAGTATCACTCACAAGGGGAGTGCGTCAATCTTCCCTCACCTTTTTGCACGAAACTTACTGTGAGTTGGGAAGACGCTGGCTGGGAAGACGTTCCGCCAGGTGAAGCGGTGGCCTAGTGGTTACGGCTGTCGGCTGGCATGCTGCCGGCGCGGGTTCGATTCTTTTTGCCGGTGATTTTTTTTTTTTTTTTTATACATTGTTAATTATTTACAATGTAATTAGTGTAAATTTAAATAATTTTTAATGAATTTAATTTAAATAACAAATTATAAAAATTATAAATAATAATTAATGCTGTCAATATATAGTTTGCATAATTTATATTAATTATTTTAAATGTACATTTATTTTACACTTTATTTATACTTTATTTATGCAATAATAAACATTTATCTACATATTTAGGAAATATTACTTCAAAGAATATTCTAATACTTGAAAGTTTAAAATGTTCGCACTGACTCATTCCAAACTGGATTTTCTTATACCTGGGTCCTTTTCATTCATCGCGCAGCTGTTTGCCCATTGAAACTGCCCATTGAAACTGCAAAGTTTTATTAGGGAATCCCTCTACGGTTTTATAGCTTTGGAGCATTTGGAGCATGATTTATTAAAATGCAGTTTTTACATTTTGTAAATTGTCTGCATAAGTTTCAGTGATAATCCACTGTATTTTTCTGGAAAAAGGTAAGTTTTTGATTCACGTGAAAAATTATAGATGATATTTTCATTGGCAACTTCTTCGTCACTGATATTATTATTATATATCCTTTCTTTTCTTCATCATAAGAATGTGTTTCCTAAACTTTCTTGAAACTGCTTCTTTTTTATTTAAACCATAGGCGTTTATGCTTAAACCAATGATTCCAGCACTTATTTTGATGCTTCTTCGCCTTGGCTAGATTCATACTTTTCTATAGTATATTCATTTTTCATTTTACGTGTGATATAATAGGAGTGAAATATTTAAAAAATGAGTTCCTCCTCCTTTTTTCTTTTGCGGAAAGCAATATATGCATTTGTAGTCATAAAACAGAATTCTCCACTATACATATACGTATTACTATCTCTGCTGTTAATCTTCCTTTCATATCCTCAACATTTTCAAATATGAATATTATTTCATTGATCATACGATTTTCACTGAAAGCCATTATCGAACAAACCACTGTTCTTTTAATAAATACTTTAATTCAACTGTTCTTCAGTAGTGTCAATTGAGCAATATTTCCCGATAAACCAAACACAATAATTAGATATCCTCAGATTATTATTATCATCAAACTACATGTAGAATGTTTTTGAAACCTTTTCTGTAAACGTGCAGGAAATCTGCTTAGACAAATTTCGTACTTACAATTGCGCAATATTATTTTTTGACCAGCTGTGGAATGGTCTTGATGTCGGTAAAGTAGAGATGCATTTTTCTCTTGTAAAGTTTAGAGCCCAACAGACATCAGACACAAATTTGCTAATTGCGTGTATTGTGGAGTGTTTGTACATAAATCCGAATTGTGTGTCGGGAATTATGTCATTTTCTTGGCAATGTCTTTGGATGGATTGGTTAAGGATTATTTCAAATATTTTGCTCATGTTTGGTAAGAGGCTAATTGGTCTATAGCTTCCTAGGAGCTTGTCATCCTTGCCTTTCTTTGCTTATGATTTTACCTTAGCAGTTTTTCGTTTATCCGGAAAATGGTAGTTGTTCAGCATATTGTTAAAAATTATCGTATATTCATGCGAAATGTTGTTGGGTAAGTTTCTAATTGCTATGTTCGGGATTCCGTCTGTTCCGGATGATCCTTTATGAAGGTCCCGGAAGCTGGAATTACAACATTGTCATATCGATATGGGCACTATGCCATAATTTATTGCTTATTCAGTGCCAATTTATGCTGCAGAAAAAAAATTTTGTGCCCGGTAATTTTATTCAAAAACATGTAGTAATGCCAACTTCGGCTAGAGCCACAACTCCCCTATGCGAAACACGGAAACTATTAGAGATATCAAATTCATCTTTGCGCAGGAATTTTGTGCTAATTAAGTGCTCTGGATTTGTGCCATGCACAAAATCCGGGCACTTTTTTTTAACAAAAACGTGTGGTAATGCTGGCTTCAGGTCACCCTCGTATGCGAAACTCGGAAACTATTAGTGTTATCAAATTCTTCTTTGCACAGGAATTTTGTGCTTATTTAGTGCTAATATGTGCCGCAAAAATTAAATTTTGTGCCCGGTAATTTTAGTCAAAAACATGTAGTAATGCTGGCTTCAGGTCACCCTGGTATGTGAAACTCGGAAACTATTAGTGGTATCAAATTCTTCTTTGCACAGGAATTTAGTGCTAATTTAGTGCTAATATATGCCGCAAAAATTAAATGTTGTGCCCGGTAACTTGGTCACAAACATTTAGTAATGCCAGCTTCAGGTCACCCTGGTATTTGAAACTCGAAAACCATTAGTGGTATCAAATTCTTCTTTACGCAGGAATTTAGTGCTTATTTAGTGCTAATATATGCCGAAAATATTAAATTTTGTGCCTGGTAATTTCAGTCAAAAACATGTAGTAATGCCAGCTTCAGCTGAAGCCACTCTCCCCTATGCGAAACTCGGAAACTATTAGAGATATCAAATTCTTCTTTGGGCAGGAATTTTGTGCTTATTAGGTCCGGGCACTTCTTTTTTACCAAAAACGTGTGGTAATGCTGGCTTCCGGTGAATCTGGTAGGTGAAACTCTGAAACTATTAGAGATATCAAATTCTTATTTGCGCAGGAATTTCGTGCTTATTTAGTGCTAATATATGCCGCGAAAATTAAATTCTGTGCCCGATAATTTTAGTCAAAAACATGGAGTAATGCTGGCTTCAGGTGACTCTGGTATGTGAAACTCGAAAACTATTAGTGGTATCAAATTCTACTTTGCACAGAAATTTAGTGCTAATTTACAACTAATATATGCCTAAAAAATTAAATTTTGTGCCCGGTAATTTTAGTCAAAAACATGTAGTAATGCCAGCTTCAGCTGAAGCCACAAATCCCCTATGCGAAATTCGGAAACTATTAGAGATATCAAATTCTTCTTTGGGCAGGAATTTTGTGCTTATTAAGTCCGGGCACTTTTTTTTTACCAAAAACGTGTGGTAATGCTGGCTTCAGGTGAATCTGGTAGGTGAAACTCTGAAACTATTAGAGATATCAAATTCTTATTTGCGCAGGAATTTTGTGCTTATTTAGTGCTAATATATGCCGCGAAAATTAAATTCTGTGCCCGATAATTTTAGTCAAAAACATGTAGTAATGCTGGCTTCAGGTGACTCTGGTATGTGAAACTCGAAAACTATTAGCGGTATCAAATTCTACTTTGCACAGAAATTTAGTGCTAATTTAGAACTAATATATGCCGCAAAAATTAAATTTTGCATATATTAGCATTAAATTAGCACTAAATTCCTGTGCAAAGAAGAATTTGATACCACTAATAGTTTTCGAGTTTCACATACCAGGGTTACCGTAAGCTGGCATTACTACATGTTTTTGACAAAAATTACCGGGCACAAATTTGAATTTTTACGGCATATATTAGCACTAAATTAGCACTAAATTCCTGTGCAAAGAAGAATTTGATACCACTAATAGTTTCCGAGTTTAAGGTTAAAAATGCAGCAAATTGTTCTTATAATTTTTATTCAATATACTTTCAAGAACTTTTATTTACAATTTTTCACGTTCTAAGAATCTCATGCTACTTACATAATATGATCATTAAGTAATAAAGTCTTAACAATGTACCATTTCAATGAATTAATTAAGAAAAATTTATTTATCAATAAATTTATTTTGATAGCGTATACATGTTACATCAGGGTGGTCCAAATATATTTCTATCGAATATTCATGTATATCGCCCGGAAATTTGTTCAGATCCACAAACAAATAAATCAATTTTTTGCTTTTTTTGGAAACAATGATAGTTAGAGGTGGCGCCAGCCCCATGAAGTTTAACGCGTGTTTCCAATAAGAAACAAGGACGCTTTTGTCATACAGAATCGTCGATATGAGTTGAGTCGAGTTGAAACTCAACATCTGTCTTTACAAATAGCCATGTCATAGGAATAAAATATTACTTTTCAACTATCACCACCATAAGTTTGTTTGATAGGGTTTGTTACTATATTTGGCAATTTCCTCTTAAAATAGACATATGAAGTGTTCGTTTTTTCAAGAATGTTCTACTTTTTGTCCAATTTCCAATTAGAGTGAGGTGATACTTGATTAACGTTAACAAACATCATTTTGTACACAAATTATTATTATTATTGTTAATGATATTCTATTAGAATAATGCTAGAAAAATAAAGTTTTGCCGATAATTTTCAACTTGTTTTCCAATTTTCAATGACAGTGAGTTGAATGATTAAGTGATAACAAAATTAATTAAACAAATTATTATCGTCTATTACGATCTTCTTCTTTGTTAATACGAGATAGTTGCGGTTTCTTCTGAAATTTTCAAACTTTTACTCACTTTTTAATTAATGAAGTAATAAACGAAACAAGTTAACAAACACAGTTGTTTGAACGATTCAGTATTGTTTATAACTATCTTCTCTTATATCTGTGCTAAAAAGTTGCGGTTTTTTCTGAACTCGTAAACATTTTGCCCACATGTCACTTGGTGGGGTCGTAATTGATGTGAGTTAATGAACGTGCTTACTTGAACAATTATTTACTGTTTGGAACTATCTTCTCTTATGGTAATGTCAGGTAGTTGCTTTTTTTCTGAAGTTTTTAGTTTTACTTGTAAAAGTTTTGTTTTGAATTACAGCCAGAAGCTTTTTGCAAAGCGTAAAAGAAAAATTTGGAATTGTACTTTTTGTATTTATGATTTATTTATAGCTAGAAAGGCAAGGCAAAGTTAAGCATTCTCGAAGAAACCGCATTCTTCTAGCACTTATCTAAGAGAAGATAGTTATTCACGATAATGAATTGTTTGAACAACTATTATTGTGAATTTGGCTTCATTATTACCTCACTAAGTGAACAGTGGGCGAAAAGTTGAACATTTAAGCCACGGCCTAAAAAATGCAACTGTCGAGTATCACAATAGATGCAGATTGTTATTAACAATAATAATAATAATGTTTAAAAACAATTATTGTTGCTCAATCTCAATAATTATTAAGTGATTATAAGTGAAAAATAGACAAATAGTTTAAAATATCGCTAGAAACCGCAACTTTGTAACGTTAAGCAAATACAGTATTCTTAACAATGATAAACAATTGTTTAATAAATTATTACTGTTAACTTGAATTAATTGTTACTTCGCTCCGATTGAAAAGTAGACAAAGAGTTAAAACTTTCGGGAAAAACCACAACTATCTACTATTACTGCAGAACAGGATGGCTATAAACAATGATGATTTGTTCAAACAATTATTATTAGTAGGTGTATAGGCTGCGTTCTGGATACAAATTCATACCTTACCGACATCGAGAAGATTATAGCTGTAGTGGTTCGTGTTCGTGCTAAATTTTGCTAGAAAAGTGGTTCATGTCCGTGCTAAGCTTCTGGAACATTTTCTATGCGTCCTGATGACGTCATCATGCATCCCTACCTTACCGGCATTCTTGATTAGTATTAATGCGTGTCTGTGTGAGGTAAGCCTCAGTGCGTGTGTGTCCGTGTGAGGTTCACATCTAGACCGTTCTAGAACATTCCTTGATGACGTCACAGAGTAATATCGCAAAATTCTGCTAGCCAAATGCATGTAACAACAGCTTCAAGGTTCTTTCTCATCTCAAGAATTTTTTCGCGTAAATACTTTCAAGGTTATACTTTGCTTTGTCCTGCGATTTTATAATGCATCATATAGTTATTTCAAGGATGATTTATTGCTTCCTTACAGATAAAATATTTATTTAATGCGCAAAAATGTGCAGGTGTATAGATGAAATTTGATACGGAGGGCTATTTATGACATCCTGTTTTGGCTATCTAAATTTGATTTATTACTTTCTTATAGATAACATATTCAACATTCTTCTAGAAAATTCTTGATGACGGCGTCAAATTAAACTGCGAAATTTTTTGGTAAACAAGTTCAAGGTTCTTTCTCATGACGCATTACAATTTGCGTCGTAAAAACGTGTCGATTACAATATAGAATCTTCCAGAACTTTATTACGTCATATGATGCAATATCTGACAATATTGTGCAAAAGTCTCCAGAACTT
Organism: Andricus grossulariae; assembly: GCA_011634705.1. Classification (NCBI taxonomy): domain Eukaryota; kingdom Metazoa; phylum Arthropoda; class Insecta; order Hymenoptera; family Cynipidae; genus Andricus; species Andricus grossulariae. Next base: position 51,578,814 of record JAABKJ010075445.1, read on the forward strand.
TGGTAGAGAGAATAAGCGACTATAAAAGGGGCGATGAGGTTAGTTTCTAGAATATTCCTAACGACATTATCAAATTATACTGCGCAATTTTTTTTTGGTAAACAACTTCAACGTTATTTTCATGACGCATTCCATTTTGCGTTGCAAAAAATTATATCCAAAACATGTTGATTACAATATAGAATCTTCCAGAACTCAAGAATAAAGAGGAAGATGAAAAAAATTTAAATTAGAAAATATTTTGAGTCAATCGAATAATATAGGTAAGAGAGTATCTAAAAGCATTTCTTATGATAGGTTATGTGTCCAGGATTCTTATCGCTTTATTCTGGTGTCGAGTAGCGAGCGAGTGAGCGAGGACTCGAGATAGAATCCAGACGTGTTTAAAAGTTTTGATTTTAGAAAATATTTGATGCACTGACCGTCTAAGTCTGCATACATTTCATTACATACCTCTCCTGTGTCCTATTTACCTCTTCACTTTCCTTCCACCCCCATACCTCTACTCCATACAATAGCACACTGATCACTAGTGAGTCAAACAATTTCATTCTCCTTTCAAAAAAATCTGCGAATAACTTCTTCCCCAACCCCCCACACCTGCCTCATCACCACATTTGCCCTCCTCACTCTCTCTTTTATGTGACCATCCACTCCCCCATTAATCCGAAACACAAATATATGCACAGTGACAGCCACATTGAACGCTTGTGTCAACACGTAGTGACGTTCATATGTGAAGTGGTGTATGTAAGTCTAAATAAAATCGCAGTAACCGGCAATGGACAAATTTACGCGGAGTTAAATAATAATAACATTTAATAATAGAACATTATTAATAAAATTCAATAATTACATTCAAAATTGGCTAATTTCAAATTGGAAGCGTTAATAAAAGTGTAGAGCTTTCAACATCAAAAGGGATTTTATTTCAGGAAATTTAATTTTCATGCGTTGAAACGGGGGCCAGTTACTTTTACACGGCCCTGCAGTGCCGTGCTTCGGCTATTTGCTGGGATTTGTGCAAAATATTCAATGTGTTAGGTTAGCCGTGGGGATTAGTTGTTAGAGGCTACTTGAGTTCGCTGCGCCAGACATAGGTGTTAAGTAGTTCCAATCCCGCCGCAGAATTTCTTTCGATTTTTCATAGGGTCAAATATATATGTGTGTGTGTGCAGTGTTAGACTGTGTAAAAATAAATATAACTCAAGCATAAGCCAATGTGGGTAACTATAACATCATGAAATAAAACCTCGAAATAATTTTTTCAAATTTGACAACACTGTCTTCTAAAAACTCGTTAGGAGTCATCGAAAGTTTCATTGACTGGCTTCGAAGCATTAGTGTATGTGTGTTTCAAGAACTCTATTCCTCTGGTCTTCACATTTTCATTGAAAGTCTTTTGTACTTTCTACGATTCTTGCTATTTTTCAAATATGTATCAATCAAAGTTTCTAACGACGATACTTTCAATTTATGTCATACGTTTGGCCCTATCCTAGAGTGGTTGACTCAGTCATTTAAAATTTCAACAACTAATTTTTTCCGTGTACACTTGGGATAGCTGGTTCTAGTCTCGAGGCATGCAACTTTCATTACTTTTTTTTCGAAACGACCTTGACCACGAATTAAGGCGGATTGAAACGAATTCAATTCGTGCGAGTTGATAAATGTTAATTCGAGGCAATTCGCCCAAATTAGTTTTTTTTTACTGGGTGAAAATAAATAAATGCTAAGACTGGTGTTTTGTGCCTAAATGTGCAAATGCCAGGGTTAAAAATTCTGACAAAATATTTTTATGCACATACAAATATTTTGTCAGGATTTTTCACCCTCGTATTTCCAGTAGCAACATAACATATCCAATAGACTTTTTTAATTTAAGATCGGAAGCAAACGTGACGTCATGAACACCTTAAAATGTCTCGAGCAGTTTTTACTATCATTTTATGAGCGGGAAGAAGACAACGTCAGCTAATATATTTATTTTTAATAAAGAAATATAAAATATATGGTTTATTTGGCTTCAAATAAACTAACCTCATAAACTAGAATAAACTATTAAAGGTGGATGAGGATGTCATTTGATGGAGTAACTCTAATGAATGCAGCTCATTAAAAACTGTAACGCCTACTTAAGTATACAATTGTATACTTCCGTGCTAAGGAAAAACTTACGTAAGTATCTTTGCGATTCGGTTTTATTTTGTTATACCTGACAATGATGGGCTCGACCTAAACGACAGTGTCATTTACGTAAGTATTTCCTTATCCTTAGTGCGGCAGGTATAAATGACATTGATTAGTTTTTTCATTCCATTGGCAGTTTAGATGTTATATTTTCAGCAATTTTCAGAAAGAGCTCACCGTAATGCCTCTTATCAATAAATAATTGTTTTCATTATTTTGTATTATAATTCAAAGCCCCCTTTAAATGATGGACCAAATTTTCAAATTTTATTGCCATATTTTCGTAAGAATTTCAAAAAAAATTTCTTACACAAAATTTGGACAAAAAAATTGATCTAGATTTTTATTTATTAATAATAAATGTTTTTTATTATTTGATAATTTAAGCAAAGGGATTTAATTGCCATATTTTCGTAAGAATTTCAAAAACAAGTTTCATACACAAAATTTGGACAAGAAAAATTGATCTAGATTTCTATTGATGAATAATAAATGTTTTTCATTATTTGGTAATTTAAACAAAGGGCCACTTTAAATAATGTTATGTGGTTGAAGTTTCGTTTGAATAACGAACGAGATATATTTTTCATTTGAGTTCTTTATTTTTATATAATAATTTGATTATGCAACCCAAATGTAGTATAAAAATAAAAAAATTATATTTACAAAGTCGAAAACGTAGCAGAAACAAAAGTTTTAATTCTCTAATCAAGGAGGTTACGTTGCAACATAACAAATCGGATTATGCTTCTCAGTTAAAAGCTTAGACTAATTCGCACATAAATATTCGCAGCTCAGGATAACCAAAGAAGCTCTAATAAAAAGCTCATTTTTAAATCTTGTTCAAAAAGACCTGAACAAATTCAATACTGCGAAGAATTTATATACAAATAAGTCTCTTCTGAAATGAAAGTAATGGATTAAGTAGAGTAAATGTTGTAACATAAGGTACCTTATATTTGAATGGTAAAAATAATATTCAGGAACTAATTTATTATCTAACAAGGAGAGGACGAAAGATGGGTATTGCCGATTCGACTGGGGCTTTGCAGGATGAAAGTATATCAAAATCCATTAGGGGCATATTTTTTCTTTCGATCTAATGGTCCTTAGTTTCCGAGATATCGAGGTTTTAGTATTTGCGCTCGAGCGCTCGACCGCGCCAGTGCAGAGCGTGGACCCCAGACTTAGCGCTTACTCACAGACCGACACTAATGTTGTTATTATTATTATTATTATTATATCATTAAGCCGTTTCCCTTTCGGGGTAGGCGTGAATTGCTCGGTGGTAAAGCGAAATTCTCTATTGTAATGGAGCGGTGAGAATTCAACAAAGCGAAGCAAGGTGAGGACAAGCCTACAGCGAGGTTTGCCGGAAGGCTAAGAAAACTGCCAATGCGTTGTTATTTAGAAAAACTCGATGATGCTTCTCGTGACCAGTTTATCTGCGGAGTTTATGACGAAAATACAAGAATTGTATTGTTCAAAGTCACAGATTCAAAATTTGATAAAGCTGTTGAGGAAGCTGTTAATTTATGATATTTCTCATTATATTGGCATTTTCTTATTTCATTTTGTATTCCTTAGAAATTTCCTCATCTCATTTTATCACCTTTTGTTTAATTTTGACCATCCGCACCTATTTAAGTGCCTTTCTCTGTCTTTTTTTCCATTATCCTCCCCTCTTTCATTTTCTCTTTCTTTTAGGCAAGCTTCTACTATAGTTCCGCCCTCGCTCTTCAGCAATCTTTGTTACCACCTGTAATACCATACGCAATGGCGCTCATATGTCCAATTCTAGCGTTTACCTTTCGTGTCTGTCATGCAAAATTTTCACCTCCTCATACTCATTCCTACCCTATACCTCCACTCCATATGATAGAACACTCAGTTTAAGCGCCTTAGACAATCTCATTCTTTTCTTGCAGTCTTCTTGGAACAATTTTTCTCTATTTTCCATACGTTTTCAATACTATGAGAACCCGTGATGGAGGAGGCCGAGCCATTGAGAGGTGACTAGTGGGCCAGGTAGTGTAAAAGAACAATCCAGAAGGGCAGGGTCGATAGGTAAATGAACGTTGCATATTGTTTCGGACCTCTGTGTGAACAAATGTAATGTTATTGATTATGTTTGTAATATATTTTGGTTTCCTGGGAAATATTGTGTTATTATTCATGTATAAACCAGGGCAGCACAATCAACATGTCTGTTTCTTATTTATTTTTTTGACGTGATCTCTCGCATTCCCATTCTTCTTAAATAAAAATCCTAGGTTTGCAAACTTCTCAACTCATCAGCAATTTTGACCTTCATTTCCAGACCATTCACCATTTTGCCCTACGATGCGTTAGCCAAAAACCCTAAACCTTTGACTTTGCTACATTTAAAACCAATTTATTCACTTCTAAATACTTCTCTTGTCTTTCCATCATATTTCCCGAAACCTCTAATTCTTCAGCTACTATGACTTAGTCATTCGCGTATGCTAAAGTCCGCCTTGCGGACACTTACGAAGTTGTTTCGTCATTTCAACGCAAAT